>JAWNLL010000441.1:0-399920 GCA_035042425.1 Drosophila flavopinicola | reverse complement strand
ATGCGCAGCGTGCTGGTGCATATGGAGCTATGGGAGATAGCGTCGGGCGACTTACAAGCAGCAGATGCTCCTGAAGGAGTTAATTGGACAGCGTTGGATCGTAAGGCATTGGCCTCGATCACTTTGAGCGTAAAAACAACACAGCTGGGATACATAAAAAATTGCGAAACGTCGCATGCGGCATGGACTAAACTACGAGAAGTCCATCAGCCAAGAGGTCCCGTGCGTAAGGTTTCGCTTTACAAGAAGTTGCTGAGTTTGCGCATGTCGAAAGGTCAAAGCATAACGAGTTATTTGAGCTTGTTCTGCGAAATCGTCGATCAACTTGCTGCAGTTGGAATCGAGATAAATGATGAGCTTCAGGCTATCATATTGCTTTCAAGTCTACCAGAAAGGTATGAGAATTTCGTTGTCGCTATTGAGACGCGCGACAGTTTGCCGAAATTTGAAATTCTGTGTATAAAGCTGAAAGAAGAAGGAGAGCGCAAGGAGGGTGTAGAGAGACACAGCGATAATGCGCAGGCCTTTACAGTTAGGCAACGGCAGAATGGAAGTGCGAAGGTCGCCACAAAGAAGAAGCTAACAAAAGTTGTTTGCTACAAGTGTGGCGAAGTTGGACACATTAAGGCGAATTGCTGGAGCGAAGTTTCACAATGTGATGAAATTAGCAGCAGCACAAGCAGTGCGGATTACTTAATGCATTGGATGCAAGTAATTTTCAGCGATCGAACTGGTGTTTGGACAGCGGAGCAACGAGTCATATGTGTTGCGATCGGCAAATGTTCTTAAAGATTGAAAAGCACAAGGAAATGATTTGTTTGGCGGACTCAGGCTTTTTGCTAGCAGAGAGCAGTGGCGAAGTTACGCTGGAAACAGATTTGTGCACATTGAACCTGGTCAATGTGTTATACGTGCCAAAGCTAATGGGCAATTTCATGTCTGTGAGTCGGGCCATTGCAAATAAATGTGTTGTGCATTTTGACGAAAAGAGCGCAAAAGTTGTGCAGGATGGCGAGTGCATACTGGAAGTTAACAGAGTTGGAAGTCTGTACACATTTGCAGGCCGAAAGCATAAATGTTATGCAGCTGTTAAATCAGACAGCGCACTGTGGCATAACAGATTCGGACACCTGAATTACGCAAGTTTGCAGGAGATTGCAAACAAAGGATTTTTGCGCGGCATGGACAAGATCGGATTTTCATCGTCAGTGGCATGCAAGACGTGCATGGTCAGTAAAGTTAATGTGCAGTCTTTTCCAATTGCATCCGAAAGTTCACACTGACGTATGTGGGCCATTCGAAACAAAGATGATAAGTCACGGCGTACATTCGTATATTTCTTGAAGGGCAAAGACGAGGTGCTTAGCAAGTTCATGGAATATAAGAATCTGGTTGAGCGGCAAACAGGAAAAAGCTCAAGTTCGCAGCGACAACGGGCGCGAATACGTGAACAACAAATTCAAATTTTCTGAAAAACAATGGGATCGCACGACAGCTAACTGTGGTATATACTCCGCAACAAAATGGTGTTGCAGAGCGGGCTAATCGAACGATAGTGGAAATGGCCAGATGCTTGTTGGTGCAGTCAGGATTGTGTCAGTCATTGTGGGCAGAGGCAGTATACACATCGGTGTATCTGCGGAACCGTGCGCCTACTAGAGCACTGATAAACATGACGCCGATGGAAGCGTGGACTGGTAAGAAGCCATCTATCAGTCACTTAAAAGTTTTTGGTTCAGTTGCAGTGGCGCTGGACAAAGGTCACCGGAAAGGTAAATTCCAAGCCAAGGGCAAAGAATATCGTATGGTCGGATACGGTATGCAGACTAAAGGATATCGTCTCTATGATGAAGAGTCGAGACGAGTAGTCGAGCTACGCGATGTAATTAAATCGAGCAACTATGATGACGACACAGATGGCAGCTGCAGCGAATCTTTTGCAAGTGTGGCAGAGGAGGAGGATGTGCAGGAGTCAGCCTTACGTGCTGGGCCTGGCAAGCCAAGATTGCTGAGGACGGGTAGACCTGGACGCCCAAAGAAGCAGTACAATGTGCTAAACGCAATGGTTACAGGCGATGTAGCTGTTCCTTCATCCTATGAGGAGGCGATTAGCAATCCAGAGGCATCGTATTGGATCGATTCAATGGAAAAGGAGTACAAGGCTTTCATTATGAATCAAACCTGGCAGTTTGCAGACTTACCCAATAGCCAGCGGGCAATTGGATGTAAGTGGGTCTTTAATCTGAAGCGGGATGGCTGCGGACAAATACAGCGTTTCAAGGCACGTTTGGTTGCGAAAGGATGCTCGCAACAGTATGGCGTGAACTATGACGAAACGTTTTCACCTGTGTGCCGATTGGAGAGCATGCGGCTTATATTGGCACTGGCAGCAGAGTTGCAACTGCATTTGCATCAAATGGACGTATGCACGGCATACCTCAACAGCGATCTGACGGATACGGTGTATATGAAGCAACCACAAGGATATGCAGATGGCAGTCAACCGGGCAAAGTTTTGTTGCTTAAAAAGGCAATTTATGGATTGAAGCAATCCGGAAGGGAGTGGAACCCCAAGCTTGACGGTGCCTTACGCCAGATTGGTTTTGTGCCGTGTGACAATGAGCCATGTCTTTACAAGCAAAAGGCTGGCGGTAACTTATCACTAATCCTGGTTTACGTTGATGATCTCCTTATAGCATGTCAAGAGAAGTTGGACTTGGACAACATCAAACAGGCGATTTCAGAGTCATTCGAATGTGTGGACATGGGTCCGCTCGAGCTGTTTCTTGGCATGGAGATAGAACGTGATGGCGAGCTTGGCGAGATCACCTTGGGTCATTCGCAACACATCAATGATGTTTTGCGACGACACAGTATGGAGAACTGCAGGCCGGCTGCGACGCCTTTAGATGCAGGGCATCAGGTGGCGTGCGAAGATGGCCATTGTCAAAAGGTTGATGCTACGTCATATCAGTCGATAGTGGGTGAACTAATGTGGCTTGCGCTGACGACAAGACCAGACATTTTGCATTCTGTTGCAAAATTGGCTCGGAGGAATAAGGATCCACATAGTGAGCACCTTGCGGGCGTGAAGCATGTCCTGCGTTATCTAGCGTCTACACTGGACCTGAAGTTGCACTACAGACAGTGTGGAAAGCCGTTTGAGGGTTTTGTTGACGCTGATTGGGGCGGCGACGCGGTCGACCGCAAATCATATACCGGCTATGTATACTTTCTGGCTGGTGGTCCGATATCTTGGAAATCGGAAAAGCAGCGAAGCGTGGCACTCAGCAGCACTGAAGCTGAGTATGTGGCTTTGTCGATTGCTTGCAAGCAATCGATCGTTCTGCGCAGCCTCATCATTGAAGTTGGCTGCGGCATCGATGACACCCCGACGGTGTTGCATGGTGACAACCTGAGCGCACAGCAACTAGCGAAGAATCCTGTGCATCATTTACGATCAAAGCACATTGATATACGATACCATTTTGTGCGTCAAATTGTTAGTGAAGGTCATATTGTATTAAAGTCTGTTTCGACCAATTCTATGATAGCAGACGTACTAACACTGAATCTGCCTAAAGCAAAGCACGTTGAGTTTACAAACTTGTTAAATTTAAAGTAAATTTTTGTAAACATTGCATTGAGGAAGGGTGTTGAAAATATGAATATGTCAATACCAATGCATGCATGTATAGATCAGCTGTAAGCAATATCATTACAGTGTGCAAGATCGGATTGTTAATATCCAGCGATAATGTGTCATTAATCCTGATCGATGAGCACCAGATGTTTGTTGTTCCATAGCTACTGCATATTGCAGCGTTTTTATTTTTTGGAGCTAATTTGAGTGCTGATATTAATGCCCATTTTAAACAAAACTCATCGGGGTTTTTTATGTTTATTACCGCCCTTTTGGTTTTTAGTGATTTTGGTGTTTCAATGAAACTTGAAGCTTTTAATGGAGTATATTTATTTATATTCAACTCCAGTCTGTCTCTCTCCTGAAATTCATCCATTTTTCTACGAATATTTTCTGAATGTGAAACATACAATTCGTTGAGATCGCTTGCAGCAGTTAGAACACTCATATTTGTTTGGTGCGATTTTATTGACATAATCATTTCACCATCGCAAAATTTGATGTATTCAGCAAAAAGCTCAAAGTTCAATTTACATGTTATGTGTGTGACCAGTATATTACTGATTAGGGGGATCAAGGCTTCTCCTGCTTCATGCATAAACTCAATCGGGTCGAGTAGCTCCTCTCGCTTATTCTCATACGCAAATGTAGATATACGATTTTTAAAGCCACTAGATATATGCTTCACGGCACTGGATAGAGGTGTAAAAAGTATTTGTTAAAATTGGTTAAGCACAATCACAATACTTTAATTTTAAGCGCGTAAACGTTTATACTCTATAGTTCGTGAACTACTGAATGTGAGCGGAGTTAAGGCTCCTTGATAAAGGAAACAGGAGGACTAGATTTCATATACATAGCTAATAATTGCGGAATACGCACATCACGCGTGCAGCCATTAAAAAGATTCGTAGCGCACAAGTGTGGCGGTATCCTTTGATGTCTTATTCTTAGCGGCACGATCCTTTGATCATTATCATTAGCGGCACGATCCTTTGACCTATTCTCATTAGCGGCACGATCCTTTGATCTATTATCATTAGATCGTAAACCAATCAACCCGAGCCCACCGCAAGTGTGGTTGGCTTGTTTATGGCTCTAACCTTTTTAGGGTCAAACCTTTTTATGGTCAACCTTTGTTATGTGGGTCATAAATGCCACATGATACCGTACAGATCTTCACATCCGTTAGATCTGAATATGTCAAGCTATTTATTGGGACACCTGTTTAATTGGGAGACCTGCCTAGGGTCCAACTGTCAACCCCTAATTAATTTATTGCTTTTTCAATGGATTTGGGTCTATTTATTTGACATTGATTTATGATAATGACCACTGGCCATCAATTATGATCCCTGTCAATATTCCCTGATAACTACCCCCACCTCCCCAACTTTCCACAAAATTTTCCCACGCTCTATTAGAAGGAACAATACACTACTACTAACTGGCACGAGTTATCGATGAAATGAAATAAACTTGTACTGTCCCGGGACTACGAGAACTAATATTCCAAATATGAAGTCTCTAAATCTTATAGTCTCTAATATCTGCGTATTCATACAGACGGACAGACAGACGGACATGGCTAGATCGATTCGGCTGTTGATATTGATCAAGAATATATATACTTTATATGGTCGGAGATTCTTCCTTGTGCCTGTTACATACTTTTGCACAAAACCATAATACCCTTTTTACCCATTTTTAATGGGGTCAGGGTATAAAAACCAGTAAGAGTGATCTAGTCGGGAGTGTCCGACTAGGAGATATCCTGAACCCAGTCCTTACATTCATACTAATCTATCAGTGTGCATTCTTAAATGTAATGGAAAGTAAAATCTTAAATAACTTGTTTATTGTCCGATCTTTGTGAAATTTTTGGGACATAACATTGGCTATAAAATGTGTGACCAAACCAAATTGCAAGGTCATAACTTCAAAAATGCGTTTTTTCAACTTTTGGGGGGATTGGGGGGTGGTATCCAAAAAGTGGAAAATCTGTTACATGTGCATGTTATTCGAGATTATAAATTTGGCACCTTATAACTTGTAAGTTATAGCCCAAAAACGCTAGTCTGAAATCGAAATTTATCGATAACTTTTGAACGGGATGAGTTATCGATCAAATTAAATGAACTTGACCTGTCCCGGCACTACGAGAACTTATATTCCAAATATGAACTCTCTAGCTCTTTTAGTCTCTGATATCTGCATGTTCATACAGAAGGATGGACAGACAGACAGACGGACATGGCTAAAGCGACTCGGCTTTTGATACTGATCAAGAATATATATACTTTATATGGTCAGAGATGCTTCCTTATGGATGTTACATACATTTGCACAAAACCATAATACCCTTTTTACCCATTTTTAATGGGTTCGGGGTATAAAAACCAACACAAACGAAGCAGCAGCAGGTACTAAAACAAGTAAGAGTGCTCTAGTCGGAAGTGCCCGACTACGAGATACTCTGAACCCAGTCCATACAATAATTCATATTTATCTTAACACACACATGCTGCAGTACAAGCAGTACAAGCAGTGCAAATTTAAAGCTTAAACAACTTCTGAGTTTATTGTCCGATCTTATTGAAAATGGTTGGGCATCAAATTAGCAACAAAATGGGCGACCAAACCAAATTGCAAGGTCATACCTTCAAAAATGGGTTTTTTAAAATTTGGGAGGATTGGAGGCTGGGATCCACAAAATAAAATTTGTTACATTTGTATGCTATTCGAGATTATAAATGCAAAATTTGGCGCCTCAAGCTCTTATAACTTGTAAGTTATAGCCCAAAAACGCTAGTCTGAAATCGAATTTTATCGATAAATTTTCAACGGTAAAAGTTATCGATAAAATGAAACAAACTTGTACTGTCCCCGGACTATGAGAACTTATATTCCAAATATGAAGTCTCTAAATCTTATAGTCTCTGATATCTGCGTATTCATACAGACGGACAGACAGACTCGGCTGTTGATACTGATCAATAATATATATACTTTATATGGTCGGAGAGGCTTCCTTATGCCTGTAACATACTTTTGCACAAATCATAATACCCTTTTTACCCATTTTTAATGGGTTCAGTATATAACAAGTAAGAGTGCTCTAGTCCGGAGTGCCCGACTAGAAGATACCCTGAACCCAGCTCTGACATCCATTCATACTTGCCTAATAGTGTGCATACATACAGACACACACATACTGCAAGCTGTGCAAGCGATTTAACAAGTTAGCTTGCTTTTTCACTGAGCCCCACACAATGGAAAGTAAAATCTTAAATAACTTCTTTGTTTATTGTCCGATCTTTCTAAAATTTGTAGGACATAACATTGGCTATAAAATGTGTAGCCAAACCAAATTGCAAGGTCATACCTTCAAAAATGAGTTCTTTGAACTTTTGGGGGATTGGGGGGTGGTTTCCGAAAAGTAAAACATTTGTTACATGTGTATGCTATTCGAGATTATACATGTCAAATTTGGAGCCTCTAGCTCTTATAACTTTTAAGTTAAGGCCCAAAAACGCTAGTCTGAAATCGAAATTTGTCGATAACATTTAAACGGGACGAGTTATCGATAAAATTAAATAAACTTGATCTGTCCCGGGACAACGAGAACTTATATTCCAAATATGAAGTCTCCAGCTCTTGTAGTCTCTGATATCCGCCTGCTCATACAGACAGACGGACGGACGGACGGACGGACAGACAGACGGACATGGCTAAATCGACTCGACTGTTGATACTGATCAAGAATATATATACTTTATATGGTCGGAGATGCTTCCTTATGCATGTTACATACTTTTGCACAAAACCATAATACCCTTTTTACCCATTTTTAATAGGTTCAGGGTATAAAAATAACTGTAATCAAATGCATTTGCTACCAATGTCTTAGACAACAAGTAAAAGTGCTCTAGTCGGGAGTGGCCGACTACGAGATACCCTGAACCCAGTCCTTACAATCATTCATACTAATCTAAACACACACATGCTGCAGTTCAAGCAGTACAAGCCGTGCAAGCGGTTTAAGCAGTTAGCTTGCTTTTCACCGAGCCCCACACAATGGAAAGTAAAATCTTAAGTAACTTCTGTGTTTATTGTACGATCTTTCTGAAATTTTTAGGACATAACATTGGCTATAAAATGTGTGACCAAACCAAATTGCATAGTCGTACCTTCAAAAATGAGTTTTTTCAAATTTGGGGGAAATTGGGGGATGGTATCCAAAAAGAGAAAATTTGTTTATATGTGTATGCTATTCGAGATTATACATGCCAAATTAGGGGCCTCTAGCTCTAATAACTTGTAAGTTATAGCACAAAAACGGTAGTTTGAAATTGAAATTTATCGATAACTTTTGAATGGGTCGAGTTATCGATAAAATGAAATAAACTTGATCTGTCCCGGCACTACGAGAACTTATATTCCAAATATGAAGTCTCTAGCTCTTGTAGTCTCTGATATCCGCGTGTTCATACAGACGGACGGACAGACGGACAGACAGACAGACGGACATGGCTAAATCGACTCGGCTGTTGATACTGATCAAGAATATATATACTTTATATGGTCGGAGATGCTTCCTTATGCCTGTTACATACTTTTCCACAACTCCATAATACCCTTTTTACCCATTTTTAATGGGTTCAGGATATAAAAATAACTGTAATCAAATGCATTTGCTACCAATGTCTTAGACAACAAGTAAGAGTGCTCTAGTCGAAAGTGCCCAACTACGAGATACCCTGAACCCAGTCCTTACAATCATTCATACTAATCTAAACACACACATGCTGTAGTTCAAGCAGTACAAGCAGTGCAAGCAGTTTAAGCAGTTAGCTTGCTTTTTCACTGAGCCCGCACAATGGAAAGTTAAATCTTTAACAACTTCTATGTTTATTTTCCCATCTGATTGGGCATACAATTGGCAATAAAATGTGTGACCAAACCAAATTGCAAGGTCGTACCTTCAAAAATGCGTTTTTTTACTTTTGGGGTGATTGAGGGGTGGTATCCAAAAGTGAAATATTTGTTACATGTGTATGCTAATCGAAATAAAATTTATCGATAACTTTTGAGCGGGACGAATTATCGATAAAATGAAACAATCTTGTACTGTCCCGGGATACGAGAACTTATATTCTAAATATTAAGTCTCTAGCTCTTGTAGTCTCTGATATCCGCGTGTTCATACAGACAGACAGACAGACGGACATGGCTAGATCGACTCGGCTGTTGATACTGATCAAGAATATATATACTTTATATGGCCTTTCGTTTGTCAGCGCATCACTTCACCACTTACACCACAGACCGTTTTGATGATCGCTGACAAAATCGCTTGAAGAGCAGATTGTTAAAAAATTACGTGCGATTGACTTTGTTTGCTTATATGACCCTGTTCTTTCAAAATATTTAATGATATTTTTTATTTATGACTCAATCGTTTTGCGATCTTAACCACTGATAAGTTATAAGGATGTTCAAGTGTACAAGGAAATTAAAAGCAATTGCTTTGAAAACATCGGATTTATGGCCAAATCCGACTTAGAATTGTATGGCAGCTATAAGATATAGTGGTCCGATCCGGCCGGCTCCGACCAATAGCTCAAAAACTGAGGGACTAGACAGACGGACATGGCTAGATCAATTTGTTTTGTCATTCTAAGCATACTGACTGCAAAACTAATATGCCTGACCAACAAAGTAGGGTAGCGAGCGTCTCTTAACCTAAGCACAGAAACGAAAATGCGTACAACAACAAATAGACAGCCACCGCAAAGCACAAAACGAAACGAAATTAGCGGACTGCAGCTGCAGGTGGATTGCTATGCATGTACGTGTGTATATTTACATACATATTTATTTATTGCTCTTATCTACATACAAGCGCTTGGTGTCGAGCACTGCAGAATTTACAGTGATTGCAAGTGATGGCAAGAGGGGGGAAACGACAGCGACTGAGCGAAATGAAAGGGAAGTAGCAATTAATAATGCTAAATGATTTAACAGTCACTGTGCTTAAATCGAACTGCAAAGCGGTGTATATATATGCATTATAATACAAATTATGCTCAACTACTACACATACATATGTACATACATATACAGTGAATCACTAAAATATTCATTGCTAAGCATATTGAGCATAAACCCAAGTATTTCACCATCTTAGCATCTACTTTTCTATATTTTTTTTACAGCATTCGTAGAATGATGTTTACGAAAGATAATGCAAAAGAAAAAATTGGAAAACGTTTAACAGTTATCAAAATAGAGCAACACAACGGAAAAAAACGCATATTTTCATGTCACAAAAGTATTCATTGCGGTTGTTGCCTCTTCCGTTATTTTAGCTTGTGCATGTTTGTACATGTTTTTTTATGTTTTTTTTTTGCACATTTATATTGTGTAGATAAGATTTTCGCTCAATGTGTTCAATTTGACCATCAAAGTTTTTGTTAGTACGTCAAAATGGTCAAGGGAAAGGAATTAAGTGTGGTTGAGAAGAAAATAATATTATATCTTCACAATGAAGGGCGATCTACCAATTATATTTGCCAAATGTTCAACAAAAGTCCTACCACTATCCGAAGTGCTATACAGCGTTTGAAATATCGCGGTAGATTGGAAAATATCCAGCGTTCTGGACGTCCGAAGTCTCTATCTGCCAGAGAGGAGAGTAAAGTTCTACAGGAAAACAGGAATAACCCACATATTTCTGCTTCAAAAATTAACGAAATTCTCCAAACAACCCTCAACACAAGCGTATGTGATGAAACTGTCCGCAGGGTGCTCCGATCAAAAGATATACATGGTCGAGTTTTCAGAAAAAATTATAAATTCCACTGTAAATTTTACAAAGAGATTATCTATTGATAATTGCTACAAAATACAACCATTTTCACTCTGGGAGACTATCATATTCATCGGCTAGAGCAAATACAACAGTTTTGGCTCTGGCAGTCGTCACATTATATGGCGTAAGCCTGGATACGCGTTTAATCCTAAAAATACAACAGCAACTATAAAGCACGGTGGAGGTTCACTTATGGTTTGGGGCTATATGTCTGCACGTGGTATGGGCAATTTGGTTTTTGTTGATGGCATTATGAACTCTAATGTGTATCTTAACATATTAAAAAAAAATGTGGCCGTTACTGCCTCCAAAATGGGATTTGAGCGTGGTCAATTTCTGTTTCAACAAAATAACTACCCAAAACACACTGCTTGGCAGTACAAATGTGGATTTTATGCAACACTAAATAGTCAAAATCTCCCCCACAGAGTCCCTACACAAATCCCATCAAGAATCTATAGTCATATCTTAAGCTAAAAGTTAGATAGAACCATATTTCTTCAAAAGTAGTCTTAAAGCAGGTGCAGCAGGATGAATGGTCCAAGATAGGTCCCGAATATTGCCGTAAATTGGTGGAATCGATGTCAAGACGCTTGGAGGGTATATGAGACAGCAAGGGACACAAAAAAAAATAATAACTTAAACTGCATTACCTAAATTTTCGTAACATAAGTAAATATATATAAGAGCGATGAATACTTTTGTGACATGAAAATATGCGTTTTTATACCCTGAACCCATTAAAAATGGGTAAAAAGGGTATTATGGTTTTGTGCAAAAGTATGTAACAGGCATAAGGAAGCATCTCCGACCATATAAAGTATATATATTCTTGATCAGTATCAACAGTCGAGTCGATTTAGCCATGTCCGTCTGTCTGTCTGTCCGTCCGTCCGTCCGTCCGTCCGTCCGTCCGTCCGTCCGTCCGTCCGTCCGTCTGTCTGTATGAACACGCGGATATCAGAGACTACAAGAGCTAGAGACTTCATATTTGGAATATAAGTTCTCGTAATGCCGGGACAGATCAAGTTTATTAAAATTTATCGATAACTCGTCCCGTTCAAAAGTTATCGATAAATTTCGATTTCAGACCAGCGTTTTTGGGCTATAACTTACAAGTTATAAGAGCTAGAGGCCCCTAATTTGGCATGTATAATCTCGAATAGCATACACATGTAACAAATTTTTCACTTTTTGGATACCACCCCCCAATCCCCCAAAAATTCAAAAAACTCATTTTTGAAGGTATGACCTTGCAATTTGGTTTGGTCACACATTTTATAGCCAATGTTATGTCTTACAAATTTCAAAAAGATCGGACAATAAACACAGAAGTTATTTAAGATTTAACTTTCCATTGTGTGGGGCTCAGTGAAAAAGCAAGATAACTGCTTAAACCGTTTTCACAGCTTGCAGTAATGTGTGGTGTGTTTGTTTGTATACACACTATTAGGCAAGTATGAATGGATGTCAGAACTGGGTTCAGGGTATCTCCTAGTCGGGCAGTCCCGACTAGAGCACTCTTACTTGTTTTCCGTTGTGTTGCTCTATTTTGATAACTGTTAAACGTTTTCCAATTTTTTCTTTTGCATTGTCTTTCGTAAACATCATTCTACGAATGCAGTGAAAAAAAATATAAAAAAGTAGTTGCTAAGATGGTGAAATACTTGGGTTTATGCGCCATATGCTTAGCAATGAATACTTTAGTGATTCACTGTACATAGACGGACATGGCTAAATCGACTCGACTGTTGATACTGATCAAGAATATATATACTTTATATGGTCGGAGATGCTTCCTTATGCATGTTACATACTTTTGCACAAAACCATAATACCCTTTTTACCCATTTTTAATAGGTTCAGGGTATAAAAATAACTGTAATCAAATGCATTTGCTACCAATGTCTTAGACAACAAGTAAAAGTGCTCTAGTCGGGAGTGGCCGACTACGAGATACCCTGAACCCAGTCCTTACAATCATTCATACTAATCTAAACACACACATGCTGCAGTTCAAGCAGTACAAGCCGTGCAAGCGGTTTAAGCAGTTAGCTTGCTTTTCACCGAGCCCCACACAATGGAAAGTAAAATCTTAAGTAACTTCTGTGTTTATTGTACGATCTTTCTGAAATTTTTAGGACATAACATTGGCTATAAAATGTGTGACCAAACCAAATTGCATAGTCGTACCTTCAAAAATGAGTTTTTTCAAATTTGGGGGAAATTGGGGGATGGTATCCAAAAAGAGAAAATTTGTTTATATGTGTATGCTATTCGAGATTATACATGCCAAATTAGGGGCCTCTAGCTCTAATAACTTGTAAGTTATAGCACAAAAACGGTAGTTTGAAATTGAAATTTATCGATAACTTTTGAATGGGTCGAGTTATCGATAAAATGAAATAAACTTGATCTGTCCCGGCACTACGAGAACTTATATTCCAAATATGAAGTCTCTAGCTCTTGTAGTCTCTGATATCCGCGTGTTCATACAGACGGACGGACAGACGGACAGACAGACAGACGGACATGGCTAAATCGACTCGGCTGTTGATACTGATCAAGAATATATATACTTTATATGGTCGGAGATGCTTCCTTATGCCTGTTACATACTTTTCCACAACTCCATAATACCCTTTTTACCCATTTTTAATGGGTTCAGGATATAAAAATAACTGTAATCAAATGCATTTGCTACCAATGTCTTAGACAACAAGTAAGAGTGCTCTAGTCGAAAGTGCCCAACTACGAGATACCCTGAACCCAGTCCTTACAATCATTCATACTAATCTAAACACACACATGCTGTAGTTCAAGCAGTACAAGCAGTGCAAGCAGTTTAAGCAGTTAGCTTGCTTTTTCACTGAGCCCGCACAATGGAAAGTTAAATCTTTAACAACTTCTATGTTTATTTTCCCATCTGATTGGGCATACAATTGGCAATAAAATGTGTGACCAAACCAAATTGCAAGGTCGTACCTTCAAAAATGCGTTTTTTTTACTTTTGGGGTGATTGAGGGGTGGTATCCAAAAGTGAAATATTTGTTACATGTGTATGCTAATCGAAATAATACATGCCAAATTTCGGGCCTCTAGCTACCAAAAACTCTAGTCTGAAATCGAAATTTATCGATAACTTTTGAGCGGGACGAATTATCGATAAAATGAAACAATCTTGTACTGTCCCGGGATACGAGAACTTATATTCAAAATATTAAGTCTCTAGCTCTTGTAGTCTCTGATATCCGCGTGTTCATACAGACAGACAGACAGACGGACATGGCTAGATCGACTCGGCTGTTGATACTGATCAAGAATATATATACTTTATATGGCCTTTCGTTTGTCAGCGCATCACTTCACCACTTACACCACAGACCGTTTTGATGATCGCTGACAAAATCGCTTGAAGAGCAGATTGTTAAAAAATTACGTGCGATTGACTTTGTTTGCTTATATGAACCTGTTCTTTCAAAATATTTAATGATATTTTTTATTTATGACTCAATCGTTTTGCGATCTTAACCACTGATAAGTTATAAGGATGTTCAAGTGTACAAGGAAATTAAAAGCAATTGCTTTGAAAACATCGGATTTATGGCCAAATCCGACTTAGAATTGTATGGCAGCTATAAGATATAGTGGTCCGATCCGGCCGGCTCCGACCAATAGCTCAAAAACTGAGGGACTAGACAGACGGACATGGCTAGATCAATTTGTTTTGTCATTCTAAGCATACTGACTGCAAAACTAATATGCCTGACCAACAAAGTAGGGTAGCGAGCGTCTCTTAACCTAAGCACAGAAACGAAAATGCGTACAACAACAAATAGACAGCCACCGCAAAGCACAAAACGAAACGAAATTAGCGGACTGCAGCTGCAGGTGGATTGCTATGCATGTACGTGTGTATATTTACATACATATTTATTTATTGCTCTTATCTACATACAAGCGCTTGGTGTCGAGCACTGCAGAATTTACAGTGATTGCAAGTGATGGCAAGAGGGGGGAAACGACAGCGACTGAGCGAAATGAAAGGGAAGTAGCAATTAATAATGCTAAATGATTTAACAGTCACTGTGCTTAAATCGAACTGCAAAGCGGTGTATATATATGCATTATAATACAAATTATGCTCAACTACTACACATACATATGTACATACATATGTATGTGCCAAATATTGAAAGCGGCGGCTTTATTAGCTCAACTAATACCAATTTTATTGTACTCTTTTCGAAGAAAATAGTATATTAAGTTTGTGACTTGGCTAGATCTACTCGGCTTTTGATACTGATCAAGAATATACTATATACTTTATATGGTCGGAGATGCTTCCTTATGCCTGTTACATACTTTTGCACAAAACCATTAAACCTGTTTTACCCATTTTTAATGGGTTCAGGGTATAACAAGTCAGAACGATGCAGTCGATCTTTAGAGGGGGTGACAAGAAGTCTATCTTTCAATTTAGGTGACTCTAGCTCTAAAACTGTGGAAGATATAAGTTCATGCGATTTTTGGGGGCGGGAGGGGGCGTGGCACCAAAATTTTTTGGCCGATCGAAGGGACTCATAGTATATTGGTTTTGTCGGATGTCCGTCAGGCCGTACGCCTGTCTGTCTGTCTGTCTGGATGACCGCACGTATTTCCGAAACGATATTAGATAGACTCTTGAAATCTTTTGTGTTATGATTATAGCTATCTGCTTCAGATCAAGTTTGTTCCAAATTTATGCCACGCCCACTGGGAGGCTGGCAAGTCAATAACATGTCGATACACCTCAAATCACAAATCGATTAAACGTGAATATCACCCACAATTTTGAAGCTAGAGCAATACAATTTTGTAGGTATATTGCTGGTGACCTCCCGAAAAAATTGGATAGTAGGTTAATCGGCCACGTCCATTGTTAAGCCCACCAGCCCTACTCCAAAATTAATTAGAAATGCTTATATCTCCCGCAGTTTTGGAACTAAGGTATTTGGAATATATATTACTGGTGACGTCCTCTATAGATCACAAAAAAATTTCGACCACGCCCACTCCCGCCCCTGTAATCACGAAAATCGATTTACATGAATGCACAATTCGATAACACGTGTATATTTCCCGCAATTTTAAAGCTAGAGTCCCCAAATGTGGAATTTAGACTAGGGCTGACCAGTCCAAAAGATTGCGTCCTGTATTTCCCGGCCACGCCCACTAGAACGGCCCCGCCACCCCGCCCCACCAAACACGGAAGGCTATATCTCGCACAGTTTAAGAGCTAGAGTAACCAAACTTGGAGGGTTGACTTCTGGCCAAGTAATTTAAGGTTCGGCCTAAAAATGTTGGGACCACGCCCACTCCCGCCCCACAAAAATCGTGAAAGTCCATATCTCCCACTGTTTTTGTGCTAGAATCACCAAAATTGGAAGCTAGATTTCTGGTAACCCCCTCTAAATATGGGTTAAAAAAATTTTGGGGAAAACCCCTACACCCCCACTCATGGACCGATAACAACATTTGTGCGCCACTTACCCTCCCGCATACAAAATACGTGAAAATCAATATCTGCCACTTTTTCGAGCTAGAATCACCAAACTTGGGATCCAGAATTTTTGGGCCAGGCCCCCTATTGCTTCAGAAAGTTTCAAAAATCCATATATCAAACTGATTTAGAGCTAGAATCAGCAAACTGAAAAGGTAGATTATTGTTTAGCTTAATAAACGGTCAACCTACGACCACTAACGCCGGTACCCAAAAACCAGCAATAAGTTTATGTTCCACTTGCTTTCTGCTGTTCTTACAATGGTATCAGAGTATTACGCAGTCGGCTATGCCCGACTGAAACGTGCTTACTTGCTTTTGTTGTTTTGTTCTTCAAACGCAATGTGTATTAACTCTAGTTACCCATTAAAAATGGGTAAAAAGGGTATAATGGTTTTGAGCAAAAGTATGTAACAGGCATAAGGAAGCATCTCTGACCATATAAAGTATAAATATTCTTGATCAGTATCAACAGCCGAGTCGCTATAGCCATGTCCGTCTGTCCATCCTTCTGTATGAACATGCAGATATCAGAGACTAAAAGAGCTAGAGAGTTCATATTTGGAATATAAGTTCTCGTAGTGCCGGGACAGGTCAAGTTTTATTTAATTTGATCGATAACTCATCCCATTCAAAAGTTATCGATAAATTTCGATTTCAGACTAGCGTTTTTGGGCTATAACTTACAAGTTATAAGAGCTTGAGGCGCCAAATTTATAATCTCGAATAGCATACACATGTAACAAATTTTCCACTTTTTGGATACCACCCCCCAATCCCCCAAAAGTTGAAAAGACGTATTTTTGAAGGTATGACCTTGCAATTTGGTTTTGTCACACATTTTGTTGCCAATATTATGCCCAAATTTCAATAGGATCAGACAATAAACAAAGAAATTGTTTAAGATTTACCTTTCCATGGATTGCGGCTCAGTGCAGAAGCAAGCTAACTGCAGAAACTGCTTGTACTGCTTGCAGCATTATGTTAGTATGAAAAATATGAGGACTGGGTTCAGGGTATCTCCTAGTCGGGCAATCCCGACTAGAGTATTCTTACTCGTTGTTGTGGCAGGAGAAGGTTCGCTTTAGAGAAGATCGACTATATTTTAATTATTTTTGGTCTTAAAGATTTATTAGGGATGATCAAATTATTTGTATACTCTGATACCGAAGGTACTCAGAATATTGGTTTTGTCGGATGTCCGACAGGCCGTCCGTCTGGAAGAACGCACTTATTTCCGAAACGACATAAGATAGAGACTTGAAACTTGTGTTATGATTGTACGTACCTATATGCCATGCCCTCTGGAAGGTAAACCGCTAAGCCCGACTGCAACGTTCTCACTTGTTAAAGCTTATATTGCTAATGAACCACTTTATTTAATACACAATTATATCTATGACTTTATTGAGCAACTGAAAAATCGGCCCTTTGATGAAATTTATAGAACTAATGAAAATCAAATTGAGTTCCCCGCTAAAACTTTACCAAATTGAACTCTTAATATCATAATGTTTACTGACTGATACACTACGCTTAAAGCTAAGCTCAAACTCTGTCCAAATGCAAATGTAGTAGGCAGGACAACTAAAGTACAACCCATAGCAACCCTACTTTGCAGTAAATTGTCATTAACGTCAGCATTCGACTGCAAACTCGATAGTAAAAATCACAACTGGGAGCTAACGTGCCTTTTTATACCCTGAACCCATTAAAAATGGGTAAAAAGGGTATAATGAAGTTGTGCAAAAGTATGTAACAGGCATAAGGAAGCATCTCCGACCATATAAAGTATATATATTATTGATCAGTATCAACAGCCGAGTCGATCTAGCCATGTCCGTCTGTCTGTCCGTCTGTCCGTCTGTCCGTCTGTCCGTCTGTCTGTCTGTATGAACACACAGATATCAGAGACTACAAGAGCTAGAGACTTCATATTTGGAACATAAGTTCTCCTAATCCCGGGACAGATCAAGTTTATTAAAATTTATCGATAGCTCGTCCCGTTCAAAAGTTATCGATAAATTTCGATTTCAGACCAGCGTTTTTTGGATATAACTTACAAGTTATAAGAGCTAGAGGCCCCTAATTTGACATGTATAATCTCGAATAGCATACACATGAACAAATTTTTCACTTTTTGGATACCACCCCCCAAACCCCCCAAAAGTTAAAAAACGCATTTTTGAAGGTACGACCTTGCAATTTGGTTTGGTCACACATATTATCGACAATTGTTTGCCCCAAAAATTTCAATAAGATCGGACGATAAACACAGAAGTTATTTAAGATTTAACTTTCCATTATGTGGGGCTCAGCGAAAAGCAAGCTAACTGCTTAGACCGCTTGCACTGCTTGTACTGCTTATACTGCAGCATGTGTGTGTTTAGATTAATATGAATGATTGTAAGGACTGGGTTCAGGGTATCTCGTAGTCGGGCACTCCCGACTAGAGCACTCTTACTTGTTTTGTGTTTGCCATTGGGGTTTGTCTTTTTTGCACATGGTATTTGGGTGTGGGTAAATGCCAGAAGTTCTCACATGTGGGTGTCTATCTAAATGTGCTGCTAATGATGATAGCCAGCAAAAACGGGACAGCATACTCTATTTCCGGCAGGGGCACAGGCTGTTGCGTAGGGAAGCAAAAGAAAAAGGTATTAGAAATTCAAATAAGCTTGACATGTACCCCACAGGGCTGCTGTTGGCGCTCTTTTGGGTTAATTTGAAAACGTGCGATAAGAAAATTCAATTTTTTCCAGCTCCTTGCTGCTGAATGTGTCCTGTCAAAGTATTGTTATATATAGAAATGTGGGTGTATGTGTGTGTGTGCGTATGTTTATTTACAAGTAGTTCTCTAGCGCTGGTTTCACACGCCTCTCTTTACTTTTTGGCAATCAGCATCAGGCAAACAACAAATTCCCCAACGGGCGTCGAACCCGCTTGGGAAGCAGAGTCGTTGGATTTCAATGTTGTTGTTCTCGTTGTTGTTTTTGTTGTAGTTGTTGCTGTTGCTGTAACTTTGCATTTTTTATCCCAAGTAGTATTTACTGCAGAGAGAGAGACAACAGCCAAACAGAAGTCGCAAGACAAAACAAATACAACGACGCTACTTTGGTTTGGCATTTGCTGATCCTGAGACCAGGAAGCGAAGCAGCAGCTGCTGCCAGCTGCACATTAAATCATTAAGCACACATTATTATTCAATCAGATATGAAGTTTTTTTTTTTTTTGCGCACTGCTTTCTGGCAAAATGTTTTTCTCCTTTTGTTCCAGCATTTTCACGCGTTAACATTTGGAGTGCACGTAAAAGCCTCTGTTGCATATATACACTCATACAAATCTACGTATATACATATATATATATATATATATCATACATATGTGAATTCATTCCTTTTTTGTGCTTTGCCTAATGACATTCAAATGGGTTTTGTTCCAGCCCTTTGCATTTCGAATACGAAATAAATTAATCGAACTTGGGATCACACTAAAGGTTGTCACAGCGTCTACCATATTTAGGGCAAATTTGAACACTAAAGTTCGCTACAGAAGTTAGCTTACATAGAACCAATGTTTTAAAATAAAAAAAAGTCTGAGGCATTGTGTATTTTATTCATTTTAATACCTTGCACTCTTTAACAAGTAAGAGTGCTCTAGTCGGGAGTGCCCGACTACGAAACACCCTGAACCCAGTCCTTACAATCATTCATTCTAATCTAAACACACACATGCTGCAGTACAAGCAGTGCAAGCGGCTTAAGCAGTTAGCTTGCTTTTTCGCTGAGCCCCACACAATGGAAAGTTAAATCTTAAATAACTTCTGTTTATTGTCCGATCTAATTGAAATTTTTGGGGCACACAATTGTAAATAATATGTGTGACCAAAACAAATTGCAAGGTCCTACATTCAAAAATGCGTTTGAACTTTTGGGGGATTGGGGGGTGGTATCCAAAAAGTAAAATACTTGATACATGTGTATGCTATTCGAGATTATACATGCCGAATTTTGGGCCTCTAGCTCTTATAACTTTGAAGTTATGTTCCAAAAACGCTAGTCTGAAATCGAAACTTATCGATAACTTTTAAACGGGACGAGTTATCGATAAAATAAAATAAACTTGATCTGTCCAGGGATTACGAAAACTTATATTCCAAATATGATATGTCTCTAGCTCTTATAGTTTCTGATATCTGCGTGTTCATACAGACGGACGGACGGACAGACAGATATGGCTAAATCGACTTGACTGTTGATACTGATCAAGAATATATATACTTTATATGGTTCGCGAAGATACGCTTGGTACGTGGATATGCGACTTTGATTGACCGGCTATTTAGCTGCCGAAAGTCAAGACATAGCCTCCACTTGCCCATCTTCTTCTTGACCACTACGATGGGCGCGCTATATGGACTGTTAGATGCTTCAATGCATCCCTTTGCCAGCAACTCATCCACCTGTTTGTTGATCCCTTCTTGAATTTTTGGGTTCTTGGGGAAGTTTCGTTGCTTGTTTGATCGGTCATTACTCATAACAATCCGATGCTCAGTGATCGGGGACGGGCCGGACATCGTCTCGATCGCTTCCAGTTCTTCCTGAAGAAACTTGTCCACCTCTTCGTCAGGGTGGATTGGCACCCTCTCTTCTTCGCCGCTGTTGATGGGTTGTTGTTCGTGTTTGCTCGTGTATTCTCGTATACTCGTGTGTTCTGGTGCTCTCGTGTGATCGTCTGCTCTCGGGTGCTCTTATGAATATTCTCGTTCGTTGTGCTCGTTGATTGCCACTGACAGTTTCTCCTCCCGCGTGCTTCCGTGCCTGTGTCGGGCTGGGATATATAGTCGGATTCCCGCACACTCCAGCACGGTGCCTGAATGAAAACTACAACATATTACAAAGACTACGCAGAGTGCGGACGATTGACGCATGAACTGTTGTGATGTTATTTATCGACTGCTGCCGCATTTCTTTGGCAAGTTTAATGAAAACTCTTAAATTATCTTAATACTTCTATATTTAGCTTAATCTTACCTAGGACAATATCTAGGTACACATTTGCAGTTACAATCGCGTCTAGACATATTTGTTTAGGATACCTCTTATTGCTTATATGTTTATAACGGTCGTGCCGCATGCGTGCGTGTTGCACGTACCTACTGTTCTTCTCGATAAGATTCATGTTCAATTATGATAACATTGAACACCGTGTATTCCCTATCCCATTCCGTTTTATTGACTTGTAGACGCCATTTGTTGTTAGTAAAAAAAAACAACCTACACGACTTGCCCGCTCATGTTACCGAAAAGTCGATGTCTGTGCCTAACTTTTTGCATTTCACAGATTGCTCATTTACCTCTTGGATCTGTTCTAAAGTGCTCGCAAACTCCATATACACTTTTGCGTAGTTTGTATTTCCGCAGTTACCTCTTCTTAGTGAGTACCCTGCTGGGAGCCCGAAAACAAATACTTTATCAAGCTCTTTTGCCATCATAAATGACAATCTAAACGTGGGCGGAAGATCCGCCGCAATGCTACAAAAAATCTGGATAGGCGTACATTTTAGCATACCTAAATGGTTTCTTATGACCGTTTTGGAAAGGGTGCAGTAGGATGAGCATGCATACTCAATCCTACTGTGATCGAAAGCTTTATATAACAACAAGCCCTGTTTCGGGAGAGCTCCGAATTGGAGTTCCCACTGAGCAGTTTGAGGAAAGCGCACGTGCTGCTTCCATTAGACAGAGTCCTCTCTATATGCTAGTTATTGGCTGCCACTGTTCTGGCCAGGTACTCAATTGCCTCCATGTCCCTTCTCTACCTCTGCCTCCAATCACCACCACCAGAGGCTGTTAAGATGAATTGCCTTGGATTTGTCAGGGTTGAACGAAAGATTCAACAGATTGCAGTGCTGCTCAAAAGCGCATATCTTCCCTAATTACATGGCTAGCTACGACGAATTCTCTGTGCGAGCAAACAAGGAAGAATTCATCAGTATATTATAAAAACCGATAAGAGTCATCATTCAATTCGTGCAGCTTTGCCGTGCTGAAATTGAAGAGCATCGGACTCAGGCAGCTACCATGACACACGCCTCTGCTAACCTCCATGCCGCTTTACCCTTTAAAAGATGCCTGCACCTCATTAAGCTCGTGATCCATGCTATATGATGATTATTAATATTCATCCCTATTAATTTTTTCTCTAGGGTCGTTACGTCCACGCAGTCAAAGGCTTTGCTGAGGTCCAGGCGGGCTGCCACCACATGTCTACCCTGCGACATTAAGACCTGAATAAAGTTTATAAGGTCATTAATGCATTGCGCAGTGCACCTGTGTTTTCTAAATGCATAAGATCTGGGAAGTAGAAGCTTTTCCTTTAAAATACACTTGCCCGCAAAACTCTGCGTACAGTAAAAAAAAAAATAAAAATGGAACTTTCGCTCTAAATATCTTCGGATCTACAATGTATATTACACTCCAATTTTTTCCATTATATAGATTTTTATTTTCTCCTAATTACTATATTTTTAATTATATTTATATATTAGCCGATGTATTTTAAATAATATTTTTAACAAAAAATGCGAAAAAAAACCCGCAAAAGTCTGCGTACAATTGGTGCTTTAACTAATATAACTGTTCCAATTAAGCATCAATAGCTAGTTGGGTATCCCTTTTGCCTTAGGACCTCTGCCAAACGTCTAGGCATCGAGTCCACTAACTTTTTAGTATCGTTTGCTGTTATTTTGGCCCATTCTTCAACTATAACCTCTTTTAACATGGTTTTTGATGTAATCGTGTGTTGCCGGATCTTTCGCTCGAGCAAGTCCCACAAATGTTCTATGGGATTAAGGTCTGGAGATTGGGGTGGACTGTGCAGTTGATTTTTGACATTATACAGGAGCCAAAGCTTAACATTGTGCGCTGTGTGCTTGGGATCATTATCCTGTTGAAAATAGAAGTGATCTTCAAGTATGTGAGTTAAACTCGGCCTTGATGATTCCCTCAAAAATTTTAAACAGGCAGCAAATAAGGCAAATTGGTCTGAAGTTGCAGATAAAGGCCGTATTATTACGGGGATTACTAGTTGCGTTTCGTGAGGTTGTGGGGCTTACAGCAATAAAGGTGGGGGGTGGATGGGGTGTCCCTGACTATTTTAATAAAGATCATCCTCATCTGTCCACGAGCTACCAGTTTTTTTAATTTGTTTGTACGATTTTATGTATTTGATTTTACTCCACATGTTGAAGGTGGACACGACTTCCTCGACGAATCTGCCAAAATTAGTTTTTCTCCTGTTCTTTATGTGGTTCTGTAAATCTTTTAGTGCTTCTAACGCCTTTCTAGCGAATGATAAAAATCCAGCCTGGTCTTTGCTCTTCCTTTAAACAGTCGTTCCGTTTCCTCATCCCACCATCTCTTAGGGACATATCGTTTTTTGTTTTTATACCCTGAACCCATTACAAATGGGTAAAAAGGGTATTATGGTTTTGTGCAAAAGTATGCAACAGGCATAAGGAAGCATCTCTGACCATTTAAAGTATATATATTCTTGATCAGTATCAACAGCCAAGTCGATTTAGCCATGTCCGTCCGTCCGTCTGTATGAACACGCGGATATCAGAGACTACAAGAGCTAGAGACTTCATATTTGAAATATAAGTTCTCGTAGGCCCGAGACAGATCGAGACAGTTTATTAAATTTTATCGATAACTCATCCCGTTCACAAGTTATCGATAAATTTCGATTTCAGACCTGAGTTTTTGGGTCATAACTTCAAAGGCTTAAAAGCTAGAGGCCCCAATATATGTATAATCTCGAATGGCATACCCATGTAATAAATATTTCACTTTTTGGATACCACCCCCCAGTCCCCCCAAAAGTTAAAAAACGCATTTTTGAAGTTATGACCTTGCAATTTGGTTTGGTCACACATTTTATTGCCCAGTCTGTGCCCAAAAATTTCAATAAGATCGGGTGATAAACACAGACGTTTTTAAGGATTTAACTTTTCATTGTGTGGAGCTCAGTAATGAATCAAGCTTACTGCTTAGACTGCTTGCACTGCTCGCACTGCTGTGTTGTAGCTGGTGGTAAATGGGCAACATCAGGTGTTAGCTCCTGTTGCTCCTGATTCTGCTCTTGCTCCTGCTCCAGTGCCTTATGTTGTAAATAGGGCAGTATTGTTAGATTGCTGTTAGTGGATGCAGAATCTACATCATCGTCATCATCCAGATTATCCTCCTCCTCCTCCTCAGTGTCAACGTATGCAAAGTCGATGCCAAACGATGACACAATAGGTGATATATTGTAATTGCTGCTTCTGCTATCCAACGAAGACGAAAGTTCACTTAATGTGAGCCTCATAATGTCTATGTATGAAGTGCAGGCATTGCTATTGCCAGTTCTCCATATTGTAGCATTAATTGCCGGCGTTGTTGTAGTTGCTGCTTCTGCTGTAGTTCTTGTAGTTGTTGCCATATTGGAGGCGCCAATTCTTGCCAGTTTTGCCGCGCTATATGGCATCCAATATGGTGCCGCAGTAGTTGTATTTGTAATTGCATTTGTATTTGTAGTTGCTGTTGCTGATGCTGGCATTGTCGTTGTTGTTGCTGCTGCTTCTGCTTCTGCTGCTGCTGATGTAGCTGCCGTCTTTGCTAAGTCCAGCTTTGCAGCAATTTTTGGCGGGAGATTTGGCAAGGCGGGCATTTTTATTCGGCGTCACTTGTATATTTCCCGGCCTTTTTATACCCTGAACCCATTAAAAATGGGTAAAAAGGGTATAATGAAGTTGTGCAAAAGTATGTAACAGGCATAAGGAAGCATCTCCGACCATATAAAGTATATATATTATTGATCAGTATCAACAGTCGAGTCGATCTAGCCATGTCCGTCTGTCTGTCCGTCTGTCCGTCTGTCCGTCTGACCGTCTGTCCGTCTGTCTGTCTGTATGAACACACAGATATCAGAGACTACAAGAGGTAGAGACTTCATATTTGGAACATAAGTTCTCCTAGTCCCGGGACAGATCAAGTTTTTTTCATTTTATCGATAACTCGTACCGTTTAAAAGTTATCGATAAATTTCGATTTCAGACTTGCGTTTTTGGACATAACTTCAAAGTTATAAAAGCTAGAGGCCCCAAATTCGGCATGTATAATCTCGAGTAGCATACACATGTAACAAATATTTCACTTTTTGGATACCACCCCCAAACCCCCAAAAGTTCAGAAAACGCATTTTTGGAGTTATGACCTTGGAATTTGGTTTGGTCACACATATTATTGACAATTGTTTGCCCCAAAAATTTCAATAAGATCGGACAATAAACAAAGAAGTTATTTAAGATTTAACTTTCCATTGTGTGGGGCTCAGCGAAAAAGCAAGCTAACTGCTTAAACCGCTTTCACTGCTTGTACTGCTTGTACTGCAGCATGTGTGTGTTTAGATTAGTATGAATGATTGTAAGGACTGGGTTCAGGGTATCTCGTAGTCGGGCACTCCCGACTAGAGCACTCTTACTTGTTTATACTCTTTTCGAAGAAAATAGTATATTAAGTTTGTCCTGAAGTTTGTAACGCATAGAAGGAAGCGTCTGAGACCCCCAAAAGTTACTGCCAATATGCTTATAAAAACAAAACAAATTGATCTAGCCATGTCCGTCTGTCTGTCTGTCTGTCTGTCTGTATGTATGCAAACTAGTCCCTCAGTTTTTGAGCTATCGCGATGCAACTTTGCACAGACACTTATTATTCAAGGGGACAGCACATTGGTCGGAGCCGGCCGGATCGGACCACTATATCTTATAGCTGCCATACACCTCAAAGTCGGTTTTGGCCATAAATCCGATGTTTTCAAAGCAATTGCCTTAAATTTCCTTGTACACTTGAACATCCTTATAACTCATCAATGGGTAAAATCGCAAATCGATTGAGTCATAAACAGCGAAGATATGCGTCATTAAATATTTTGAAAAAACAGGTGCATATGAGCAAACAAAGTCAAGCGTAAGAAAGCTTTTGATAGTCTGCTCTTCAAGGTATTTTGTCATCGATCATCAAAACGGTTTGTGGCGTAAGGCGTAAAGAGCCGCGCTAACGAACGCATGTTTCGCAAGTTCAAGTTCGAGCCTCGGCGGTGACTGATTGTTAATTTAATACTTTTTTCTTTTTCTTCCTTTCAAATATATAACTGTAATCAAATTAATTTGCTTCCAATGGCTTAGAACAAAAACAATGCCACGCGAAAAAACAAATGCTGTCAAACGCGAGTTGCAGGTTGCAGGAAAACAAAACAAGGAAATTTGTAACAGTCGGCTCTTCAAGCAATTTTGTCAGCGATCATCAAAACGGCTTGTGGCGTAAGGGGTAAAGTTGCGAACTGGTGAGCGAGAGGTCCTGGGTTCAAGACCAGCGGCGACTGGTCATTTATTTTCATTTTTTCTTATTCTTCTTTTCAAATATATAATAGCTGTAATCAAATTCATTTTTTTCAATTTCCTAAATTGTTTCTAATTTTTTTTCATACATAAAGTAGCTTTAATAGAATAATTCAAAAGAAAAATTTAAATTCATTGGCAAAACCAATGCCACGCGAAAAAAAATATGGATCTCAAATTCTGAATATAAGCTCTCATATGTTCTGATTAAGTTTTATGACAATTCAATTTCCGACAGCGGCCTTGAAAGGTATAAGAGCAACAGGCACAAAATTTGGTATGTATATTGTAGTATACATATGTAATGTAGTTTTGACTTTTTGGAACAACTGAAACTTGTTTATTGTTCAATTCGGTAGCACTTATGAATGCTAAGGGACGCGTCCACGAGCTGCGGATAGTGAAACGTCCTTTTTACATGAATACCTTTATATATTTTATTTTATATGTAGGGGTATATGTATGCGACATTAATATCTGCGATTAAATAAGCAGTCACGGAAAAATAGTAACAATTGCATTAAGGTTCGAAAAGAGTATTTAATCTTCGGCACGCCGAAGATAATCCTTCTCCACTTGTTGTGTATGATTTTTAATCCCCGTATTGGTTTGGTTTTGTCACTTCTTTGCTTGCCCATAATTATTGACTCAGAGTATTTGTAAGTACTTGGTCAGCATATTAATTATGGCAAGCAGTTCAAACGAAGTGACAATCCAAAGTTTGAGAGTCACATATAAAACGCATACATACAAACGTTACTTTGTAATTTGTCCACATTCACATTCACACGTACACACTGTTAAATTGAAAATGTTCCACGATAATAATAAGAAGACGTCTTGTTCGTTTTGAGTCTTGATCGAGAGTGTTCTCTCGGTTTTATTCAATTTCATATTTTGCTTTTTACATACCATATTCTAAGTGAGCTCTGCCGCTAAGAGCGTCGGCAGAGAGAGAGAGTTGCAGTACATTTACAGTACAGTACAGTACAGTACAGTTATGTATATATACATATGTATAAACATAGCAACAAAGTGTCGTTATGTTATGAGTTGTTACTCTTACTTTTAAGTTGGGCATATGACCACTTGTTATATTGTATACTCTACAATACTGTGAGCATATGCTCATTTGGCATACAACATACTACAACACACATAAGACACTTAGGACACATACACTTGCATATGGCTGCAAGGGTCAAGATTAGTTTATGGTAGATGTTTTAATTGCTGATGTTGGACATTATTTGCATATTTAAATATTTATTTGAATTTTTTTGGCAATTATTTTTGCAATTTTTATTGGGCAAATTTTTATTGCAATTTTTTGTGATTTTTATACCCTGAACCCATTAAAAATGGGTAAAAAGGGTATTATGGTTTTGGGCAAAAGTATGTAACAGGCATAAGGAAGCATCTCCGACCATATAAAGTATATATATTCTTGATCAGTATCAATAGCCGAGTCGATTTAGCCATGTCCGTCTGTCCGTCTGTCTGTATGAACACACGGATATCAGAGACTACAAGAGCTAGAGACTTCATATTTGGAACATAAGTTCTCCTAATCCCGGGACAGATCAAGTTTATTTCATTTTATCGATAACTCGTACCGCTTAAAAGTTATCGATAAATTTCGATTTCAGACTAGCGTTTTTAGGAGATAACTTTAAAGTTACAAGAGCTAGAGGCCACAAATTTGGTATGTATAATCTTGAATAGCATACACATGTACATGTATTGTAAGGACTGGGTTCAGGGTATCTCGTAGTCGGGCACTCCCGACTAGCGCACTCTTGTTTACGATGACTGTGTTAGATTTTGTGATTGATTTTACTTTGTTGTTCCTAGAATCAATGTCTGCAAAGGGTTCATTGGCAAAAACCCGAGCAATTCTACCGTGAAGAATGCGTCTGTCCACAATTTCAGGGCAGGACTTGTCTACTTTAATAATTGTTGTTTGAGATTTTTTGATTTGTAGATTTCCATGTGATGTTGATATTTCTCGCAATACTGAAGGTAAGGTCGAGTACTCAAAATTGCGATGGGTTGTGGGAGTATGTGGGGGACCCGTCGTTCAGACAGACAAAGCCTGAATTAATGGCTGTATTTTCTACTGTTCTGCTCCAGCACACAGACTTGGCCACTCCTGCTGTCGCAAGGATACGCCGTGACCACTCCTGTATCGCAAAGATATATGCAAACCACTCCTGCCTACAAAGATCGCGTTTAGCCACCTCAGCTCCCTTGTACTTGCACTTGCACTAGCCGCTCCTGTAGTAGAAGGATACGCACGGGACTCCTGCTACGCAATGATACATCAGGACTCTCCTGCACTGTACTCAGTTGTTGGCTCGCTTACTCACCTGCACTCGTTCTGCGTGGCACGGCTCGGTCGGCGGTACTTCGGCTCGGCTGGGTGAAGATCTCGATTGGTCAGGCGGAGTCGGACGGGATTCGTGAACACTGGTGGAGGCTCGGGAACGTATTGCTTGGGGTTGTCGGGGTTCGTCGTTTGCAGGCCGTAACCTACTGTTCAAAAGGATATCACCAAAAACCTTGCCTTCAAGGACACGCTAGTACACTTTGTTTGCTTGACTAACACTAGCCACTCCCGTAATCGCGAGGATTTAATTGGTACACCTGCTTACAAGGATACGTCAGGCCACTCCTGCAACCACTCCTATTCACAAGGATGTCACCAAAATCATGCCTACAAGGACACGCTAGTACTCACGCAATCGACACAGGACAGTATTTAGACGATGCAAGGACTTACTCGGTTGTTTGATGATTCCTGGGCGTTTCTGGGCTTTCCTCGTTGTTGTCTCGTTGCTTCGCTGGTACTCAATCATCCCGGTCTGTCTGGCTGCTGGCCTTATATAGCTGCGGGCCGGCAATGAGGCCTCACGCCATGTAACGGCGTTTTTGTCCCGTTACCACGGAACCCGCTCTGTTGGCTGGCTGCAGGTGCTTAGCTGACGGGGATACTGCACTCGCAGCTGCCGATTTCGTCCGACTGTATCGGAATCAATTCGCGATGCCAGACACCAAGTGCCAGCGTTTTCGATCCCGTTACACGGCTCTGTTGTGAGGAGTTGTTTTGTCTGCTCACACTCCCCTCTTTCTTCGGGAGAAGATGGAAGCCCGGCTGGGTAGAAAATACAGAAGATATACAAAATTTTAAAAATTATCATTATTGTTCTGTTTTTATTTGTGTTTCATTTTTTAAGTCTAGCGCTTGAATGCTTGGTGTCCGGCCGAGGAGCTGCGGACCTGGAATTTTTGGTGGCCCTGCCGAACGATGTGTGACATCCGTCCGGGTCGGCTGGTCATCCATCGTGCCAATTCGGCAGGTCAGTCCATTTTGGCCACCTCCTGCCAGCGGGTTCTAGGGCCCTGTTTCCATAGCGCCACTGTCATCTCGGGGGTGGACGCTCGGGGTCTCGGTGTCACTGGTCTCGATGGGGGTGTGCTGGGTGTGGGGGACGGTAGTTCTTTCGGCTTGGTCCTGCGTCTGGGTGGGGTCGTCGGGAAGGGGCGCACAACCCGCCAGCAATTTTCCACATTCAACTTGCCCTTCCGGTATATAACCTCGAAGTCATACTGCCGTAGTTCCAGCGCCCATCTAGCGATCCTCCCATGAGTGCCATGCGATCGGTGACAACCGTGAAGTGGTATCCCTCTAGGTATGGTCTCAATTTCCGAATCGCCCATACGATCGCGAGACACTCTTTCTCGGTGGCCGAGTAGTTTTTCTCCTCTCCATTTAGGGTTTGGCTGGCGAGACCTGAGTGAGTATGGCTCCGAGTTCATAATTGCTGGCATCTGTCTGCAAGGTCGGTCGAAATCTGGTGCCTTAGAAAGTTTCGCATTGACCGTATCGAAGGCCTCCGTTGCTCTTCACACCACTCCCATCTGGCTCCTTTCTTCAGTAGAGAGTTAAGTGGGTGTACTGTTGTAGCGAAGTCTGGAACGAATCGCCGGTACCACGATGCTACTCCCAGATACTGACGTAATTCCTTGATGTTTGTGGGTGGCTTGAGCTCGGCTATTGCGGCTACCTTGTCGGGATCGGTACAGATGCCTCGCTCCGTCACCTGGTGTCCCAGATATATTAGCTCTTGCTTGAAGAAATTACACTTGTCGATGTTGATCCTCAAGTTGGCTGCCCGATGTCATCATGTTTTCTTCTCTCGCCTTTCCAATAACGATAATGTCGTCCAAGTACGCAAACGCGTATGGCATAATTTCGGGGCCTATGACCCAGTGATCCAGTGTCCTCTGGAAGGTCGCTGGCGCGAAGTGTAGCCCAAATGGCATCACTTTCTATAGGTAGTTCTTTACCTGGAACCGTGAATGCCGTCAGTGGTCGGCTACTCTTTTCCATCGGGATTTGCCAGTAAAAATCCTTGAGATCTAAGCTGGTGATGAAATTGGCCTGTCGGAGTTGATCCAAGATATGGTGTACTCGTGGTAAAGGATATGCGTCATTGATTGACCGGCTATTTAGCTGCAGAAAGTCGACACATAGCCTCCTCTTGCCCATCTTCTTCTTGACCATTACGATGGGAGCGCTATATGGACTGTTAGATGCTTCAATGCATCCCTTTGCCAGCAACTCATCCCCCTGTTTGTTGATCCCTTCTTGCATTTTTGGGTTCTTGGGGAAGTTTCGTTGCTTGTTTGATCGGTCATTACTCATAACAATCCGATGCTCAGTGATCGGGGATGGGCCGGACATCGTCTCGATCGCTGCTAGTTCTTCCTGAAGAAACTTGTCCACCTCTTCGTCAGGGTGGATTGGCACCCTCTCTTCTTCTGTTGATGGGTTGTTGTTCGTGTTTGCTCGTGTATTCTCGTATTCTCGGGTGGGCTCGTGCTCTCGTGTGTTCTTGTGAATGTACTCGTTCGTTGCGCTCGGTGATTGCCACTGACAGTTTTTCCTCCCGAATGCTTCCGTGCTTGTGTCGGGCTGAGATATCTAGTCGGATTCCCGCACACTCCAGCATGGTGCTCATTCCGACTAAGAAGTCCCACCCTAGTACCAGCTCATCGATTATACCTGGCAATATGAGAAGTGCCAAGGCAATATGCTTCTTTCCGAGCTGGATTTCGACGCGTTCCTGCATTGCTGGGCCCAGTGGCCTTCCTGGCCACATCTTCCACTCGCCCTGGCTGGATTAGGGACTCTACCTGCTCCAGAAATTCCAACGGCTTAGAGGTGCCGTCGAGCCGGAATCTCCATTCGCAGACCTGTTTGGCTACTCGGGGATAGTCCTCCATTGGCCTCGCTGTGGCCCTTAGGGGTGGTAGAATTGGAACTGATGTGCCATGTTGTGTGTATATCTCTTGTGGTGTGTGTGTGAATTTGGTGTCGGCTAGCCGTGCCGCTAGGCTGGTTTATGGCAGGCTTAGTCGGGACACACCCATCTCGTCACTGTCTTCGTCCTCGTTGCTTGTTGTCCGGCCATCGCCCGGGGCTGGGAATGGGCGGCTGTGTCTCTTGGCTAGTTCATTGAGTCGGGCTCTGTCACAATATTAATAGCACACAGGGACCACACAATAATATACACATCCTAGCCTCGCTGGTAATAAAATAAAATAAATCGACTCCCTTTATGGATCTTGAGCACAGCATTTGCCCAAAATAGGATGTTTTCAAATGACACCCGTATACATGAAATATTGAAGAGAATTCCAAATCCTATATTTAAAAGTGCTTTTGCAAATTATTCTAATTTGTGAACATTCTCTATGGCGACCACTGTATTTATTGCTCGCTCACATCCTTCCAGCATCAGACCCAGTCGATGTTTAATAACTTTATTAAAATGTGCATGAAGTATGAAAAGTGTTCAAATGGATAGCAAATGCATTAAACTCTTGTACGCTCACCGCACTCAATAACTTTAACGCAAATGTTGCGTTGCGTAACTACCTCTTTCTTATCCCCATTCCCATCCCTATCCCTGTACCCATCCCATTGCCCATTCCCATGCTTATCAACGTTGTCATCGTCACTTCATCTTCACTGGTGGCGCTACATTGGGGATAGCAGTTCGCCAGTTCGTCAACTATTTATAAGTTCAACGCGGTCGTAAAATTTATGTGCATCGTAAAGGCGCCAAATCGAGGCGAAACACTGACAAAATGTTATGAAATCAAATTTGCACACAAAGCGTCCCTAATGACGCGGCTGGCGACGGGCGACGTGGGAGGAGCAATAAGCGGCAAGGACAGCGCAGGATACAAAGCCGAGCAGCAAAACCAAACCTCCAGCTCTCCCTCCACATCCTCAGAACCTCCACCCAGAGAGAGGGGGTTACCGTTCCGCCTGTGGTCTGAAAATTGTTTAATTACACGCGGTCTTAATTACGAGCAGCGCAGGCACAGCTCGGTGCTTAAATAGTAACTGCGCTGACCTAATTGAAGAATAATTAAAATTAAGTGCAAGCTAAATTATTATTAATTTTTAAAGAGAGACACAGATTGAGTAGCCCAAGTGACCGGGCGCAACTGCATTTTGGTCCCTGTGAAACAATTTGCTGCAAATGCTGCCAATTGACAAAAGTTATGCTTTGCACGGACAAATTATAATTGCATTGCCACTATGGCAAACAGTAGTAGCGTGCGAGGGGTGTTTTATAAGTAAACAGCCGGTTTTTAAAATATACATGTGTAGTATGTGAATAAAAACAAGTGGGGAAGGATTATCTTCGGCGTGCCGAAGATTTTATACTCTTTTCGAACCTATAGGCAATTTTCACTCTGCCAACTGCACCACTGAAATTTCATAAGCTGTACAAAATCTAAGAATATTTAATTCGTTGCCAGTTGTATAGCAGCTATAAGATATAGTGATCCGATCCGGCCGGCTCCAACCAATGTGATGTCTCTTTGAATAATAAGTATCTGTGCAAAGTTTCATCGCGATAGATTAAAAAACATGGGATATATGGCCAAAACCGACTTCGAGTTGTATGGCAGCTATAAGATATAGTGGTCCGATCCGGCCGGCTCCGACCAATGTGCTGTCCCCTGGAATAATAAGTGTCTGTGCAAAGTTTTATCGCTATAGCTCAAAACTGAGGGACTAGTTTGCATACATACAGACAGACAGACAGACAGACAGACAGACAGACAGACAGACAGACAGACAGACAGACAGACAGACAGACAGACAGACGGACATGGCTAGATCAATTTGTTTTGTTTTTCTAAGCATACTGGCAGTAACTTCTTGGGGGTCTCAGACGCTTCCTTCTATGCGTTACAAACTTCAGGACAAACTTAATATACTATTTTCTTCGAAAAGAGTATAATTATACACATGCATATAAAGGTATTTACAATAGAAATATGGTCTGTTTATTTAAGTTTGTTGAGAAAACAAAATATATTATATCTCACAGTCGCTACATATAAGAAAGCAATCCTACAGTTCGTACAATAAAAACAGTTAAATTTGTTTGAAATAAGCAGTATCTCTATTTCTTATAGATTTCTCAATAGCAATTTGGCATATTCCGAAATGACACATTTGAACAAGCGAAATTACTATTAATGGTTTTCTAACCTGTTAAATGCATTACAAATCTGGATGATACCTTTTGGATAGTTTGTAATACCTTTAGCTATCAATTTGCGATCAATTACTTTAAGATTCTATTTGTATATGTGCACTTCCACTGCGCAAATCATTGTGCTTAATTTATAGAAATTCAAGTAAGTCATGTATTTAGCTGGATAACAGCACAAATTGCGCGCTGCAGTCGACAAAATATATAAATAGACTATATATAAATACTGCGCATAAAACCATGATTCACAACTAATAGCTGGCGGAGACAACACACACAGAGACAACTTGATGCACATCAGTAGAAATACAGACATATTTCAATATAAACAAGTGGAGAAGGATTATCTTCGGCGTGCCGAAGATTAAATACTCTTTTCGAACCTTAAAGCAATTTTTACTATTTTTCCGTGACTGCTTATTTAATTCGCAGATATTAATGTCGCATACATATACCCCTACATATAAAATAAAATATATAAAGGTATTCATGTAAACAGGGACGTTTCACTATCCGCAGCTCGTGGACGCGTCCCTTAGCATTCATAAGTGCTACCGAATTGAACAATATACAAGTTTCAGTTTTTCCAAAAGTCAAAACTACATTACATATGTATACTACAATATACATACCAAATTTTGTGCCTGTTGCTCTTATACCTTTCAAGGCCGCTGTCGGAAATTGAATTGTCATAAAACTTAATCTGAACATACGAGAGCTTATATTCAGAATTTGAGATCCATATTTTTTCGCGTGTCATTGGTTTTGCCAATGAATTTAAATTTTTCTTTTGAATTATTCTATTAAAGCTACTTTATGTATGAAAAAAAAATTAGAAACAATTTAGGAAATTGAAAATAAATGAATTTGACTACAGCTATTATATATTTGAAAAGAAGAATAAGAAAAAATGAAAATAAATGACCAGTCGCCGCTGGTTTCGAACTCCGTCCTCTCGCTCACCAGTTCGCAACTTTACCCACTACGCCACAAGCCGTTTTGATGATCGCTGACAAAATCCCTTGAAGAGCAGACTGTCAAAAGCTTTCTTGTTTTGCTTTGGACTGCTTACACCAAGCAGTTTTAAGAATCGCTAACAAACTCGATTTATACTGAGCTTTTGTTTTTTCGCGTGGCATTGTTTTTGTTCTAAGCCATTGAAAGCAAATGAATTTGATTACAGTTATTATATATTTGAAAAGAAGAATAAGAAAAAATGAAAATAAATGACCAGTCGCCGCTGGTTTCGAACCCGGGTCCTCTCGCTCACCAGTTCGCAACTTTACCCACTACGCCACAAGCCGTTTCGATGATCGCTGACAAAATTGCTTGAAGAGCCGACTGTTACAAATTTCCTTCTTTTGTTTTCCTGCAACCTGCAACTCGCGTTTGTCAGCATTTGTTTTTTCGCGTGGCATTGTTTTTGTTCTAAGCTATTGGAAGCAAATTAATTTGATTACAGTTATATATTTGGAAGGAAGAAAAAGAAAAAAGTATTAAATTAACAATCAGTCGCCGCCGAGGCTCGAACTTGAACTTGCGAAACATGCGTTCGTTAGCGCGGCTCTTTACGCCATACGCCACAAACCGTTTTGATGATCGGTGGCAAAATACCTTGAAGAGCAGACTATCAAAAGCTTTCTTGCGCTTGACTTTGTTTGCTCAGACTATCAAAAGCTTTCTTGCGCTTGACTTTGTTTGCTCATATGCACCTGTTTTTTCAAAATATTTAATGACGCATATCTTCGCTGTTTATGACTCAATCGATTTGCGATTTTACCCATCGATGAGTTATATGGATGTTCAAGTGTACAAGGAAATTTAAGGCAATTGCTTTGAAAACATCGGATTTATGGCCAAAACCGACTTTGAGGTGTATGGCAGCTATAAGATATAGTGGTCCGATCCGGCCGGCTCCGACCAATGTGCTGTCCCCTTGAATAATAAGTGTCTGTGCAAAGTTGCATCGCGATAGCTCAAAAACTGAGGGACTAGTTTGCATACATACAGACAGACAGACAGACAGACAGACAGACAGACAGACAGACAGACAGACAGACAGACAGACAGACGGACATGGCTAGATCAATTTGTTTTGTTTTTATAAGCATATTGGCAGTAACTTTTGGGGGTCTCAGACGCTCTCCTTCTATGCGTTACAAACTTCCGGACAAACTTAATATACTATTTTCTTCGAAAAGAGTATAATAATGCTGAGTCGACTGCTCAAAGCGGAAAGGACGTCAGATCGCGACAACGTTCAGGATTGAAATGAACTGTTCTTGCCAGCTGTAGGCGCCTATTTATAGCAAAATCAGCCAAACAGAATTCTTACCTAGCTGCATTCTCAACGGTTTGACAGCCTTGAAAGCCGAGTACCTAGTTTAGCAGGCAAATAGATGGTTTTACCTATGATCACAGTTTCTGTTATCTTTTAGCGGTTTTTGGGTTTATAATGCACATATGTTGTTCATATGTATTTAAAACTACCTACTTTGAATAATCTCTCCATATGCTGTTAAATCTGCATTCCTTGGCGATAAAAAGGCAATTAGTGAAATTATTGAAATGCAAACGTAAGTTTGAATAACTTATAATATGCGAGTTGGGCACTATTTTGTATTTAAATGTGCATTTTCATAATTAAATAAAATAAGATTTAGACAGAAGCCTTTATTTCAATTAATAGAAGAAATGAATATACAAAGCAACAGCAACACGTGAATTTAATTGTGTTAATATGTATTCACTTTATACGTTTCTGGCAATCGAAAACGTGAACACTTTTGCTAACCTCAACTGCCTAGGTTTTAATTAGGTCACGATATCGAGCGTGCACTGTATTTATTTTTATAATTTTTAATGAATAATTGTTACTTTAACACCTTTAAATGTCAAACAAATGAATATGAACACACAATTATAAATAAAGATTACAAAGAGTTATTTAAAATCATCTTAGAAAGACGAACAAATGAAACTTTATCTATATCCAGATTTATGTGGTCCAAGTAGGCTTCACATTTATTTAAAAACTTTCTCGTGTGATATCCAATTTGGAGTTTTGTTTTACATTCAGTTCAGTTGTGTGCTTCAGAGCGGCAACATTACACATACAAAACCAAAAACATAAAAAAACCATATAGTTAAGCTAAAAGTGAATTTTTTTAAGCCTTTATAAAAAATGCACACAAAAAACCCTAAAAAAAAGTGAAAAACCCATAAAACCTAAAAAAAAACCTGAACAATAATTTCTAAACCTACTACACGAAAGACAAATACTTCAGCAAATTCGGTTTGGAGATTTGAGAGACATTTTGACATAAGGATATATAAGGATGTATAAGTGAGTATAATTTCTAATAGTAATTTTGATCGATTCTACATCCCGATTCGCAGGGATACACTACAACATGGATCGATGGCGGGATGACGGCGAATTGGCTCCACGTTATCAGGTCCGTTTTCGTTCTTGGGCTCTTATCTGGGCAATCTGGATGGAATGGTGTAGTACATGTTACTACTACACTGAGTCATCATCTGAAGTGGATTAGGCGCACTTGCTCCTCCTCGCATAAGCTTCTATTACTCTGCAGCACGGAGTACGACTACTGCAAAATTTACAGTTAAAGCATTTTGAAGATGTGAGTGTATGCAAATTCTGGTAATGGTTATCTTTCTTTGGCAATAAAGTAACCACCAATACAAAAATATTTGCGTGTATTTTATTCTAGAAATTTGCAGATTGGTTTAAATCAACTGTGGTTGTTCTTTAACATATTTATAGGAGAAGTGATTCTGTGCTATTGCCTCGTGAGTCCTTGAAACCGATTATGGATTGGCATCTTTATTAATTCTGCATTTAAAGCTGAAGCATTTAAGAATTTCGGATTTTATATTAAAACCAAAATACGACAAGGCTTCCAAGTCTCTAGAATTGCCTTCCAAACACAACTTCCATTTCTTTGTCAAAAGGATCGGATTTACGTCCCCGAAGCAGTTTTCCCCATGGTTTGATATCTAAAATATTTGTATATTTACGGATTTTGCGTTTTCGAGAAATAGTTTGTGATTTACAATTTACAGCTGTATTTTTTTGACTGAGCATGCAATTTATAATATTTGTTCAAATTGCGTTGAAGGTTTTTAAAAGTTGGTCAACAATTCGAAAATTTTTACAAATAATTTTGTGTGTATATTTTTACTATATATTGCGTAATGCATTTACTTCAGTTTCTTAAGCTAATATTAACATATGTTTAATGTAGAATATTTAAGATAATTCATTGCGCTTTTTCTTTATTTTTCTGTTTAATATTTTACGTATTTTTGGTTTTTTTTTTAATTTTTTCATGTAACTTATCTTTTGGGTCTTAGGAAGTGGATTGGATTAGGAATGGGAATTTCACAGTGCAGCTTATCTAGTTTTGCAGATCCTTTTGACTATGCCAATAGTCTCAGTTCTTCCGGATGTCATATGATACTTATTGTTACTTCCAAATTTCAAACAATACAAAATACTGGAATTAGTTTGTGTTGATTTAAATTGTGTTTTCATCTGTCTTCGCTCAGCGCTGAATATTTTAACAATGTGACTGATGGCAGCTTTGCTTTGTAGAAGTTTGAATTGTTGTCGGCCTCGCAGCTTTTATACAAATCTGGTGGTTTTTGTACTAATTGTGATTCTCAGCAACTTGTGATATTTAAAAACATGGTGTGTTGTTCTTAGCATCGAAATCATATGCTAAAAGCTGTTTGGAGCAGAGTGTTCTCGTATGTGGTTGAAGATTGAAGTGTATTATTTCTTTGTTGAGTTGAATTATCCGGAGAGTAGTTTGTAGTTGACCAATCAATTATAAATTATAAATTGAATGTGTTTTGGTGAATTTTATGAGTTTTTGTTGAAGAGGATAAGCTGCTTTGGTTAGGATTGGGGCAGGATTACAAATGGGCCGATTCAATAGAATTTTTTTTAAAATTTGATTCACGTTTTGTTTTAGCGTTTTTTTAGAGTTTTCTTATGTTTCTCTTAACTTGTTTTTAGAAGAAAGCCGCATTGAATTTTTAACAGTTGGTGACATTATAAGAGTATTTACATGCTGATATTATTAATTTAGTATGTCTTATTATACTTAATTTGTTTTCGGAGAATTTAGTTTTCTTATTCTAAAAATACTAAATATGAATATTAAATCGAAATTATATGCAAACATACATATGTTTAAATGTAAGTTTAGCATTGTTCCCAATTGTTTTGACGATTAAGATGCCAAAATTTAAGTACTACTACTGTCACTATACATATATATATATATATATATATATATATATATATATATTATATTTACATAAGCACTTATATCTATGATGTCTTGCTTTTGTAATTTTTAGTCTTATTTAATTGATGTTCTATCTTTGTTGTTTACTTGTAGAAATTTTCGTGCTAAACGAAATCGACTTGGAAATGTTTTCCACACTGACCGAGGAGAATCTCATGGAGCTGGGCATCACCGCGTTCGGAGCTCGCAAGAGGCTGCTGGCGGCCATTCATACGCTTCTGGCCAATGAAGCCGCCTGCAGTAGTATGCCCAGCAGCAGCTCCTCGCAGAGCTCCTCGCCGCGATTCTCCGGCAGCGCTGCGCCCGGAGCCGAGCGTCGCCCCTCGAACCAGTGGTAGTGGTACTAGTAATGGTAATGGTAATGGTAATGCTGTGGAATGGTGCTGGTTTATCCATTATGATGATGGGAAGTTGCAGAAAAATTACAAAAAACACAAATAAAACCAATTATAAAAACCCAAAAAAAAAACAAACAAAAAAAAATAGAAAAACTCATAACAAATTAAATTAAGCCTAAACTCAACTCATTTATTTATTCAACGTAATCATAAGGTCGCTTGAGGCGCTTGAAAACTGTAACAACAAATGCGAGACAAAAACAAAACCAAACTAAGCAAACAACAACCAAATGCAATAACAATAAGCGAAATGTTTGCAGAATATAATTTTTGCGATTTATAATTTGGCTTGACTTAAACTCGCATTTGTGCTTAAGCGAAGATTATTATATGAACTATTTATGAATATCAACGTATAACGTATTTATAATGTATATTGTAAAGAAATGAATTTAACTGAAGGAAACAAATTGTTAGAAAAACATACGTTTATACCCACATGTAAAAATCGGAAACAATAAACAAATTCTGATCTGGATAAATTTTCTGTAGTTGATATTATTTTATGCCACAAACACAGAAAACGCGCTCAAAGGAAAGGATTGAATAGGATTGATAGTTACAGCTGAACAGGTAAATAAAAGGTTAGCGAGTTGAGGCCAAAGAACTTTAAGGGTTATAGTTTAAGCATATATATTTGCTTCATAAGTTCGACTGGATGCAACTAGTTGTATTTCTAGAAACATCAATAGCCACTACGATCAGCCGACAATTGGCACTATTCGTATGATTAGCACACTTTCAAAACCCACACACAATTAACACCTACATATTTGAATTTCAATATTAGATAAACAGTTAAATCCACACATGGAAACAATCACTTAAATTAACTTGAAAAATTGCAAAGAAATGAAGGAAATTCTTAGTTCATTAATTGTAGTCCCACAAGAATTGCATAAGCGTACAAGTTATCACCCAGCTTGCAATACAATTCTTATTACAATCATAAACAATATCCTAATTTGAATCATTCTCAGAACGCTTAGCTTTGAAATCAATTCTTATTGCAATATTTAACAATATTCACTCTTAGACCACTTTCAACATTTTGAATCACTGTTTTCAACTAAAGCGCAATTGCAACTATTATAAACATAAACAGCTTCCGAAGCGGTTCTTATTAAATTCAGTTGCGGCTTTTATAAACATAAACACAACAGCGCAAGACCCAAAGTAAACATGTTTTCTCAGTATTGAACTCTAGAATAAAAGCTTTAGCATCAACATAGCTGACTTACAGCATAAGACCACAACTGTAATTCAGTTAATTTTGACTTTGAATAAAGAGCACGGGCTTCGCCCTCACAAAAATAAAATATATTTTTTTCCAATTGATACTCCTCAATTGGTTAATTTACACTTGAACCAAACAAGGAAAAGGGACTCAGGCCTAGGATTTGTAAGAATAATATCAGTTTCTAAAAAGAACTCAAACGATCAAACTATCAGTGCGTCTTTTTTGATGCACGTTCAAAACGCAGTGGGATTACTTATTTTCGAAATAGAGAAATGAAGGAAATAGATAAATGAAGGAAATTTTTTAGCTCACTAACAAGAACTGCATAAAAGTACACTTGTACCAAATAAGGAAACATAAATCCATCCCAGTCTCAGACGTTATTTTACACCACACAGTTCGTCCGTGTTTCTCTCGCGGTCTTGCGTTGTGTTTCAGTTTGGTGATTGCATTTCCGTTCAAAAATAATGGAATAATAAAAGAAATCAATTATATCAAGAATAAATATAAAAAAGGAAATTATTCGCTCAACAAGAGCTGCATTAAACTTGTACACTTGTACCAAATAAGGAAACATAAATCCACCCAGACTCAGTCGTTACTTTACATCAGATCAGCTCGTACGTTGTTCTTTCGCGTTCTTATGCTGTTGTGTATTAGTTGGTGTTTGCATTTCCGTTCAAAAACAGAATAATAAAAGAAATCAATTATTTCAAGAATAAATATAAAAAAAAGGAAATTGTCAGCTCAACAAGAACTGCATTAAACTTGTACACTTGTACCAAATAAGAAAAAAGCTGTAACAATTTTACATCTATCTTTGTTACCACTAGAATATATGTAACAGTGGTATTACAGTCAGGTGGCAACGCCGGCTAACATATGATAGAAGAAGAAGAGTTCGTCGTCGTCAGTGTTGAAGTCCAGAGAGCTACCCAAGTCGTCAAGTTGTGGGTGCGTCGTGGAATCATCAATCGTCGATAAACATATACTTAATCAACCATATACTCAATAAACCTTACATATATATAATGTAATAAGCAAAATATGAAATTGAATAAAACCGAGAGAACACTCTCGATCAAGGCTCAAAACGAACAAGACGTCTTCTTATTATTATCGTGGAACTTTTTCAACTTAACAATAATATATATATGAGAAATAGAAGAAATAGTTGTACCGCATATATGTAATAAAGCAACATAATATAATTGTTCAGCAGTCATAACATCACAACAGTTCGTGCGTCAATTGCCCGCGCTCTGCGTAGTCTTTCTATTGTGTTGTAGTTTTCGTTCAATAATAATAGAACATATAAATTGTTTAAATTTACAATATTAGATTCTCAGTTTTCAATGTAATTTGAAAAACAATATTAATAAAGAAGAAGAATAACAATCGAGGCAACGTATTCAGAATGCTAGTCTGCGACTCATCAGAAATAAAACAAGATCATTTGAAGAAAATAAAGAAATTTCTAGCTCATTATTTTGAGTCTCAAAAAAAAATTGCAAAAAAGTACACTTGTACCAAAAATAAGGAAGTTGACTAAATGGATAGAGAAAACTGTTCACGTAAAAGGACAAGATTTTATCTGCAGCAAGCCGAAGTCTGATTTTAGAGTATTTATCTTTAAAACCATATTTGATTTTTAGGTTATTTATTTCAATAAACGGACAACCGGACAAATGTCGAATTAACATTTCAAGTTTTAGATGACTTATTTTGGTTACAACACGATCTTCAAAATATTATATTTTCTCCACTGTTGTAAAGTATATTTAAGAGCACATTTCACTATGAACACAATTTACAAAATAATTCAAATACTGCAATTAGATAGGCTGAAGAAACTAAGTTTAAATAATGCTGAGTCGACTGCTCAAAGGGAAAGGACGTCAGATCGCGACAACGTTCAGGATTGAAATGAACTGTTCTTGCCAGCTGTAGGAGCCTATTTATAGCAAAATCAGCCAAACAGAATTCTTACCTACCTGTATTCTCAACGGTTTGACAGCCTTGAAAGTCGATTACCTAGTTTAGCAGGCAAATAGATGGTTTTACCTATGATCACAATTTCTGTTATCTTTTAGCGGTTTTTGGGTTTATAATGCACATATGTTGTTCATATGTATTTAAAACTACCTACTTTGAATAATCTCTCCATATGCTGTAAAATCTGCATTCCTTGGCGATAAAAAAGCAATTAGTGAAATTATTGAAATGCAAACTTAAGTTTGAATAACTTATAATATGCGAGTTGGGCACTATTTTGTATTTAAATGTGCATTTTCATAATTAAATAAAATAAGATTTAGACAGAAGCCTTTATTTCCATTAATAGAAGAAATGAATATACAAAGCAACAGCAACACGTGAATTTAATTGTGTTAATATGTATTCACTTTATACGTTTCTGGCAATCGAAAACGTGAACACTTTTGCTAACCTCAACTGCCTAGGTTTTAATTAGGTCACGATATCGAGCGTGCACTGTATTTATTTTTATAATTTTTAATGAATAATTGTTACTTTAACACCTTTAAATGTCAAACAAATGAATATGAACACACAATTATAAATAAAGATTACAAAGAGTTATTTAAAATCATCTTAGAAAGACGAACAAATGAAACTTTATCTATATCCAGATTTATGTGGTCCAAGTAGGCTTCACATTTATTTTAAAACTTTCTCGTGTGATATCCAATTTGGAGTTTTGTTTTACATTCAGTTCAGTTGCGTGCTTCAGAGCGGCAACATTACACATACAAAACCAAAAACATAAAAAAACCATATAGTTAAGCTAAAAGTGAATTTTTTAAACCTTTATAAAAAATGCACACAAAAAACCCTAAAAAAAAGTGAAAAACCCATAAAACCTAAAAAAAAACCTGAACCCCAAAACCTAAACTCTAAACCTACTACACGGTTTGGAGATTTGAGAGACATTTTGACATAAGGATATATAAGGATGTATAAGTGAGTATAATTTCTAATAGTAATTTTGATCGATTCTACATCCCGATTCGCAGGGATACACTACAACATGGATCGATGGCGGGATGACGGCGAATTGGCTCCACGTTATCAGGTCCGTTTTCGTTCTTGGGCTCTTATCTGGGCAATCTGGATGGAATGGTGTAGTACATGTTACTACTACACTGAGTCATCATCTGAAGTGGATTAGGCGCACTTGCTCCTCCTCGCATAAGCTTCTATTACTCTGCAGCACGGAGTACGACTATTGCAAAATTTACAGTTAAAGCATTTTGAAGATGTGAGTGTATGCAAATTCTGGTAATGGTTATCTTTCTTTGGCAATAAAGTAACCACCAATACAAAAATATTTGCGTGTATTTTATTCTAGAAATTTGCAGATTCTTTTAAATCAACTGTGGTTGTTCTTTAACATACTTATAGGAGAAGTGATTCTCTGCTATTGCCTCGTGAGTCCTTGAAACTGATTATGGTTTGGCATCTTTATTAATTCTGCGTTTAAAGCTGAAGCATTTAAGAATTTCGGATTTTCTATTAAAACCAAAATACGACAAGGCTTCCAAGTCTCTAGAATTGCCTTCCAAGCACATAACTTCAATTTCTTTGTCAGAAGAGATCAGATTTACTTCCCCGAAGCAGTTTTCCCCATGGTTTGATATCTAAAATCAGGGTATATTTACGGATTATGTGTTTTTGAGAAATAGTTTATGATTTGCAATTTACAGCTGTATTTTTTTGTTGACAGCATGCAATTTATAATATTTGTTCAAATTGTGTTGAAGGTTTTTAAAAGTAGGTCAACTTTTCGTTAATTTTTACAAATAATTTTGTGTGTATATTTTTACTATATATTTTAATTGCTTTTACAACCTGCACAGATGGCAAATAACAGAAGGAGCATCACAATTTAAGTACCTATTTCAACTAGTTTAGAGGCTCGCCAGTTTGATGCACTGCCAAATAGTCTGCGAGGCGACTGGCTGTCTGAAAAAAAAGGCTCGGCTGCATAATTGTAAATCAAAATGCTTGTAACAGAACAGCAGGAGCAGAAGCACAGCATAAGCATATAGCCAAGGAGCAGAGTTCTGTCCATGGAAATGGGAGGGAAATTAGTTGCCATTGAGCAAAACACTTGAAGCGCAAAATGTCATAATCATAAAAATTGCAATTATGCTGATGTGGCCGCAGTAAATGGAACAACAAATTTTCACACAGTTCATTAGCCTGCCACGCCCCCAGATTGCCCCCAAAGCACACACACACACACACAGACAATATTATACAGTTTGTTGCCAGTTTGTTGCTTGGCAAGCATTGAGAGGAGTCTGTGCTGAAAATAATACAAATTATGCAGACAACTGGAGACGATAAAGTCATTAGCATCCATAGGCCAACTAGGATAACTGCCCTGACAAGGATACCAAACCAACTCCAACTGAACGAGTTCAGCGACTCTGGAGAATGATGTCGCAAATGTGGCACACAAATGCAATTTATGAGATCATCAAGATGCGCTGAATTGAATCTCAGCGCTAGATGCTCTAAATGAAAAGAAATCATAATTTTTAAAAATGAAATCTGATATGTGCATATAAAATATTTATGCTGTTTTCTGAATGCGACAGCAAATATGTTTGTAGGTTAGAAGTATTGTTTAATACATTGCCGGGAAACTATAAAAAATAGTGAAAATGTAAAAACATGCACTTTCAAAGCCCAGTTTCGCATATATTTGAATTTATTTTAAACGTACCTCAAATTCAAAGCTTGGATTTTCATTCAGTACATAGAGCATCATGAAGCTCATACCAAAAAGAAAACATTAGGCACAAAGTTAATTTTTGAAAAATATTTTAAAAGCAAGACAAACAAGTAAGCAAACAAGTAAGAGTATTATTTTTGGGAATGCTAGACTAGGTGATACCCTTTACGCAGTCCTTACATTCGTTCATACTGCCCAGTCAGTGTACATACATACAAACATACACATGCTACAAGCAGTGCAAGCAGTTGAAATTGGTAGCTTGTTCCTTTACTGAGCCCTTCACAATGGAAACTTTTCTATGTTTATATATATCAAATTCGGTGCTTCTATCTCTTACCCTATCTATTAATTTTTAATGGGTTCAGTGACCGTGTATTACGCGTATGTAAACCTAGTGACAAATTTACATGTGTATGTAAGTGTTGATAATAATATATGTGAGCTTGTCTGATAACAGTGGCAGTTGCAGTTGCCCTGAATCAGGGTATACAAATTAAAGCTTACACAAATGTTCTCATTATTATTGCAGATACCAGTCAGCGCTGTTTATCTACTTTCGCATGTAAGTTTTATTCTCTATAGCAGTTTCGATTTGTTGCATACATATTTTGATTCGCAGTGAAGGACATGGACCTAATTAAAGAAATACACTGAACGATATTATTTTTCAGCGATGAAAATTTTATTTTATTTTTGTTTGCAAAAAAATTGTTATTGACAAAAATATTTGTGTGAATACTATTCTGTTTAAAAGAACTTGCTATATAGATGTGGATGATGATCTAAAATAGACAAATCTAAATACAAATATTTAGTCGAAGTCATTGCTTTAATCAAAGATATATACTCCTGTTTTTAGCTGGCTTTATAAGTTACTTGTTTACTCTTATTTCGATTTCTTACAGCGATTCATGGTTTATTCTTATTTACATATTTATTGCATACTTTTCCGTCTGCAAATACATACTCAACAAAGCAGTATAACAAGTGGTGCTTAAGCAGGAGAAGTGTGGTGGGCTTAGAAGCAGTGCACAGGCAGGGGAAATGTGGTGCTGTCATATAGGGGAAATGTGGTGGAATCAATCAGGGAGGGGAAAAGTGGTGGAATCAGTCAGGGAGGGGAAATGTGTTGGGAATATAAGCAGTGCAGTAAGGAGACATTGCTTTTGAAAGGTGGCAAATAAAGCCGAGGAGTAAGAAAAAAAGCAGTGCTTGTGTTGGGTTATTTTTAACACAGTTGCAAATATTAGCGGCGGAGAGTAAACAAGTTATAAACAAAAAGAAAGGCGATTGTGAAAATGAAACTAAATATTTATATATGTATTTATAAATAGTACTAGTATGTAATTCTTAAGATATACTTTTATTGTAATATCGATGCATGTATAAGTATTAAATACAGGCTTAAATTAGTATATTTATGTAACAGTTGTCAAAATATACATTAGGCGGGCTTGCAGAAGATCGACTGGCTAATATTAATAAATATAATTTTGTATTGACTATTGCAAAACTGCAAGCAGTTGCACTGCTTGCTCACAGGACCAGCGCCACCTCACTTGTTGCCCCTGCTGAATGTTGACACACTTAAAAGGCCAAGTGCCCCCTCTCTCACTCTCTCACTTACGCTCTCTCTCTCAATTCGCTTCCACACTCTCCGAGTGCATTTGTTTTCAGAGTTCAGCCCGAACGCAGCTTCGTAGGACGCTTCGTGCTGGCAGCCGAAGCTTGGGCGGCATTCGGGCCTGTTGGATGTTTGTTTCGTTTGTTGGCAAATCTGTGCAAAGGACTCACGACTCGAACGCGACTCGGCAAAGTGCTCGCGAGTCCTCAGCTCAGTTTTCGTTGCGTTGCCTTTGCGTAAGGTTAGCCATTTGCGAATTCGCTCCGTCGCTGTTTTTGTTCACGTCGCAAGCAGTTGAAAAAGCTCGAGAAACAAGAAATAAAAGAAACTGCAGCAAATATTACGCGATTTGAAACTAACGTTGCTTCGCGCAGTGTATTTGTGTGTGCGTGTGTGTGCCTGTGTGTGTGTGCGCATATTTTGCAATTTCGCTTGGCAAGTTTGTGTTTTTGACATTGCAGCTAAGCTAAAGGTTGCAGCAGCAGCAGCAGGACCAAGAAACAACGAGCCGGCGATCGACCTAACGGCACATTTGCTTTTTGCTGCCATAAATTTTACCGTCTCTCTCTTGTGTGTGTGTGTGTGTGTGTGGAGCTGTTGCTTCACCTGTATGTGCGTGTGATTGTGTGTGTTTTACTGTGCATGACATGCAGTCACGTGTTCTAAGGTGATTTTAACGAGTTCCGTGATACGCGAAATGAGATAAGAAACAACGAATAAAAGTCACAAGCAACAACAACAACAACAAACGACACATGAGGCTGGCAAAAGCCAAAACAAAAGCCGCAAAACCAACACCCATACACAGACGAAAAATACTTACACACACATTTGCTTTTTAAAGGATCTTAAACTAAATCAACAGCAAATTGCATTCAAATTGTTTGCGACAAAAAATTAAGGACAAAAAAATACCAAGCGAATGGTGCAAAATGTGTGAAAACATTTGAATAAGTTTAAACGAAAAAAATCAACAAGGATATATCCTATATGCATATATTTAAAAAACTTACATATATTACGAATTGCATTTATTTTGGACTTTGTCAAGGTAGGACCTAATTTCGCTTATTATTAGATCTTAAAAAGAAGAGAAGAAAACAGTATTGTTTTGACAATCTTTCCGAACAATTCTCATTAAGTAACAGATAACAATATTCAATAATTTATAAAAAACTTCTTTGGCTTATGTCAAATAAAATATTGAATTTTTAATACATATCTTCTTTTTCTTTTGCTAATTTATGATGTGTAGACTTAGAAGACCTAATATAAAATATTTATTTAATACTTATTATATTAAGAAAATATTAATAGCCATATTAAAATCCATAGCTTTTGAGGGAACTCCATAAAAAACTTCAGCTATACAATTATATTAAGCAAATAACATAGAAATCAAATTGGGTTTGCAATAAGAATTGCTAAAATTCTTGACTCAGGAATCCGACAAAATATTTGATTAAAATGATTTGATCTTATAAAATAAAATCTTATAATATTAACTATTATAATCTTGTTGATCATCTTTATAACAAATAAAATTCGTACTCAGTCAGTACAATTAAAATATATCAAACATTAGCTTGAAGATTTATAACTTAAATATTAATTTTGTGTAGAAGTTAATAGAAAATTAATAGAAAACAAATCACTGTTAATTAAGTACTTAAAGAATCCAACTACAACTTAACTTAACTTAACATAATTAATCCTCTTTTGGGGCTCTCAGCGAGGAATATATATATATATATATATACATTTGTATTTATTGGACCCTCACTTAATTTGTATACGAAAATACTATCATAAATAAATAGTTGCTTCCATTCTCAATTGTGCTTATCGCTAAATACATTTCAATCAGGCAATTTGGGCAATTTCCACATGTGTGGGCGTGGCACAAAAATGTCCGCTCCGTAACGCCGAGCAAACAAAACTTGTCAACTGCACAAAAGTCGTTCTCATGAACTCATGAGTTGAGTCTTGGAACTTGTAACTAGGAAAAAGGACTCAGGACTATGCAACAATGTCTTGAGTTTTTGCTTCAGGTCCCTTCACATGTCCTGCTGTGCTGTGCTGCTTTTTTCTTCTCCATTTTTTTTTATTTTCTGCTTGTATCATTGACGAAAAATGTCAAATGCATAGCTCCCCCTTAAAAAAAACCTGCTGAGTCAGTCAGAAATTGTTGTTGCTGTTGTTGCGTACAATCAATATGTAGACAAGTTTCTGGGGCATGTTTGATTGACTGATTGATATGCGTCATGATTTATTATAGTGGCGGCCATAAGGCCAAGGACCTCTTTAAGCCTTAAAACTACAAAAACAAATGCTCGCATTCGAGTTTAACCAGGCGAAAAGAACTGTGAAATAACATTTATTTGCGCTCTCTTTCGCAGATTTCGCTTTTGTTGCATTAACAAGGAAAAAAAGTTTTCTCTTTTTTGTTGCCTTATGCGAAAATAAAGTAAATAATGAAAGCTATTTAGCACGGCCAAGGGGCGCATTAAGTTGCTCCGGATTATCCTGGCCATCCCAAAAGCTCCAACAGCAACAACAGCAACAGCTAAAGTAACCAGAAAGGGGTACAAACTGGTGACAAGCGTTTAATGAGCTGTGAGCTGCAAAAGCGACGCCTGCCGTCCAGTCGAGGAATTTGAACAATTTTTTACTGCCACCTGCAAGGACAACGCATTCTTCTTCCTCTTCTACTGCTGGCCGAGCTACATCAGCATCAGCATCAGCATCAGCTGAAGGCATTTCTCAGGTCGCACTTTTCTTCTTTTTTTGTGTTTGTGTGCGTCGCTTTTGCTGTGGTTTATGCGCAAGATTTTTCAAAAATTTCCAACGGAAAACCTTGCACAGCTCACCTGGCATCTGCGTTAATTAGCTTAAGGTGCGTCGTTGTGGGAATTTTTCAGAATTATGGCCAAGCCTTTTTGTTATTATATTCACCGCCTTCCAGCTTTTTGTCAGTGCTGCTTCGTTTTTTCGCCCGCCTTGATAAAGTTTTGTAATTAATTTGCATTTAATTAAAATGAAATTTAATGCTGATAAAGCGAACTGAGCTCAAGCGCAACTGCAAAAGCTTCAATTTGTATGTAAAAGTGATGGCACCAGAGTGCACTTTATGTTTCCACTGTAGAAGCAGAACCAAATCGACTAGGCACAAGAACTTAACAAAATTGTTTTAGTTTTAAAAATTTTTCAGCTGCTACATAGAGAAAAACACACTCAAATAAAAAATATATTCTTGAGCCAAGAGGAAAACTTATGAAAAGTCACTGAGCGAAAAAACTGTTGTCATGAATATATTATTAGATTAAATCTATTTATTCTAGATTGAGCAAACCTTGACTTAAAGTCGTCTTCTCCATAATGTCTTACAAATATATGAAAATTAAAATTTTCGTCATTATTACATCTTTTTTGCTACGTATTAATTTACATTTTAAACATGTTGGAAAAAAAAATTCAATATATATGTTGCATTTAGAAAATATTGCTGCAAATTTAAATAAAAAAAGGTTTTTCTAATAATTTTAAGTTATTCAATTATTATTATAATTTATTATTATTATTATTATTTCACATCATAAAACTAAGAGTTCCCCTTTTAACATATTGGACATTATTTCATAAAAATCAGTTGCAAATTTTTAAAACTGTTTGTAAACTTGAAGTCCGTCGTTAGAGCGGCATAACAACAAATATTAATACCAAATCCTAAACATATAATAAATATACATTTGCGTATATACAAAGTCAGCTCATAAATGTTGAGTTAGGCATCTAAAATAAAAATATGTTGTTTCTAATAATTTTTAGTTAATAAACTATTATTATAAATTATTGTTATTATTATTTCACATCATAGCAAGAAGAGTTTCTATTTTAAACTATTGGACATTATTTCATAAAACTCATTGCAAATTCTTAAAACTATTTGTGAACTTGAAGTCCGACGTTATAAAGAGCGGTACAATAACAAAAATTGAATCCCAAATATATATTAAATATACATTTACGTATACACAAAAGTTTCTATTTTTTTCAGCTCATAAATATTTAGTTAGGCATCTATGCAAGGAGCATTTATCAAGAGTGTAATTTATAGCCCAAACCTCATGTTGAAGCGCTCAATTGCACTCTCGCTTCACTCTCAGACATCCTGTTGACTCTCTGGCATTTCACAAATGTCCCAATTAGAAAATATTTAAAAGAAACACACACCAGCGAAGGACCTCAGTGGATGCATTGGCAACACACAGGCGCTAAATCAAAAGGTTGCCAGAGTGCTATTAAACCGCTTTTAGTATTGGGAACAAGGCACAAGGACTTGCCACACACACACACACACACACACACACACATGGATGGACAGACAAACTTGTGAAAATTGGTAAACAATTTATGTGGCCAAATAAAATTGCAAAGGAGCAACAACAAATGGAGGAGCAGAAGAAGAAGAAGAAGAAGACGGCGAAAAGCAGCCGCAACAGAAGCAAATTTATTGCAGCTCCAAAAGAACCAAAGGCCGCAGCTCCGATTGTGGCTGCCCCTGCAACTATACAATAACTGCATAGACAGATATAGAGAGAGAGAGAGAAAGAGAGGAGAGGGAGAGTATGAGAGTGAGAGAGAGAGGAGGAGCGTGTGCAGCGTTCAAGGATATAAATTACGTGCTTAGCTACTCGTGGTTCTCATATGCAAAAAGTTGCTCCTTTTTTTCAGGCCCGGCCTGCAGTTGTTGCTATTGCTGTTGAGATTATGAAATAAATTTCCACATGCCACAAAATTTCGCAGCCAACCGCAGCCAACAATGCAACAACAACAACAACAACACCAGCAGCAACAGAAGCAAATTTTCTAGGTAGACTTCTGTGCATTTTGCCACTCAGCGATGCCTGGCAAATTTATTGTTGTTGCTGCTGTTGCACTTGAGATGCAAGTAGGCAACACACACACACACACACACATATCTATCGATATACATATGTGTGTGTGCAGCAACAATAACAACAACAACAACAACAACAACGGTTTGCTAAAATTTACATATGAAAATATTTTTCAATCGCCCAAAGGTCTGCCTGTTGTTCTATTTGCCCAGACAACTTTTGATATGTGCATCCATTGGCTAAAGTTTTGTGAGTTTTGTGAGGCATCGAAAAAGTTCGTTGCGTTGCGACGCTTCTCTTCTATTCTATTCGGTTCTGTTCTATTCTGGCATCTACTATATAGCATTTACGCTGCAAATTTGTAAAGTTTTTCCTTGCCATTTTCAATATATGAGCAGAGATAAAAATAAGAGCAGAGTGCAAGTTAGCTAAGCCTCTCTGCCACCTCAAAGTTCAATGGAGTGTTTTTTCAATATATCTATTTTTTCGAGAAATAATAGAACGATAAAGTTACTCTTGTGTTTGCAGTTTTAATGGGGAATTGTCGAAAAAGCATTTTATATTTATACTCTGATTCCAAAAGGAAAAGTGTATTTTGGTACTTGTTAAAGGGGATTCCTGCATTATCTAATTACTTTTATTTCTATTCTCAAGTGCTGCATTTTTATCATTTCGAAGGCCATTTGCAGCAGTTGGTACTAGATTCAGTTTTTGGCATATATCCTAATCTATATTTTTGTAATCCAGTAGGCCTCGAAGTTATTTCAAATTTGCCTCGTTTGCTCCTCCATTTCCGAGTATTGTTTTAAATTCAGTTCGATTGGGAGTCCCGTAAGCACAACATCACAACATCTAGAATTAAGTACAAAAGTGAAATTTTTTAAAAAAGTACAAAAAACTCAAAAAAATTTATAAAAAAGTAAAATTACAAAAAAATTATGCACAAAGTGTCGAATTTGGTTTGCAGAATCAACTAGGACACGTAAGTGGAATTGTGTTTAGCAATTTGGATTTTTTATTGGTTTATTCTGATTTGCAGTGATAGACACTATTATCGGATCGGATCGGATGGGTTCTCCTCTTGCATTAGTCGGTGTGCGAGAGAATCGAGGACTTCTTCTTTTCGTCGGTAATCTTCTTCTTCCATGGGGACATGTGGTACATACTATGTTCTGATTGCAAAATTGACTGTTAAATCCTTTTGGACGGGTGCCATGCTGTAAATTCCGGTTATAGTTACTTTTCTTTGGCAATAAAGTAACTACAAATTATATATTGCGTGTTTATTTAAAATGGCTAGCGTTTCATGATTGGAACATGAATTGAGCTGGGGAAGGCGAAAACGACGGAAGAAAACCTGAAATCATGGGAGAAGTGAAATGGATAGAAACAAAACTTGCCGGATATAAGCGCGAAAGCCGAGTCGGATAAGCCATTTCCGTCGGTATGAACACAAGGATATCGGAGACAATGAGAGCGAGAGCCTTCATATTTGGAATACAAGTTTCATTTTATCGTAAGCTCATCCCGTGCAAAAGTTATCGATAAGTTTCGATTTCAGACGGGCGTTTTTTAGACCATAACTTCAAAGTTAGAAGAGCTAGACAAAAAAAGTGAAGAATTAAGTTCAATGGTTAATGTGTATGAATACAAATATGTAACTATAAATGCGTATTAGGACTGGGTTCAGGGTATTATCTAGTCGGGCACTCCTGGCTAGATTATTTGGAAGTGCTAAATTGTATTTAAATAAGCAATAAAACCCAAATAAAAAGCAGATAATTGCACATTGTATATTGTCTTCATCAATTTGCGTGACCTTTATGAACTTCCAATCAAAGTTGGACTTTTTGCTTGAAACTTATCATTTGTTTGTTTTATAGTATGTATACAAGTATATATATATATTTATGTCGTATGTCAGATTAAGATTAAGCAGCTTGATCTATTTGCTGCTTTAGTCGCAAATAATTTGCAGTGAGCATCGGTCAAGTAAATCTTAAAACAAAATTAGTCCAAATATATTTGTATTTAAATTCTTGCTTTTGTTGTTTGGTAACTTCATTTGTTTTCTGTCAAATTCGATTAGCGCTTTCTGTCTTTGAAGTTCGACTAGAAGGATTTCAAGTATCTAGAGGACTTGCCGTGCCAAATAAAAGCAATTGCCACATTGCCCCAGAGGCAACTGAAGTAGCTGGCAAAGCAGAGTTCCAGGTTTCCAGTTAGCGTAAAGTCAACTCAAAGAAACGCTTTAAAAACGGTTTTCTCATTTTTTTTTGTTACTTTACACTGTTTGACCGAAAACCAATTAAAAGGATGCTGCGCTTTCGCCCTGTTTGCAATTTTTGTTCGCCTTTTTTCGACCAGGCATTGCACCCAGCCGCTCTCCTCTCCCTAGTTTCTTCATATACTGTCTCGCTGTGCGAAGTTCTTGTGTCTGGATTGCAGTTTGCGGCTTATCTCGCTCTGCCCAGAGCCAAAAAGACGATTTTGTTGTCGTTGTTGTTGTTGTCCTTAACCCATCGACCACTTAGTTTCCAATGGAGGCAAGGGAATGGAGTTCAAGTTTGTCAATGCATAAATTAAAAAGTTGTTTCTTTTTCACTCTGCTTACATCTGCTGTTAATGAAGCTAAAGCAATTAAGAGAAGGCACTACATAAAAACTCAATGGGCCAACAATACTTTTATATGGGCAATGCCATTTCTGGACAGCACATGAGTTTTAGGGGCTAGCTCTGAACGAACTCGCTGCCAGAGAAGATTACAGATGGGTAACAGTGACTGTGCACATTTTTGTCTAGCATGGGTCTTAGGGTATTATTATAATCCGATTTTCAACTTTAAATGTGGAATGTTTCTCACATGAACATTTTGTGTGCACTCTTTGTATGTGTGCAACATTTTGTGGTTCGTTTAGCAGCTCTAAAATGGCAAACTTTTAACCCAAAGTGTTTGTTGGTGGTGTTGGTTGGCAAATCGCTGCAGTTTTCTTTATAGTTATTACTTTATAAAGCTTCCTTCTTTGCTTGTTCGCTTGCTTCTTTTTGATTACAAAATTGCTTCCAATATTTTGCGGAGCAGCAACAACAACAAACTCGCTTTAGCCACACCTGCCCAGGTGCTGTCCATGTGCCCCAACTGCCGAGTTGCAGAGTGGACGCCCCATCGAGGCAACTCCAACTGCAGCCTAACTTGAGTTACGTGTTGCAGCAAAAGTTTAACGCATTAAGCAACTCATTCTTGATGTTGTTGTTTCTGTTGTTTGTGCTTTTATTGGTCTTTGGTACAAAGTTGAACTGCAAAGGGCTGCAGAGTATTTCGGCTGGCTGCCTGGCCGGACTTGACTTTCTTGTTACAATAGCTCGTAATATCATAAATTACCATATTATGCTGGGCAACTAATTTTAAGGGTGGGCACTTCAGGTCAAAATCGCAGCAGCATTCAGAATGTTAAGTGTTTTTTTTATTTAGCTTAATTTATGAGCAACTTAATGTAATACATTTAAAAATCATCTTAATCCTTTATATGTTTATCTTAAGTTAATATAAATATATATATCCATATTTATATATATTAAGCATATATTAATAATATTCTTGATTCTTTTTGCAGCGTTCTAAACAAAAATGATCAACATGCGGTTTCTACATATCTTCTATCAAATCGCATTTCTCCTCACAATATCCGTCGGTAAGTTGTTATGTCAATATCAAAATATATATAAATGATCCTTACTCAAATTGCAACCGTATTCAACCAAAACAATAGGCTCCCAGATTTCAAACTTCCATAACTCAGAAAAATACAAAACTTCTGCATACGAGCTATCTTCTAGTTTTACATTTGGCTGAAAACTTGCTTACTTATTTAAACCCATATAGAAAGCCACATATCAAGGAATTAGTTCAAGTAACAAACAATTAGTTCAGAAGTGACAGCCTCGTTGCACACTGAAATGTTTTGTAGTATAAGAATAGAAACTAGGTCAACAGCTTATTAGTTGAAAACGAGCTGATTGAATGCAGGAGATGTTAATATGATTAACAAATAAAATGCGAGAGGCCACCAAATAAACAGGGAAATCAAAAGTTAAGTATTAAAACATAATTGCACAATCAATGCACTCAATGAATTTATATGCTTAAATAATAAAACAGATTAAGGCAAAAAAAAACAAACAGTAATTGTGTGCATTTGATTGTAATCGATTTTTTTGTGCTTCTTAAATATTTTTTGCTCTTTAATGTTAATTAAGTTTTATGCCACACGATTAAAATGTATGCGATTTGGCAAATGAGATTGCAAAAAAAAACACTTAATATTAATATTATTATAAATTATTGATGCAAATACTTTAAAACTATAGGCTGGCTGCCAAGGGTCAGAGATAATAAATTGTAATAAATCCGTGCAATATTTGTTGTTCTCGCTTAATTAGCTGGAAAATTAATAAAAAGAATTACAAATTGTAATTGCATTTAAAATGTTAAAATATTGATTCAAACCTGGTTGGCTGACAAGTGTGAAATTCTTTCTACAATTTCTCCTGACTGCTCAAACACACACTGTGGCAGTTTTATTTTATTTTTTTTAGTGCCTGCACTCGTCTTGCGGCTTTCAGCAGATCTGCGGGCCCATTTTATTTACCAGCGCCCATCAATTTGAAAACCACACACACGTACACGTACACACACACACACACACACACGCACACACACACACACTGATAAATATTTGAAGAGCCCGTGAAGTGGAACACCCCACTGATTTATTCAATAAATCACAAGTTGCCCACCTGAAACATGCGGCGCAAATATATAATCGAGTTGCTGCGACAAGCATCGGTCTGCCTGCCTGCTCCTGCCTGTCTGCCTGCTGCTGCCTGCCTGCCAGGACACATGTCAATAAAGGAGACATCGAACAGCGTCCTCGTGCTCGTCACTTAAATGCATTTAACTTGCCGCTTCTTGGGCTTATCTATTCCTATATGCATATATAGGCAGTCGGATAACTGAAAGCGTTTCGTTGTTGTAGTTATTGGCAGGGCCAGGACCTCATCGATTCAATTCAATATCAGCTCTGTATGTGTGTGAGTGTGTGTGTGTGTGTGTGTGTGTATCTATCAGTCAGTTTGTCAACGCGGCAACTTAAATGACAGTGAATACATCAAATGACTTTCAATCCTTTCGCTCGAAGTTTTCGACTCTTTGTCACTAGCGACAGACTCAGCTCAATGTGAGTGTGTCTGTGTGTGTGTGTGTGAGTGAGTGAGTGTGTGTGGGCGTGAAGGTGTGCCAAATGTTGTTGTTGTTGTTCTAGTTAGCACATGTCTGTTTTTGCCTTCACACGCGGCTTGATAAATGTGAGCAACGTGCCTGGCATTTGTTTTCTGTATGCGGCGTAGCATTCGAATTTATTTAGTGCTGCAAAATACTTTTTCGATTTGGGGGCGAAGGGCTGCCTCGGCTTAGGCCGGGACGAGAGTGGTCTTAGTGGCTTTATTTTTAGGCGTTGCCAAATTTAAAATGTCACGAGAGTTAAGTTTTGTTGAAGGATAACATAACTAAAGCTGGCTCACTTATGAATGGGACATTAAGTGAGAGATGAGGCCTTTAAAGCCTTTTGCAACAACTTTTCAAAAACTGAAAAATAAAACTCGAACAACTTCTTAAATTATAGTATATTACATAAATCGAACTTACTCGAGATCAGATCTCGCAATACCAACAACTTTAAGTAATTATTGCGTATTTGTTATTTATTTTGAGAACTAAGCAAAAAAAAAACTTAACAAAATTTAAATAATATAAAAATCACTATATTTTTTATATATATTATATTATATTTTTGCCATCCGAATATTTCGAAATTATTTATTCAGTCAACAGAGAAACTACTTAAAATATAAATTAAGAAACAGCTATTATTATGTGTCTATTTTCTGCATTTCTTTAATAAGTTGTCTATCTCAAAACTTTACCATCATAACTTCTTGCAAATTACAATGATTTGAAGTACCCAAAAGTCGAATTTCTCCTAATGCTAGCCTTAAGCAATTCCCACAGCAGATAGAAATGTCACAAATGTGAGCTTTACCCTTCCATAGCTGAACAAAAAATATGTCATTAATGGCAAGTGCTTCTCGGAGCCCAATTCAATAATATATTTAAGTGTAGCTATGGGAAAATCAATGAATTATCTACGTCTCGATTGCAATTTAATATACATTTACGAGTAATAGAAATCCAGGCACTTATCGCCCTATACTCGCGTTATATGCTATAGAATTTACCTGTCCTTGACGCACAGGACAAAATGTAATTAAATGTCAATTTCGAGGGCCTGAAAAGAGGCATTAAGACATTAGCAATGAGGCCACAAAACACAATCGTATCGAAACGAAACGAAACAAAAGTCAGGCATGAAAATCGTTTTGTTTGATACAACAATACAACAATAGTAAGGGGAGTGTTGGATAGCTTTTATCCCTGGCGGCAATTTTGCGAGCACGTCAAGGTAGCGCCCGCTTCTCGGGTACTTATTAAAACAAAATCAAGTGCTCGACCAATTTTCGACACTTGGCACAGTCCCGAGTCCAGAGCGCCCCAAAAAGCAGCTCCAGACTAATTAGGGATTTTGTTTTGTTACCATTCAAAGGTGGGGCAGACACTGCAAACACAAATTACGTTTTGTTGTGGTGCGTGCTGAAGATTTGTATCGGGGCGTGTAAATTGTGCAGCTACCAGACGCTAGCTTTCCTGACACTAAGCGACGCGTCCCGTCCTGTGGGTGCAATGGGTCCGCCCGATAATAGCAGGTTAATAAACGTTATAGCGCGACACTCGCGCACACAAGCAAACAAACACTCAGTTCAGTTTTAGTGGCATACTTTCAGGCGCGAGGCAATTGTAGAAAAGCACGTGTCACGGCGCATTGCATAATTTTTAATGTAATGCCAACTAATTGAGTTAATTTAAGTGAAGCGAACAGTATTTTAGTTCCATGGAGTTTTATGTTTCATTTTGGAAGTGTGCTGTGGTTGTGCCTACCCAAAAGGTTAGCTTAGGTAAAGAGTGCAGGCCAAATCAAGATGAGCCTGCGGCCTTTTAAACTATTCAGCTTGTCTGAGTATTTCAGTATGCTTGCGGCGGTCGATATAATGAGGGTTATACGGTATAAACTTAACCAAAAGTGGATTAATTTGTTCTGGCAGAATTCGTAAACAAGATATTAATTTCATGTATTGAATTTCTGGGTGGTTTCCAGCGTTGAGAATATATTGAATTACATTTTGAAATAGCTGAAATACTATTATACCAGTAGTGGGTGCTCTAAAGAAATCATTTATTCAGCATATGTCACTGCCAGACCTCAACTTTTTCCCATTTCTTAGTCTTACTAGTCTGCTATTCACCTGCATTTTTCTGACCATTGCCGCCATTTTGTCAAACAAACACATCGTTTTCCGGTGCATGCTTTTAGGCTGCAATCCCTTGCGCATTTCGATGCGTTCGCATCACGCAGCCAGAAGCATAAATGTGCATAGAAATTGTTTCCTGCAATTATGTAAATATCGCAGCTGCAGAATGCGTTCGTGCTGGCGCTTTGAGAGGCGTTCGCAAGTCTGTGAAGGGAAAATGAAAACTATTGCGACAAAAGGAGAGTTCAGTGAGTTGACCTTAACAGCAATTAAGCCGCTTAACCCCAATGCTCGAAGTGGACACTCGGTGAGTAAGCCAGGCCCATTCCCATTCCCATTCCAAACTCCACCATCCCCTTAACCCGCATCAAAATTGTTAAGCTGCAGGCTCCACCCGCCCTCTCTCTCTCTCTCTCTCTCTCAACCATTTGAGAAATGGAAAAATGGCCCCAAAACTTCCGGCTGTTACAGCTGCACTTTGTCAGGCAGCAGCTCTAAAGCTTCAATTTGTTTTCGGTTCTCGTTTTTGGCTTTTAGCTGTATACGAGATTTTCATGCATTTTCTGTAACGATCTCGCTAGCCCCCAATATACAATATACATATATAGTTAAGCCCACTTCGGGGGGCGTTGAAAACTGCATCGAATCGCAAATTCAATAATAGTTGTTCGCTTCGTTTGTGGCCGTTATGATTTTTACCCAAGCAATCGAAGTGTGCCCCCATCCCCTATACTCCATACTCCATCCCCCATACCCCATTCCACACCATCCAGTTTATTCATATTTCTGTGTTTGCCATTGATTCGCCCGTTAGTTTTAAGTATGCCAAGCACCGCAGCAGTTAAGGGAGCAGGAGTCCGGGAGTACGGGGTACTTGGTACAGTTTTGCCTGACACGCAAGAAGGGGGATGCCCCTTGAAGGGGGTTTCGGGGCTGGCTTCGTCTCGAGTGCGTCACAGTTAAGGATGGGAATGGGAATTGCTTTGCATGCTCTGTAATTGGTTCGATAATAAATACAGCGATTGATTTTTGTTTTTTCTACTCTCAGCTTAGATTGCGATTTAATTAAAGGTTCAAAGGTGTATTGCGAAACCCAACTAAGGCCGGATTGCATAAGAAATCACAGGTAACGGGATAAGCGATAGCGTCACTTATGTGACGATTGGTGACCCCTTTTATCTGGGGTCGTTGCCTTTCAGTTGTTGCAGCCCATGGGGGAGGCTGTGTGTATGGAAAATGCTTCGATTAGGAGTGGTAAAATATTGATTGAAATTACTAGTGAAAGTTCACATAATCACATAACATATGTATGGATATGTATTCTTTGTGTAATATTAATTTATTTTTTAATTTATGCTATTTGTATCTTGATTGGAATCGTAAAAACACTCTTTAAATATGAAAACATTTAAAATTGATTTATCTCTTACATTTTGCCTATAAAATAATATTTATACTCATAATTATCCAAGTAGGCTTCGCATTTATTTCAAATTTCACTTGTATGTGCCTCAAGTTCGGAGTTTCGTTTTATGTTCAGTTGCCCTCAGAGTCTCATAAATTCATCATCATACACACAAAAAAAGTAAAAATCCAAAAAAAAAAATTATTCCGAGGCTTACTCTCTAAACAAAAAGTACTTGCACAGATTATCTGATTTGTGTGAGAGAACTCAGCTGTAAGTATAATTTTCTATAGAAGTTCGGATCGTTTGTTTGTATATTCTAATAACAGGAGGGAATGAGTGGTTCGCCCCTGTGGATCGTGTTCCTTTTTGCGCAAGTGGACAACCCAGATAATAGAATTATTCGGCGGTCTTCCATGGATCGTTTTCTTAAAGTAGCGCCATACTTACAAAAAATGCACTGGATTTAAAGGATTTGGGAATTAAAAATAACCAAAATGTACAGTTAAAGATCAAAATTCCGGTTCCGTGACTGAAAATAAACTGCCAGACAAATAAGACTTTTGCTTGTATTGTTTCAGAGTCTTTTATTATAAAAACTGGCAACTGAGGACGATCCAGTTTGAAATTGTTCTCAAACAAACAAATGTGCAGATAGTCTTATAAATGCAGCATATAACCTATATTTAGCTCTAATACGTTAAGTATTCTTTATCTTTGCAATTACAAAGTATTTTTAGACTATAGTTTAAACTCTACTGCTAAACCGTAAACAAAATATACAAACGCGTTTATACTGTATGTATACTTTTACCGTTTAGTTGTATATTTTGTATACTATTTAGCAGTATACGAAGTAAAAATGTGCACACTGTAAACAGTATATTTGAAAGGTATTTTAAGAGACCTGGAACACTTATATTAGCTTGGTTTCCAATAGAAAAATAAGATATAAAAGCAATTATTAAACAGTTCGAAACTGCATCGGGAACGAAAATAGGGTAATTTTTGCCGAAATTATGGATGTTATTTTAGGAGACTTATATTAACTTGTTTTCAAAGAAAAAGTGGATGTTCTAAACGAGCCTCTATGGTCTTTGGTTATTGAAACCATAAATTCGCTTTTATACTTAGATTCCGAAGGCAATCATTCTGTGGACATCGACTGAAATATTCTTCATAGTTATTAATTGCATTATTGTATACCATAACTGTCTAAGCATCTTGTTTGAGAGTCTGTGTGTGTGTGTGTGTGTGTGTGTGTGTGTGTGTGTGTGTGTGACTGTGCGTTGGTGTATGTGTGTCTGTATATGCGCGTGTTAAATGATAAACGGCATGTAAGCCATTGTCTATTGTTGTTGCTGCTGGGGCAAATGGCCAATAATCACTATTAACAATTTACGTGGCAAACGTCTAGCGCATAATAACCAAACGCTGAATGCACGCAGATGACATACACACACACCCACACGCCCACACACACACACATGCATGCAGACAACAATTATGGATACATGTTGCAGCTGGAAGGAAAAGCACAACTGAATTCCTGGCCTGCTTATGGTCATTACGCGGGGCTTCCCAGGTACATTTTGCATGGGGCAGATTTCAGTGGAAAATTGTTTTCCGCCTGCACACAGACAAAGGGCACTGAGCCAGAGATGAGCGCGGCTGAAGTGCGCTTATAATGATAAGCAATTGAAATTTTTATAATTTTAATTATTAATTGCAATGCAAAGCAAATAAGTAAAATAAATGCGCCAGTGAAGCGTAAAGAAATAAATATTTAAGCACATTCATAGCTTATTATTTAACATAAATAAATATGAAGTTTATTCAGTTTATTATTTTTTTAGTAACGATATTAAATTTTAATTAATTTCTGCATATTGTTTGCTCTTATTTATATTTATTTATTACAATGCACGCAAAATACTTGACAATATTGCAAGAAATATTTGCATACGCATAGAAGCCACAATGACAGCACACACACACACACACATACAGTCATACTCATATTGCATAATGGCATAAATAAAAGCACTTAAAATTAAATGAAAATTGTGTTGCGTGCGAACATGACTTTCTGCTTTTCTGTTTTTCTGTGGAAATTAAAATACACAATTTTTGGGAAAATGTCAGCCGTTGTTCTATGGCGCTTAATTGAAATTTTTTAAATAATTAAAAGCCGGTTCATATGCTTAATATGTGTCAGGAGCTGCAATCTCAATTAACACGAATTTATCGAAAATTTTAATCAACAAATAATGTATGAACAGCTGCAACTGACAACTGGCCAAATGCATTTACCCCTACCCCCGAAAAGTTATTTCAAATGTATTTTTACAATTGTTGTGAAATTCGGCGGAAGCTGAAGAAGATTAATTCCCAGGGGAGAACTGGAATATTTTATAGATATATTAAATATACAGCTGTAGCTGTTTATACGCTCATTGTGAAAGTAATTACTTTTTATGCGGTGCTGATAATATGATGGCGAATTCAGTTTTCCTATTTGTCAGTCAGTTATACATTTTTCTACAGTCTTGTTTGCTTATATGCTTGCTGGCAGTTTAATTTTCTTTTTATTCGCCAAGTAACAATTGTATTACAATTCCCTATTACGAATTCCTTCGTGTAGTTTGGGCCAACTTAACTGCCACTAGAAAATGCATGGCAATTTATAAAAACTGCCACACGGAGCGCTGTTTGCACCTGTTCAGGTAGTTGTATAGCTGTGTGTGTGTGTGTCTGCATATTAAATAACAATATCAGCGTTATCACATATGAATTGCTGACATTTGCAGACGTCGCAGCAATAAAAACTTAATGAAAGCATTTGCCATGCATATTTCGCTATTACAAATTTATGCGACACCCCAGCAACAGAATAACAAGGCAACAAAATTAATCAACTCGTTTGGCATTTGTAGTTCAGTTGCGTTTTGTGCAACTTTTCAACACTGCGCTCCGCTCCGATAGTAATCAAAGTTATTGATTACAATTCTTGGCTCGCCGTCACCTCGTTGGAAGTTTAGCCTTTGGGAAAGTTTGGAAGTTTGATGCCAAAGCGAGAATGGTGAACATTTCGATTTCGTTACACATTTCGGATGTGACCTCAAATGACGAATGAGTGGCCAAAGTTGCCAATAAACACGTACGTATCGAATATATATATCGAATGGGGCAGTATGGGGCGGACACAGAGACCTTTTGAGGTTTGGCATTGGCTTTCCTGTTGATTGGCAGTGCAGGTAGTTGAGCTAAGTGGGAAATGGAATGTTCACGCAGACAGAGGAGCGTAATGTAATGAGGATAGTCTGTTTGTTGTTAGTGTGTAGATCGATAATACTACAATGTTCGGCTCTTAGTGGGTCTCTAGATGGTATAAATATTTGCCGATAATACCTAACGATAAATAGTGTAAGTGAAATATCTCTTAATTGAAGCTTAAATATAGTTATAGAAGAAAATAGTATATTAAGTTTGTGCTGAAGTTTGTAACGCATAGAAGATGAAAAGTTACTGCCAGTATACTTAGAATGACAAAACAAATTGATCTAGCCATGTCCGTCTGTCTGTCTGTCTGTCTGTCTGTATGTATGCAAACTAGTCCCTCAGATTTTGAGCTATCGCTATAAAACTTTCCACAATGACTTATTATTCAAAAGGACAGCACATTGGTCGGAACCGGCCGGATCGAACCACTATATCTTATAGCGTTGCCATACAACTGGAAGTCGGTTTTGCCCATAAATCCCATGTTTTCAAAGCTATCGCAATAAACTTTGCACAGATACCTATTATTCAAACACACATAACATTGATTGGAGACGGTTGGATCGGATCAGTATATCTTATAGCTGCCATACAACTGGAAGTCGGTTTTGCCCATAAATCCCATGTTTTCAAAGCTATCGCAATAAAACTTTGCACAGATACTTATTATTCAAACATTCATTACATTGATCGGAGCCGGCCGGATCGGATTACTATATATTTTAGCATTTTAGCTGCCATACAACTGGAAGTCGGTTTTGGCCATAAGTCCCATGTTTTCAAAGCTATCGCAATAAAACTTTACACAGATACATATTATACAAACATACATCACATTGATCAGAGCCGGCCGGATCGGATCACTATATCTTAAAACTGCCATACAACAGGAAATAAATTTAATATTTCAATTCAATTTGATATCATATGATATCAATTTTTACAGATGAAAGTGATGCAGTTAGCAGAGTGAAATTGTCTAAAGGTTCGAAAAGAGTATAAAGTCTTCGACACGCCGAAGATAATCCTTTCCCACTTGTTTTTAAATATTTTTTTTTTGCATTAAAACTGGTGTTAATTAAAAAGCGATCGTTCGATATAATAATAATCCAAAAATGCATGAGCTTAATGCACGTTGTATGGATAATATTTACATTGATACATTTTTGTATATATAAATAGTATAGTACTATATTATGTAAATAATTTATAAGAATATCATTTGATCGACTTTAATTTTATTTTTTTAATAAATTTATATTAAATATATATATATTATACACATTTTCATTTAATACCATAATTTTCTCACGCTATAGTCAATTGCTCTGTCTTTTATGCTGCTCAGCCCATCACAGTACCGTTATTGTTATTCTTGTGAGGTCTGCGTAATTGTGACAGCTTTAGTCCTTTTTTTAGGGCAATTGCCAACTGCCTGTCTGGAATACTTCTTGCTCTTTTGGCACGCACCCACAAATCAATGAATAAAATTGCACACAAAACTCAATTTTCAAACAACTTTTCCGCATTCTAAACACACACACACACACGCACACACATGCACACACACTTTTCTACCAACAAACGTGCCAAAAAGTAGCCAAGAACAAGCATTTGGCTGGTGGATAAGGCGACAATGTGGCAAGTGCTTCAGATCGAAATTAAGGCCAAGACGTCATGATAAAAAACTTTGTGCGCTGTTGAACTTGACGCATGTTTGTTGCCAAACAAAACACAGACTGTGGGGAGCTGGGTCTGAGGCTGGCTCATTAAAATGCGGGGCGCTAAGTCGCGTGGGTTGGCATCCACAAAAGTTGTGTTGGCAGCCTGACCTATGAGGAGAGTCGCGTCGCCTCGAGTCGAATCGAGTCACATCTTGAATGGCAGCCAAACAAATCTTATTTAATTTGGCTTTGGCGTTTTTCACGCGGCTGCTGCTGCTGCCAACAAGACTGCCACGCCTCCTGCCCCTGCTGGCAGACACTCACGCCCCTACACACACACACACACACACACTCGCACACACAACTCGTTTAGCAGGTCGCAGCTGTTGCTTCAAGAATTTCAAGTGCATTTGAATGGCCCTGCGGAATGGCGTCGCTGGCCTGTTTGCCAAAGTGTTAAATGTCATGAAAAGAGGCGTGGCAGCTGGGTGCAGAGTTGGGCGTAGAGTTGCCACCACACAGCACAGCACAGCACAGCACAGCTGGGCCTTTTTGTTTGAATTTATGTTAGTTTCAGTGCGCATTTACATTTACTACATGCCATATTTATTATTTATGCCGCTAGCCGCACTCTCTGCCCGCCTGCCAATAAAACTGACAAGACGCATTTCCGACTTCGCGACTCTGTTAGCGCCGGAAGTGTGCGCTATGCGATTTCCGGTTTATATTAGTCCACTGAATGGCTGTCAGCACCAGCAGCACAGCGCTGTAGCTGTAGCTGTCCTTGTCAATATTGTATGCCCAGTGCACTTTTATTTATATGGAAAAATAGGGGCAGAAATTAATATGCGCACACGCGTTTGCAGCCGACGACTTGTTGAAAAGTCTAAATTGAATTTACGCCAAAAATTATGCAGCACATTTTTTGTGCGCTTCCTGCGGGCAACTTTGCGTCGCCAGGATTGGGGTCGAAATACACGAGTGCACAACTCTGGCATATTAATTCCATTTAAACTGATTTCGCTGAGTGCTTCACGTGGATTTTGTGGCACTGGAGCTGCTGGCTGGCTGGCTGCGATGTCAGCGATTCAATGGCTTGAGTGGAATGTTACACGAGTTTGTATATCATCAATTAGCAGTCATGCTGTATGCTGATTGATGGGTACAAGTGCACAGAGGGGGAGGGAGATAGCAAAGGGAGAGAGAGAGCTCACCGGGGAACAGAGAGAGAGAGAGAGAGAGAGAGAGAGAGAGAGAGAGAGAGATAGCTGCGATGTGTTTTTAAAGTTTGCGGTCACTAATTGTCTTTAGTTGGAGCTGTCAACTTAAGAGCATTACTATTCATCTACTGGCACAAAAGTGTTTTCTGAATTGTTTTTAATAGTTGGTTGTTTTGTTTTTAGACCATGTTGACTGTACGATGTGAAATATTCACAAACTATCTTTAACTCCAGCTTCAGTATTGTACAATATAATTAAACCATCACTAATCTCGCATAAGCCTCTGGTACAGAGTGGAAACTTTGTTTTTCTCCTTTTCAAAATAATTGTTTTCTTTAAAAATATAAGAAAATATGAAACAAAAATTATTTAGTTTCTATAGACCAACCTGGTAGCCCAAGTTTATGTTATTTTGGTATATGCTTAATTCAAAAAGCACTAAAATTAAATTGATCTTTTAGCAAAAATTAAATACATTGAATATTGATTGAAATACTATTCGATGTGCTTTGAAAAATATCTGTAAGGTCGGAGATTTTAAGTTAAAGCGTGAGTTATAATTAAATGATAAAGCTTAACTATCATATTCTGAAATTGTAATGAATTTTGCTTTTAAATTGTAGGTGTTACCTGAAAACCCGCATTTTTATATGCCGAGCCTTAAGCGTGAGCTAAGGATAATTATTTATTAAAAGCCGTATTCTCACAATTTGTTGGCCCCACAATTGTATTTCTCATTTCCTTGAAGGATATACTTTAATGCGAAAGTACTTGGTAAGCTCTCGACTAAAGGACCTTTGCTAGCGCATACTTTGCTATCTGAGCCACGGTGCGCTGTCTTCTTTTCAGTGTGCTAGCTGCCCATTTGACTTGCTGTCTCTTCACCAGCCACACTTTTGCACCGTTTAGCCTCAGACCAGTTTCACTTAGCTGCGTGCCGCTAATGGCACAAATTTCAAGCACAATTGAAGCCAGTTTAAATGTCCAAAACGCGCACCGGGCTGCCAGTCAACCCAGTCAGACCAGTCAGCCCAGTCAACCCAGTCAGCTCAGTGTGCCCAGTCTGGCATCCTTGACAGGGGCCAGGCGCGAGTCAAGCCGCAAAAAACCCGACACCTTTGCGTCCCCCTTTGTGCCGCTAACTAGACGACAGTTGGCGGCATTTTTCACGCCCAGCTTTGTGGGCAGCGAGACGGGAAAGGACACGGCCAAATTAAGTTGAAATTAGCAGCGTTTAAAGTATAATGAGCGTATAAATGATTAATTCGGTTTTTGGAAATTGATATAGGCAGTGCCAGCACACTGTCTGAGTGACAGACGGACAGAAAGACAGGGCGACGCTTAATTAACTTTGCTTTATTGGCCGATCGAATTAACGTAATTGCCCAAGTGACACCTGAAGGCAGCTCTTCTGCCCTTTTTCGATTGTGGAGAGTGCGAGAGTAACTGGCTTTTTTTGCCTCCTGTGCTGTTCGCTCAGTTAGCGCTTTTAATAAATTTCGTCTTTGGTCCTCGTCTGCGAAATTAAACTGGGCAGAATTCCCCAATGCGAAGGCCACTTGACAATTGGAAATGTCTCAGCTTCAGCTGGCAGTAAAGTTGCTTTTCAAAGCCATTTCTGTTTGCTTTTCACAATAATTCTATTTTTGCTTTTCATTGCGAGCAACAGCAGCAACAACAACAACAACAACATTTTCCAATTGTCAAGTCTGGCAGCTGGCGAGAGAGGAGAAAGGGTTCCTCTAAGGACCTAACGCAAAAGTTTCAATTTAACTAATTCATTAATGTTGTTGAAATGTTTAGGGATTTGTATACATATTTTAAATACTTTCCAATCTTGAACAAGTTTCTTCGGAAAATATTTGTATGTTATTTTAGTTAAGAATGGGTTCACATAGCTAAGAAAAGCTAAGTTATAAATAAACATAAGCATGTGTCAAATTGGGAAACAATCAAATCCAAATTTTTGATAAAGGTCTTAAAATTAGAAGATTTAGACTCAAGGGCAAACAAAAGCTGTAAAATCATTCAACCCACATAAACATGTTATTTGATACTCAAAGTCAATAAATTACCGTTATTCTTAACAAACGGTACCACTTTTACTTAAACTTGAATTATCATTATTTATAATATTCAAATCGAATTTGTATGCTTTACTTACTTTGTGGACGGGATAACTTATTTGCGAACTTAGAGAGCTCATTGTACGAGTAAGCATACATCTTTCGCTTTTACCCTAATGGGTTGATAACTCTTTTATTTCTTTCAGACAGCTTATATTGAACCTGAGGTCTGAAAGCTGGTTAGCTGCCAATTGGTTTTTATTTAGTTCAATAATTTCAATGACTTTTGTCCGTAGACGTTGTCGCTTATCTCTAACCAAGCAGACAATGGCAATCCCAGTTTAGCTTTTGTTCTCGCACACAATTACCGCCATTAACATTTATGGTGTCGACCTCAAAAGTAGAAAGCGACCAAAACAAGCAGCGAGGAAATTAAGTAGAAAATTGCAAAAATTAACAGCAGCCAACCAAAACAACAGCAACAACAACAACAACCGCAAAAAGGAAAGGAGGAAATGCACTAGAATTCCAGCTCTTTTTGTTGTAGCCTCTTTTTTGCTGCCTTGCCTCAGAGGCTTAGACTGCTTAAGGAAAATTAATTAAAAATAAACATGGCACACGCTTGTTCTTTAGGAATTCCAACCAAAATAGACCTGTGGCAAGAAAAAAGCGAGAAGGAAAAGGCGAGAGAAAGAGAAAGAGAAAGAGAAAACGAAACGAAACGAAAGCCAGGCAGACAAATAAGAAAAATAAAAGCTAGTCGGGCCAAATTCCAACAAAAGCACACGAACATTTTGCGGCCACAAATCCGAGGCGATAAGAAAATAAGTAACACAAGCGAAGCATCAGAGGGAAGGGAAGGGAGCAAAGGAAAGCGAGCTGGAACAGAGAAATAAAACACACGGAAGACAAAAGAAATAGCTATACGTTCGAAAACCGAGTCTGGACAACGTCAGCGCCAAAAGTATTTAGTAATTACGTCAAGTCCGCAGAGCCGCAGGGTAAAAGGGGGTGGGGCGGTGGGGGGAGGGGATTGTGGCCAGGTGAAAATTGCATTAGGTACATTTCTGTGCCCTCAGTTAGCTCCGTGACGTTGCTGTTTTGGCTTGTAATATCGTGAGCATGCGAGGCTACAACAGCTGAAAATACCAAGGCCCCTAAGCTGAGCCGATTTTAGCGCATTAAATGGCTGCTGGGGGGCAGGGCAGGGCAGGGCAGAGTGGGGAGTGGGTGGAGCTAAATACCCTAGCCACATCACACTATGAAAACTTTAACACTCAGGTTAATGGTTAACTATTGACCTGTGCTCGCAGAGGTCATTTATTGGCGTTGTCATGTGTTTGTCAACAGATTTGTGTATTGGTATTTATTAATTGACTCGTTTTTGGTTTGTGTCGCAATAATTGGCCTTTCTTGAGGCAGGCAAAGTAAAGGCTTTGTAGTCTGAGAGACCTAACTTTTTATACTCTGATACCGAAGGTACTCATAGTATATTGGTTTTGTCGAATGTCCGTCAGGCCGTCCGTCTGTCCGTCTGTCCGTCTGTCCGTCTGGCCGTCTGTCCGTCTGTCCGTCTGTCCGTCTGTCTGTCTGGATGAACGCACGTATTTCCGAAACGATATTAGATAGACTCTTGAAATCTTTTGCGTTATGATTATAGCTATCTGCTTCAGATCAAGTTTATTCCAAATTTATGCCACGCCCACTGGGAGGCTGGCAAATCGATAACATGTCGATACACCTCAAATCACAAATCGATTAAACGTGAATAACTCCCACAATTTTGAAGCTAGAGTAATCAAATTTGGTAGGTATATTGCTGGTGACCTCCCGAAAAATTGGATCCTAGGTTAATCGGCCACGCCCATTATTACGCCCACCAGCCCCCCTCCAAAATTAATTTGAAATGCTTATATCTTCCGCAGTTTTAGAGCTAAAGCCACCATATTTGGAATATATATTACTGGTGACGTCCTCTACAGATTACAGAAACAAAATTTTGACCACGCCCACTCCCGCCCCCGTAATCGCGAAAATCGATATACATGAATGCACAATTCGATAACACGTGTATATTTCCCGCAATTTTGAAGCTAGAGTCCCCAAATTTGGAATTTAGACTAGGGCTGACCAGCCCAAAAGATTGCGTCCTGGATTTTCCGGCCACGCCCACTAGAACGCCCCCCAGCCACCCCGCCCCCACGAAGCACGGAAGCCTATATCTCGCACATTTTAAGAGCTAGGGCCACCAAACTTTGAGGGTAGACTTCTGGCCAAGTCCTCTAAAGATCGGACAAAAAATTTTGGGGCCACGCCCCCGCCCGCCCCCAAAAATCGCGAAAATGTATATCTTCCACGGTTTTAGAGCTAGAGTCACCAAAATTGGAGGATAGACTTATTGTCAGCCCCCCCAAAGATCGTCAAAAAAATTTGGGGCCACGCCCCCTCCCGCCCCTAAAAAATCGCGAAAATGTATAACATCCACAGTTTTAGAGCTAGAGTCACCAAATTTATAAGATAGATTTCTTGTCACGCCCTCTAAAGATCGGAAAAAATTTTTGGGGCCACGCCTCCTCCCGCCCCCAAAAATCGCGAAAGTTTATATCTTCCACAGTTTTAGAGCTAGAGTCACCAAAATTGGAAGATAGACTTCTTGTCACCCCCTCTAAAGATCGGAAAAAATTTGGGGCCACGCCCCCTCCCGCCCCAAAAATCGCGAAAATGTATATCTTCCACAGTTTTAAAGCTAAAATCACCAAATTTGGAAAATAGACTTCTGGTCACCCCCTCTTAATATCGACCACGCCCCTCCAGTCCCCAAAAACTTGGAAGGCCGATTTCGGGTCACCCAAACACCAGCAAAAATGTTCTGTTCACTTGCTTTCAGCTGTTCTTAAAATGGTATCAGAGTATTACGCAGTCGGCTCCGCCCGACTGCAACGTTCTCACTTGTTTGCTAAGGAAACAACCTAATTGGAGCCTCAAGAAAACAGAAATACATGTATTTTTTACTATTGATATAATTTGTTTTTCTATAATTTATTTGCTATTAGCCAGAAAAGGGGAATTCAATTATCAAAGTTATTTCGCAATGTTTGTCTAACATTATGCTCGAGTATTTGTTTGTGGCACACCACATTCTTTTATAAAATAAATACATAAAGTAATATTTGTAACATAATTCAAATAATATATTCAAAATATATTTGATAAATTCTTTATGAAATATTTTAAATATTCAATTTAAATACTCACTGATAATTTACATTCCTACTCTCTTAATTTACATTTTAAATTTTTCATTATATTTTATGACTTTAATTTACTGTAATTTAATCAATTATATTTGATAAGTGCTAAGATTCTCTAAAACATTTGACGTTTCTCAATTTAAATACTCCCAGATAATTTACATTTGTTCTATCTTAATTTACATTTTTAATTCTTCATTATATTTTATAACTTTAATTTACTGTAATTTAATCAATAATATTGAATAAAATTATATTTGATAAGTGCTAAGACACTTTAAAACATTTAACATTTCCCAATTTAAATACTCCCAGATAATTTACATTTGTTCTCGCTTAGTTTACATTTTTAATTTTGCATTATACTTTATAACTTTAATTTACTGTAACTTATAATTTTAATTTTTGTCTTGTGTCCACTGTTTGTAGTCGACATTTAATAAATAGCTACATATTTTATAAATTTCAAAGAGCAGAGAAGTTCTTTCCAACTTCCCTTCACATTACCATGGTTTCCAAGTCAAAAAGCATCGATTCATAAATAATTCCCAAATTGCCCAAGCTAAATTCTATTTCAAGTCGAGCGCATTGTATTATGAAACCTATTTGGCAGAAGCCCTCGCAGCATCAAGAATACATACATAAAAGTTATGCCTGTGCGTTTGGCTCCATGGCATGCCTTCTACATATGAGAAAAGTAATTTTATTAAAACAATAAAGCAAGCACAGTAAACTGATAAGCGTTTCATGTGCTTGTTTTTGGCATGCACACAGGATGAGAAGGAGGGTCGAAAGTTGTGTAATAATTCGAGAGGAACATGGGAGCGCTTGCTTATCTCTATAAATCTGAGCATTTTCGTTGCCACTGCTTGGCAGCTCTCTTTTTATTTGCTTCTACTATTTTAATATTTTATTATATTCTTTGTGTGACGCACAAAATGTATTTAGCTTGATTTGTTCGGTTTTGGTTATTATAATGCAAATCTTTGATGTGGTTAGTATTGAGCTTGAATTTACGTTACAAAAGCCGAAAGTAAATACAAATAACTTGTGTATGTATAAGTTTCATGTTATTTATTTAAGCTCTCATTGCTTTTGATTTTATTATTTTAGTTAGACCACTTTAGGTCAATTTGCAGAAAATACGTTGGACAATTTTCCAGTTTTATATTTTCTTACATATAGACTTACAATTTGCTGGCTGACAGTCTAATGAAAGTTCCACTTAAAATCACAGTTATTTTATTTCCATTCCCAAAATGTATATTTGATAGTTTTGTGAGATAAATAAACTGTGCAATGCCTGCTTACTTAGCACACAAAAATTGAAAGCATTTTGTGTAATAAAAATCTAGAAATAGAAAAGCAAACTCAAATAATAGAAAATCGTTCGAAAAGTAAGCCGATTTTAATTAAATAAAAGGCTGCAGCTTAAATTGCATTTTAGAAAGGTTTTTTTTTAACGATAATAGCTCAATTTTTAGACTTTGAACATCAGTCCTCACTTTAAAGTCAAATCAAGCACATGAAATGTATTATTTATTCGAGCAAAAATATATGAAAAATGTTTTTAGAACTGTAAATTTACTGAAAATTAAACATTTATTTTTGTATGCCCTAAATTTCGCAAATAAAATTGTGTCACAAAGCTGTCAAAGACAAAACGCCCGAAATGAACGACTAGAAATTCACGAATTGGCTGTAACTGAAATACAATTAAATGTGCGGCAAAATGTTTTCGCGGCGGGAGACATGTCTGGGCTCTGGCCACACTGTCTGACATTATGATAGCCCAATGACAGCTATTTGCAAATCAAACATGAGCACCGATTCCGTATAAATCAATTGATTGCCAATGCGTTTTGATTGCCAGCCAAACTGCCAACTGCCAACAGCCAACAGAGCAGCTGGAAAAATTTGTTGCTGGCACGCGATGACAAACGGAAAAAGGAGGAAAGTGAGGATTGCGGGCCCAAGTTTTTGCCTCAATGGATGTCATTGATTTTGTGTGGTGGGTGTCTGAGGATTTGCCTCATTTAATATATTAATGCCCGACATGCACTCAAATGTGTTTTATTGTCTAGAAATCAGCAAAGCCTTAACTAATTTGGGTTTCGGGTTGGCGCTTAGGTTTGTGTTTGTATTTTGTCTATATTAAATGAATAGAAATAGCAAATTAGTGCATATTCTGAATAGTGCGCAGTTAGCACAAAAATGTAGGCTAATATGGAAAAAGCATTTGGGAAAATAATTTATAATATTTGAGCATAAGCTTAAAAAGCTATTTTTACAGTAATTTATTAACAAGTTGGAAAATGATTATCTTCGTGCCGGAAGGTGGTATGTCTCGAATGCAATTTTCACTCCGCCAACTGACATAAATTCTCTGTTAATAAACGATATATGGTCCAACCCGGCTGGTTGGATAATGACTGTACATTTAATAATGATAGTCTTTGAGACTGAACCCTGATGACTCTAAAGCTGTGAGGACCGATCCAAAACACTAGACAAGTACCCAGACAGACGGACATGGCTAGATCAATTTGTATTGTGATTCTAAGCATACTGGCGGTAACTGGGGGTTCTCCGACGCAACTTTATGCGTTACAAGCTTCCAGCACAAACTCAATATACAAATGTGTAGAGAAAACTTTTAGAACATTTCATAACAGTAAATAACATTCGAGTTCTGCCTCGAAGTATTATACAGTTTAAGTTAAGATCATTAACTTAAAGTATATCTCACTTTTTTAAAGGAAACATAAGAATTGCATTCGTGAATATTATTTACTATTCCACATACTTAGAGGATCTCTACCCACAATAGCTGATACAGTTTGAAATTGTGTGATTTATGCATTAGCGTTCAAAGCTTATAAGTTATTCAGTTTCTTGTTTTTCTTGTGTAAATATTCAAGTGAAATTGTCTGGCATATAAAATGACTTCAAAATATCTGACTATTCCCCTTAGCTGAAGCACATAAATTTAAAGTACTTCGCCCATATATCATAACGATAAAAACTATTACACAGCACAGATTGGCGGCACTTGTACCCCCTGCCTTCTTTACGCTGCTATTACCCCAATTTTGTGTATTATCTTAGAGCTACCCCCTGGCACAGTTTGCCCGCTCGCCATTAAGCGACAGGCAGCACGCGTAATTTTTAATTTACCATGACATAAATCGTATAAAACTGTCACAGTCACTAAAAGCAAAAAGCAACAGCCTGGTCTGGTCCGGGTCCCCAAGCTCTGCCTGGGCGCAAATTATGTCGGCAAACATACACACACACAGAAGGGTGTCGAAAGTCAATGGGGAGCCCAATAGAAGTAGCAGAAGAAGACTGAAGGAACCCAAGTATAGCCAGAAATCCGCCCCGGCAAAGCAACAAAACTTCAAAACAAAACAAAGTAACGCAGCGGGTGGTAATTCAGTCGCTCGCCGTCTGTCTGCGTGTATCTTCGTCCTTCGTCCTTTTCGCCAGGATGAAATTCAGGCTGGCATTAATAAGTAAATCTTCAGCATGTGACGGCTATCAGTGGCACTTCCGCAACAGCCCCCTTTGCCACACACTCGATCCATCCAGCCCCTGGCAAACAATTCAAGCTATTTATATTTTATCTTGTCGTCGTCGTTGTTGCTGGAGAAGTTCTCTAAAGTTCCGCTGCGTTCTCAAATGAAGTTGCCAGGGAATGTAACTGTAAGTTTCCCATGTCTGGATATGCTGAATGCCAGAGATTGTTGCTGTATATGTGGGAGTGTGTGTGTGTGTGTGTGTGTGTGTGTTGTCACAACCGGAAGTTGCAATTCCTGGCTCAATGCCTATAAATTTAACTTAGTCTTTTGCTGGTCTTCTTATACAGACACTTGCGGCTTGTCCTCAAACAGGACATGTGTACTCTTTGGCTGAGCACTAAACACTTTGAGGATGTATTTCAAGCTTCGCATTAGTTTAATTAGATGAGCTCTTGAGATGTTTGGTCTTTTTTAGGAGTGAAAAGACATATGCTTTTATTTGTGTACGGCTTGCGATTGTGCAACAAGCCAAGAAGTTTTTTATTTATTAATCAGACTACAAATTACGAATGAAGAAAAACAATATGTAAATTAAATTTTAAAATTTTAATTGTAAAAGTTCACTTTGCTATTCAATAGTTTTTAAACCTTTAAAAAAAAATTCCATTTAAAATTTCTATTAGTTTAAATGGTTTTAGCTTCTAACTGAAGTGCCACATAATCAAGCATAGGAATATGCACTTAATAAAGTAAACCTAGTGACATCAACTAAAAAGCACTTTTGGGCCCTCAACCTCCCGGCTCAACTCAAACGAGCGTTTAACACACACTCCTTGAGTGTGTTCTGTTTGTGGCAAATTGTGTAATTTTATGGTATATAGCAAAAGGAACTGCGCAAATTTAACAAATCCGCAAATAATTTGAACGTGGCTCCAACTGCCGGTGGGCCACTGCGAAATGGTGGGCGTGGCCCTAAAACGAGTAAAGGGTATAAATTTGCAGCGAGTCTGTTGGCCAGCCGAAAACACGCTGCCATTGCGAATTCCCTATCGAAAGGAATGGGAATGCAAAAGAGTGTAAAATCCGAAAAGCATTGCATACACAAAGGCGCACTTGCCTGTGTGCAGTGTGTGTGTGTGTGTGTGTATGCATGTGGGTTGAAAATGGATAATAAAAAGCTCATTGCAACAAATTCTTGCGCAATTTTCAGTGTTAGATTAGAAACGCTTCAGAGGCGCAGCGAGCGGTGGTGCGGTGGCTAGAAAGTGGGGCAACAAGCAGCGTGTTGCAACACGAAGCGCTGTTCACTTTTTACAGCGCTTGCCAAACTCAACGATGTCCCCCCTTTTTAATACCCTAACATATGGTACTAGTAACATTTGGTCATGAATGTTGACATCGGCGAACACATTTGTATCTCTTCATGAAAATAGATTTAAAACGTTTCCTTCCATTATCAAATTATTGTATCGTATATATTTATCAAAGGCCAACGAAACCTATAACGGCTCTAAGTCCTAACTGAGAATATCTATATGAAATTAACTTGATATCCAACATGCAAAACGCAAATTTCTTATATAATAAATACTTGATCAAATTCACTAATAACTAATTCTAATAATATGTTTGCCACATGGAATACATAAATAAAATACTTTATTTAGCAGCGTATTTTGTCTGCGCTGCCCCACAGATAACATTTTCTCTGGGCTCTTCGTTTTTTTTGGTCATGCTCAGTGTCTCTTGCTTTCAGTTGTTTGATCCTTTGCACTTTTTCATGGCCCTGACTCTCTTTTTATTTTATTTTGTCCATTTTGCTCTTCAGCTTTTTTACTTTTTCACTTTGGGTTAACATTTCTAACGTTGCTTTACACGTTGCTGGCACTTGTTCGTGGGGGTTTTATGAGCTTAGTTGGCGATTTAGCGATGCTTGTCTTATTTAGTTTTAAATAAATGGCCAGGGTCGCCCAGCCAGCCAGCCCCCTGCTGGCTGAATATCCTGCAGACACGCGTGCGTTTATTTCAGTGTAAATGAGCGTCGAATTGAAAGTGCAACAACTGTTGATGAATTGTTGAAGTGCCGAATGCATCTATCAGTCTGCAGATGTTTTTATATGTATATCTAGACAAACGGCAACTAACCCACAGATGCCCTTTACACCCCAGTATTCGAGCATTAGCCGCTGCTTTATCTGCGAGTTCTGTTTGCAATTAAAAGCCAAATGCATCAAATTTCATGAAAAGCCAACAGCAGCTGGCAGATCTGGCAGTCTGGCACCTTTTGTCCGTCCATCATTCAGAGTAAGCCGGAAAATGTGCCATTAAACACCAAACAGCAAACAGCAGAGCAGACACCAAAAACAACAAGAACGAGTATGAAAACATGAACAAGCGCACTTAAAGAGGCAGACAAAAGGCACGAGGTTTTTGTGCTTAAATTTCATAATCCACACAAAGCAATGAGTCAGGACATTAATGTCCTGGCCAAGCTTCAACTTCGCCAACAGCGTCAGCGTCAGCTCCAACTTTAGATCCAATTCCTGCGGCTGCAGCTTTGAATGGCTCCAACGAGGCGGCAAAGACAAGCAAAATGGGGGAAGACTCATCAACTTGGTCGCAATTTCGAGTTGCCAGTCGCTCAAAATGCATGAAATGAATGGAAAGCGTGTGTGTGTGTGTTGTGGGTGTTGTGTGTGTGTGGTTGTGTGTGTGTGTGTGTGTGTGTGTGCAGCGCAAACAAACTGTGTAGAAAGCACATGAAATGAAGCTGCACTGCAGTTGGAGTCACCGAAAAAAAACTGACATCCAAATGCATTAAGCAAAAATTGTCAACAATTTTTCAGTCACCCTCGCCACAGCCACAGCCATCACCCGCACCCTCAACCCTCATCATCAACCCCCATCCCTCATCCCCATCCCTCAACCGCGGACAGCAGCATCCAGGACGCGACGGCGTCAAGTCTGCTTGAATAAACAGTTGCCTGGCTTCGTGGGTAAGGGCTTCTCCGACACAAGGGGAGTGGCGTGTTGTCCCTGACAGCGTCCCTGACAAAGTCAGTGAGTCAGTGGAGGACTGGCTGGGTGGTGAATAGTGATGGGCAAGTGGAATTTGTTTTTCAATAAATAAATTAAAATAGGTATACAGCAATAAATATAAACAATAATATTATTATTTTTTGCTTTATTCGTAAATCATATTAGTAATCAATATAATTGATACTGAATAGTGAAAAGAATAATAAATAAAATAAGTAATAACAACAATCAATGAAAAAGTTAAGGAAAATATTTTTGAAATTTATTCAGGATATATATATCTGATACTTTTAACCATAGAGTAAGAAGATGTTGTTATTTTGATTAAAGGCTTTTGTGATAATCTTCGTCCCTCTGCGTTTGTTACTTTATCAGTTATGATATTATATGTTTCGACTTCCAATACCACATCGAATCACAATGCTTAAGATATATACAAAATGACTTATTACGATTTTGTTAAAGTTTTTGTCCATCTGAATCTTACTTTCCGCTTCCATAAAATATTCTTCCTCAAACAAGACAGATCGATAAACTAGTATTTTCTTGTATTATCATAGAAAGTTGTATTTATCCTTTGTTGAAAATATGAATATGTCAGAAGCAATGCATGCATGTATAGATCACCTGTAAGCAATATCATTAAAGTGTGTGCACATAACATTAGGCACACTCGAAGAATAAGCATTATGTTATGATCATGTTAGCTAACAGCGTTCAAAAATCGCATCAAAATATTTACAAAATGAGTTATTTAATTCTTGTTATGGTTTTTTGTATCTCAGAATCTTACTTTGGGCTTCCCCCAGGGAAAATATTTCAATACAAGTTAAGCAAATCGATATGTTGACAATATAGTGTCCATAAAATGTTCTTCCTGTCTCACAAGACAGATCGAAGAACAATGATTGTATTATAAGAAGTACCGATTTCATTGTTTGTCTTTTGTCACTAATCACGGACTGATTATTTCTTAATTCGCAACTGCAATCAAATAAATTACCATTCATTTATTTACTAGTATATACTTAATCGCAACATAGTTTTTTCGTGTCACGAATACTAAATTCGAGGCAAATCTATCATCACGCTCTCAGCTCTGTTGTTTGCTGTGCAGATTGCGGGCCAGAGACGACAGTCGAATCTGATTGAATAATGACTGGTGCACAAAGTATGCGGCTGTCAGCCAGACACTAATAGTGTTGGAAAGTGCGACAGGACAGTGTGGGGCGCTTTGTCTTTTTAAATGGGGGCAGATTACAGCAGCTGAAGCGCCCGCATCCAGTTACACTTTGATGCGATTTTACATTTTTAATGGCTCGAATGTCACGACAAATTATGATGTATTTGGCGCCAGTGAAGCGCCAACCCCCACAAGTGTGAAATGCCAGCCACCGATAAGGGCTCACAGAACAGCACCCACACAACCCAAACGACCCACTCGAACATTTGCCACTGTTTTTGCGATTGCACCTGCTCTGGCTGCTGCTGCTGCTGCTGCTGCAGTTGGCGGCTTTTAAGTTGAAAGGCTGCCTGGCTGCTAATAGAAAATTTAGATGCCATGTCCTGGCAGCAACTGTTGCCCAAGTGAAACTGATGTTGCGCAACAATCTAACCAAAGTTCATAAACTTGCTGCCGTCGAAAGTTTTTGGAAAAGAGAATCGCCTTCGAAAACTTGTAGTTTCTACACTCTTTTTGTATTATTAGTATTTTTATACATATATATATACATAAGTTGCTCGTGTAAACTGTGTGGTCAGTGAGGCAAATGTTGCTTCTGAAGAGTTCATGTGGAACGAAATTATGTGGCTGTTGTGGGCAGTATTAGAGCAGGGAAAGAGAGACAAAGAGAGCGAGAGAGGGAGAGAGAGAGAAAAGGGAGGCCTCAGGTCTATGTAGGAATTAAAGCTTCTGCTTTTATGTTGCTATTTAAAGTTTCAATTAGTTATGACAATGTCAAATGAGAACATAAGTCGAGAGGTCTCAGGTCTATGTAGGAATTAAAGCTTCTGCTTTTATTTTGCTATTTAAAGTTTCAATTAGTTATGACAATGTCAAATGAGAACATAAGTCACAAATTTCCTGGTGGACTAGAAGGGTACAACAGGCGATGATCTTTGTTAGATGCTTCTCTATATATACATATACATCTATATGTGCACTTTTATATCCTATCTATCATTCTTAAAACCTTTAAGCCTTTTAAGCCAAAGCTTTAAGAAATTTATAATCATAAAGTTAAATTTTTAAAATAAAACTATAAAATTTTTACTTATTTCATTCTTGCTCCGAACAAAATATAGCTGCTTATAATTTTATTAAAAAATGCACTTACCAAATAGTAATTCTTTTTTTGTGTTTGATGCTGAAAAATGTAAATTAAAAAATTTAACATTTTTTATAAATGATAAAGAAATTATATTGAAAATCCAAAAAAAACCAAAATCGGTTTTTTTTTTAACGAATAAATGACAAAAAGTATATCCTTAAGATTCCTCTCTGTCCGTCTCTAATTTTTCCTCAATTTATTTGCTCAAAGCCTTAAGACTATTTTGTCCTAATCTAATGGCAGCTCTTTAATATAACAAAATACTTCCCCAACTTGTTGCCCAGTTAATTTATCTCTCGTCGCCTAGAAACTAGTCATATGTTGGTTTGAGTTCAAGTTGCTTTGCCAATAAATTAACTGGTTCATCACTTGGACACTTTGCTGCTTGGCTGGGAGTGTAAGTCACAGTCTTTGCTGGACATTTGTTTGGCTCTCGGGGGACGGCTGCATAATATGAGCCATGCATGTTGCATAAACAAGGATTAAACAAAAGAAGTCACAGGTCCTGTGGCTAAGCCCTGGCGCAAATATTTGCCGCCTTGCCGCCGTGTGTGGCAGCCTCGACAAGGACATGGACTGAGGGACTGAGGGACTGAGGGACTGACTGTACAGTCTGCCATTTCACTGCCAGAGTTTGTCTCCTTGTGTGTAGACTGCTTTTTACTTTGTGTGCCACTCACGTTGTGCTCGTTATTCATATTTATTGCACACGTTGCCAGTGCCAGGGCCAGTGCCAGTGCCACCGACAACGATGACGGCGGAGACGCCTCCATGAGCCGCAGCTCCTGGCAATTGGGAGTTGCAGACAAATGGACGCGTTGCATGTGCATTGTTCCTGCCGCTTGTTGCTGTTGTTGCTCTTGTTGCTCTTGTTGTAGGCGTGTGCTCGTGTCTAGCAGCAAAAACTTTGCAATTACAGTTATTTGATGGGATTTGTAAGGGCTGCACCCAACCAAACAACCACCCACACACGCATACACACACACACATTGAATCCTTTCGCCTTGTGTAATGCGGGTGTTGCCTGTTTGGACATTCATTTGCTGCCGCAATTTTACAGCCTTCACGATTCGCTGCGAAGGAGCAAAGGACGGCGGAAGTGTAAAGTGAAGTGGTGTTAAATGACGGGAATTACAAAAGAGGATAAAGTACGTTTTATAGTTTCTTAACGGACAAGTGCGAAACTATATTGTTAAGTTCGTGAAAGATAATTATAGCTAGTGAATATTAGAAAGAAACAGCGACAATAGACAAATTATTGTCACAAGCATATACATAGATTATTTAAAGATCTAATAAATTTTAATAAAACTGATTGGGAATTTAATAAAAATATATATGCTTAGCAACCATAAATATATTTTTATATCTTAATTTGATTGTGTGTCTACACAAAAAAATAATGAAAGTCCCATTCGCACGATTTGGACAATCTGATATTTTTATAACCCGTTTTTATGACAATCAAGAGCAGCGCGTGATATTTTTAATCTCATCGCACTTAATCAGGGAGAAATCAAAAATAATTTTTGTTGCATATTTTACGGCGCGCAGGCAATAAACCAAAAAAGCAAAGCCAAGCGGGGGATACTTGTTATATGCTGATTTATAATGTAGCGACAGGCAGTTAAATTGATGGCCTAAAAATGTGCTGACAATAAACAAGCGGCGACATGTGTACAAATGTCAACAGCAGACAATTGGATGCAAAAAACGAATATAAATATAATATATATGTACGAATGATATAAATTATATTATGTTATAGAGTACACATTTTTTGTGGATTATTAGCGGCTACAAAATATGCAAAATGCAATGCTAAAACGAGAGTAAGAGAGAGAGCTGGGGTACAAACAGAATTTACGATGCTCTTTCTCTAAATGAAATGGGTATTTTGCCATCTCCAAATAATAATAAAATCCAGACAAGTAAGGATATTTTATCATGTTAATGTTGTATAAATTAAGTATTTAAAGAATTAAGGAATTTATTTTAATTTATTTTTCCTGCTGAGCGCAATCAAACAACTGTGTATTAAAATGCCCCAAGCAAACATCAAACGTGCTTTGGGAATTGTTAAAGCCCATAAAATGATGTTGGGATTTATTATATAATGCGCAAATATTGAATATAAAATGCCCATCATAAATAATTCGCAAAGCCGTAAAATAGAAGCAAAATTGATAATAAAATGCAAATTGTAAATTGTAAATTAAAATAAAACAAAACAAGTGGTAAAGGATTATCTTCGGCGTGCCGAAGATTTTATACTCTTTTCGCACATTTAGGCAATTTCCACTCTGCCAACTGCACCACTGAAATTTCATATGCTGTAAAAATCGTTTTGCCGCGTAACATTTTTTTGTTCTAAGAATATTTAATTTATTACGGCAGCTGTAAGATATAGTGATCTGATCCGGCCGGCTCTGATCAATGTGATGTGTGAATAACAAGTATCAGTGCAAAGTTTCATCGCAATAGATTCAACAAGTAAGAGTGCTCTAGTCGGGACTGCCCGACTAGGAGATACCCTGAACCCAGTTCTGACATCCATTCATACTTGCCTAATAGTGTGCATACATACAAAACATACATATACTGCAAGCAGTGCATGCGGTTTAAGCAGTTATCTTGCTTTTTCACTGAGCCCCACACAATGGAAAGTAAAATCTTAAATAACTTCTGTGTTTAGTGTCCGATCTTTTTAAAATTTGTAAGACATAACATTGGCTATAAAATGTGTGACCAAACCAAATTGCAAGGTCATACCTTCAAAAATGAGTCTTATGAATTTTTGGGGGGATTGGGGGGTGGTATCCAAAAAGTGAAAAATGTGTTACATGTGTATGCTATTCGAGATTATACATGCCAAATTAGGGACCTCTAGCTCTTATAACTTGTAAGTTATAGCCAAAAAACGCTGGTCTGAAATCGAAATTTATCGATAACTTTTGAACGGGACGAGTTATCGATAAATTTTAATAAACTTGATCTGTCCCGGGATTACGAGAACTTATATTCCAAATATGAAGTCTCTAGCTCTTGTAGTCTCTGATATCCGCGTGTTCATACAGACAGACGGACGGACGGACGGACGGACGGACGGACGGACGGACGGACGGACGGACGGACGGCACAGACAGACGGACATGGCTAAATCGACTCGACTGTTGATACTGATCAAGAATATATATACTTTATATGGTCGGAGATGCTTCCTTATGCCTGTTACATACTTTTGCACAAAACCATAATACCCTTTTTACCCATTTTTAATGGGTTCAGGGTATAATAATACCCTTTTTACCCATTTTTAATGGGTTCAGGGTATAAAAACATGGGATATATGGCCAAAACCGACTTCGACTTGTACGGCAGCCATAAGATATAGTGGTCCGATCCGGCCGGTTCCAACCAATGTGCTGTCTCTTTAAATAATAAGTCTCTGTGCAGACTTTGATCCCGATAGCTCTAAAACTGAGGGACTAGTTTGCATACATACAGACAGACAGACAATTTGTTTTGTCATTCTGAGCATACTGACAGTAACTTTTGGGGGTCTCCGACGCTTCCTTCTGTGTGTTACAAACTTCAGCACAAACTGAAAATGCAATTTTCTTCAAAAAGAGTATAAACATAAAATATATAACATAAAACATGAGAAATAGGCGATTCTTTTTAATGTCCTGTTTATTGCGACAACGCCCGAAGGGTTTGTTTGCTTAGGTCCATTTTGTATGCTGTCAGCAAACAGATTTTAATAATTAACAATTTATGATAATGTTTCTATTTAATTTCTTTTCTCGCAGAACTCTCCAGTGCGCTTCGGGATGTGCGAGTGCGAGTGCCACATGCAGTGAGACGAGGCGAGAAGGCTGTGCTCAAATGCTTCTATGACATCGAGGATGACAGTTTGTATTCGGTGAAATGGTATAAGGGCAGGAGGGAGTTCTACAGATTTACACCCAAGGAAACACCACCGATGAAAGTCTTTCACTTTCCAGGTGTTAAAGTCAGGGTAAGTTGCGATCATTTTCAATAGTTTAGCTTAAGTTTCGTACCAGAAACCCATCATCAGCTCATAATTAATTGATCACAGTTCTTTGCTCAGCGCAATGACAAACTGCAATTCCAAATTCAGACTCAAATTAAGAGAAACAAAGTTATTTGAATATGATTGCAATGAATTCAATACAAATATGCACAGTAACTATATTAGAGCGCTTGAAACTATATAAATAATTGAAGCAATCAAACCGTTTTTTGGGTTTGCTATTATATTTGTTTTAAATAAATAAAGACATGTCTAAAAAAATAGCACGAACTAGAATTGAAATTACTCGATAGTTTTTAGCCATTTCTCTTGACATTTTTTAAACGAAAATAAAAACACTTTTTGGGTACATTGCCAGGCAATAAAAAATCGAAATAAATTAAACTAAGCGCGGGCTCAACAATGTGAAACATTTGCATTCTGAACGCATCGAAACCAGTGAAATGCTTCACTTAACAGAAGGGCAGAAGTGGTTGTGGGGGGGGGGGGCTGTGCTGGGGGCAGGAAAGTGGGGGTATTGTTCAGAGCAGACACACAACATTTCAATGCACAATCAAATCAAAACACGGTTTTTAACTTCCGCTTGATGGCAGTTACGATCCGGAAAAAACACATCGTATTTTTGTGGCGCATCCATTTTTTTATAACTCTTGAGTTTTGTTTTTGCATTTTGGTTTTCGGTTCGTTTCGGTTTCGTTTGGCTAGGAAGATTGGCGGGGGTGGGCGTGGTACGGGCAATATTTTCCAATGAACATTGGCATTTTTAACTTGTTTTACAATTTTTAAAATTATTCAGGCATACGAAGTAGTCCATGGACATTGTATTTATTTTGATTTCCATTTCTATTTCATGCGACAATAGCAGAAACAAAAGTATAAATAGAAGAGAACCATTCGCAGGTCGTGGAAAATGGCAAATGGAATTGTTTGTTTTCAAATTGCAAAAGACAAACATTGGCAATATTTAGAAAAATATTATAAAACACTACCGGATTGCCAGCTCTGCCGAGAATTGAGCGAATTTTATGAAACAGACATCCGTTTAACATGTTTGCGAATTTTTATTATGCTGCCTATGTAAAATGTTAAATATTTAATAAAGTTTTCAGTATGTCATCAGCTGGCTTTAAATATTTATTAATATACAACAATTCTACTGGCAAAGCTAGTGAATAAAATCCACCACAGGGATTTCAATATACATATATATATATATATATATATATATATATAGCAAATTCTGAAAATTTATTCATACCAAAATTTCCACGGCTAACAAATGCAATATTTAATATTTCATTTAACATTTCGCGACACCTTTAGCCATTCGGTATTTTACTTCATCCACAGAGAAAAAATTGCATAAAAAACTGTATGTTTGACAAACATGACACAAGCGCAGTTTTATTATTTAACTCGTTGATGATTTTGAAAACACATATGCTACCCCATCTCTTGCCGCATACAAACATAAAATGTAAAAAAAACTTCTGGCTTATGAAATGTGCGCACAGAAAACAAACAGAGTGAACAAAAAATGTTCGTTGAGATCCGCATAAAGTTGACCAGTTTCAGCAATTTTGCAGCCATAACCAGTGTCCTTTTTTTCTGTTTGCCCGCCCCGCTCAATAATTGAGGAAGCTCAACACGAGGCCGCCAGCAGTTCACGAGATACGTTTGTTGTGCCATTTTTCATATATAGCAGGCACACATAGTCTATACATATGTAGTTATATATATATATTTTCGTTCTCACTGTGTATTTTTAAACAAATTTATTTCGCTTTTATGTCAAGCACTTCCCATACTTATTCGCCACTTTGGCCCATGTGTACCTCTCTCACTCTCTCTCTCTCTCTCTTACCTCTCTCTTTCTCCTGCGTGCAGCGTACATCCTCCAACGAGAGCCAAGTGGTGCTCGATGCGGTAACAATGCCAACATCCGGTAAATACAGTTGCGAAGTATCTGCGGATGCGCCCTCATTTCATACATTAATAGCGGCCGCCGAATTGGAAGTTATTGGTAAGTAAAATACACACACAGACACAACAGCTGATAAAAAGTATTGGTGCCATAGTAAAATATTTAATATGTTAAGCCCAATGGTGGCTTAAAATGGAGTAGAAAATGAAATTCCATCAAAGTGTTAGTTTTTAAATTAATTAAAATTTCTTGATATATTAATTAGGCATTTGACTGAGGTATACTTTTGAATGTTAAGGGCCACAATAGATATTTTAGAAGTTTTATTTTCAGCCATCAAGCTGTCATAATAATTATGTATTATAATCCCTACTTTGAGAGTTGCTTATATGACAGCAGCTTTCATAGGACGAACATAACTTTATAAATGTCCACCCAAATGTTTTTCCATTTGGTAATTATCAAGAATTTGTGTTGCGATAAATAATTAATGTCGACTTTAATAGATATTTTTGGATTCTGTGTCATTTTTAACTCACAAGAAGATAGTTTATTTTCTACCAAACATAAAAATATGGCATCGTAATAATTATTGAAACTATTAGGTTTTTAAGGTCGCAACTATTATGCTAGAAAAGTTTTCGCAATGCGTCCATCATTTAATGATGCGCACCACAAATGTTTATCCATTTCGGCATAATCAGACAACAAGATAATATGGGGCTCCACTGTGTTTGCGTTGCCTTGTGGTTGCCACAAACCCCAATTGGAAATGCACACAAACATATCTGAAACACACACACACACACACATGGACACACACAGATATAAACATGAAATAGACACGAGCAAAGTTTTGCTGGGTTGAGCTAGCAGCCAATTTTAGTTTTCCCACTTTGGCAAAGCCCGTAAACCAATCATCCGCACACACACAAACACAAGCACAAGCACACATGTATACATGCGAACTAACTGTAGCACTAACACTGGTAGCTGAAAGTTTATTGACCATCGCAAACGTTTTGCGAGAGTTTTTTATTTTATTTTGTTTGTCTGCTTAAATATCTTCATCTTCATCTGGAGCCAGCAAATTTGTTTGTATTTTGTCTGCTCGAATGCCGCACATTCGAACTTGGAGTTTATTTTTAAGTTACGCCCACACACACACACACACACACTACGCCCACATTTGGCATCAGCTTGCACCCTAACTCTGACTCTTGACATCAGCTCAAGTCCTGGTCGCTTGGCCTGCCCAATTGAACTCGGTCCTGTTCGCATATGACAGCCTTGCTTGGAATTAGACAGTTACTCCTCGCATTTCAATCCCTAGCAAGAGAAATACCAGCAACAAAAAAAATACTCTTTTCAAGTTGTTGTTTTTTGGGTCTGCATTGAATTGTCGTTCTATGGAACCAAACTTTACCCACGCATGTGACTTTAGATATTGTGAATTAAAGCGAATATTATTTAGTAACTGCTTTTAATAAGAACCATTTAATCTGTGAACAAACTGTTAACCTGCAAATTTATTTAACTTTAGCTTAATGCTTGATTCAGATAAAATTGCAACCTTAACCTTACCTTTGTAAGCCTTAAGTTACTAAATAAATAGTCATAATGGGCTTATAGTAAACGAAATAATTCAGGGATAAGACTATGTAGATGTAATCCGCTTTAAAGCTGGCTTAAAATTTAGTGACACTTTGCTTGAAATTAATTGGAACGCGTTTTAATACTATTTCAAAAATGCTTAAAGCTAGCTCAAATCTGGTTCCCAAAACTTGTTCAAACTTAGGCTCTCAAGAACTTAAAATCAATAAGCAATTGATTACAAATTTAAAGCCGCTTCACATCTGACTTTTAACCAGCTTGAGTCCGATTAAGCGGTTTACCCGCTGTTAAAAAAAACAAGTGGGAAAGGATTATCTTCGGCGTGCCGAAGATTTTATACTCTTTTCGAACCTTTAGACAATTTTCACTCTGTTAACTGCAGCACTTTCATCTGTAAAAATTGATATCATATGATATCAATTTGAATTGAAATATTAAATTTATTTCCAGTTGTATGGCAGTTTTAAGATATAGTGATCCGATCCGGCCGGCTCTGATCAATGTGATGTATGTTTGTATAATATGTATCTGTGCAAAGTTTCATTGCGATAGCTTTGAAAACATGGGACTTATGGCCAAAACCGACTTCCAGTTGTATGGCAGCTATAAGATATAGTGGTCCGATCCGGCCGGCTCCGACCAATGTGCTGTCTTCTTGAATAATAAGTGACTGTGCAAAGTTGCATCGCGATAGCTCAAAAACTGAGGGACCAGTTTGCATACATACAGTCAGACAGGCAGACAGACAGACAGACGGACAGACGGACATGGCTAGATCAATTTGTTTTGTCATTCTGAGCATACTGGCAGTAACTTTTAGGGGTCTCCGACGCTTCCTTCTATGCGTTACAAACTCCAGCACAAACATAATATACTATTTTCTTCGAAAAGAGTATAAGAACCGTTGCTGTCATATCCAAAACTGAAACTCGTCTCCCAATCATATCTGCGTCCCAGGTTTACAAAAGCATTTCAATTATAGACTGCGAAACCACAGAGATCAGACCTCGACTGTCATTACACAAAATGTCGAAATGTCGACATGCAAACACACCAATACACACACACAAACACACACACACTCGCACACCCACCTACGCATGGCCAAAAATAAAAGCATCAACGAAATGGAGGCCTTCAACTAGCCAGATATGTAAGCCTCTGGGCAATAGGAATGGGAAATGGGGATGCCGCACGATAACTGTAGTGACAATTTCAGGACAGGCAGGGGCACACACACACAACACACACACACACACACACACACACACACACAGAGTGTGGCACGTAGCAACTCACCGTCATCTCCCGTTGCATTTACAGAGACGCCGCACAATGCACCATTCATAACCGGAATACGGCCACGATATCGGGTCGGCGACATATTGCGGGGAAATTGCACATCGCGACACTCGCGACCGGCGGCCAATCTCACATGGACGGTGAATAATGAAGAGGTGAGTCCCATATTATGCAAACACAATTTTCTTGTTTTTAAGCGGCATCTGCGTGTAATTTATTCGCGTGTGTGTCTCTCTATCTCTGTGTGTGTGTGTGTGTGTGTTGAACGAGCTCTGTAATTACCAGAAAAACACACTAGCACACACACACACACACACACAGTGTCTATTATGCCACGCCCCATGCATTACGCCCATTTGTCTGGGCTCTAATAATTTAGCGTAGTTTTATGCACGCACTGGACATGAAAATGTGGCAAATACCATTGGAAAACTCTTCAGCTGCCAACAGTTTTCACAGTTTTCGCACAACACTTTTAGCAACGCCCCCTGATCCACGGAATTTCCACGCACTGACGTTTTGTTTGGTTTTTGGTTTTTGCTCAACTAATTTGCCAGTTGTGCGCCCAAATTTATGCAATGTTATTTTTTTCCTCTACGGATTGCATTGCAGTTTGCGGAATGGTTTTTTGGACCTCATGATAATAAGTTGAATATCTGCGCATAATGAAGTGACTATTTGTGAATTTGAATTTTTAGTTTGTTCACTCAAAGAAAATTGGATATCCGATTGAAGAAAATTAGCATGAGTTTATACCAGAATAATTCCCAATTTTTTAAAATAATAAATAACACTTGAAGGCGCTCGTAGAACATATTGATTGATGAGTAAATTAAAATGAGCACCAGAAAGCAAAACATTATTAACTAATAGCTTTTTTATACCCTGAACCCATTAAAAAAAGGTAAAAGGGGCATTATGGTTTTGTGCAAAAGTATGTAACAGGCATAAGGAAGCATCTCCGACCATATAAAGTATATATATTCTTGATCAGTATCAACAGCCGAGTCGATCTAGCCATGTCCGTCTGTCTGTCTGTCCGTCTGTCCGTCCGTCTGTATGAACACGCAGATATCAGAGACTATCAGAGCTAGAGACTTCATATTTGGAATATAAGTTCTCGTAGTCCCGGGACAGTACAAGTTTATTTCATTTTATCGATAGCTCGTCCCGTTAAAAAGTTATCGATAAGATTTCAGACCGGCGTTTTTTGTCCATACTTTGAAAGTTATAAGAGCTAGAGGCCCCAAATTGGGCATGTATAATCTCGAATATCATACACATATTACAAAATTTCACTTTTTGGATACCAGCCCCCACTCCCCCTTAAATAGGAAGTGGATTCAACTTCTTTAAAGTATTTACAAGTTTCGAATTTTTTACCTTGGTTTTATAGGGCCTCAAAGTCTTTGTAAATGCACATAAATTTTAAATTGTCCATAATTTCGTCGAAACTAATCAGATTTGCATTCCTGAAGCAGTTTTCATCATGGTTTGACCTCTGCTGTTCAATTATTATGTTTCATAAAGCAAAAATTCAAAGTCAGTTTCCGATTTACAGAGTTCTACATAGGAAGTATTTAGGTATACTACGTATTAGCGCACTGTCGCAATTAGCGAGTGTCCAAAATATCGGGATTATACTGTATTTGCATTTAGATTTGATGTCGCATATTATTATTCCTTTTGATTGCATAGTCTGAGTACTTTCTAGCAATATCAACCAAAGTAGTTGTAGTTTTGGAAAATACCATTAACAACTGACAGCGAAGCCATCGGTTTTAGTTCGTTTGCTTTTGCTTCGCTGCTTGCAATTCAAATTGACAGAACAAACTAGTATTCTGCATAGATATTTATTCAGCGAAGAGAACACGGTTACGAAATTGGAATTTACAATTTGGTGGACAGAGTGTTTGTTTCTTGGAAACTTGCTCTGTACCACAAGAATACTAAGAATATACAAACTGTACACTAAGAACTAATAAAGATCTCATTTGTAATAAGTAACATGTTTGGCTGTTTGCTGAATAATTCACCTGAGTGCATCCCTATTTTATCATCATCTCTATTTAATTGTTGTGGCTTTATTGCTTAAGCACATATGAAACTCAACAGTGCAGCAGTGCAGGATCAAAAAGCGGGTTGATAGGCAACTTTGCATTCGCAATCAATCGACGACGGCGTACCCCAAGTGCACCCAATTCAAAGCAACTCAATCCTAACCCACGAATTGCACATTGAGCGCCTTTTCAGCTGCCAGAGCGCGCAATTGCGGTTAGCCTGTCGTGTGTGTGTGTTGAGTGTGTATGTGTGTGTGTGTGAGTGTGTTTGAGTATGTGGCAATCTTCGTATGTGTTTGTGCTTTGTTTCGCTGCTACCATTTCCGTCCTTTGTCGCTGCTCTTGTTGTTGTTTCCGCCATTATGCGCCATCAATGAGCATTGTTTGCCCTGGACTGAAGCTCAAATTGCCTCAACTGTCGACGTGTGAGTGCCTCTGTGTGAGTGTGTGTGTGTCTGTGTGTGTCTCGTTGTTGTGTGTGTTAGCTAATTATTTAGCTGACTGCGTTTATTATATGACTTTTTATCCGTTACGCTACATAGCAGAGCCCTATGCCAATTTAAACGATTTTTTGACAGAGAAGCTTGTACACCAGATATATATATATATATATATATATATATATATTAATGATGCCAAACTGCACTCTAAGCATTCCTTTATTTTATTAAATTTATTAAACAACATTTCACATTCTTAATTTATTTTTCAAATAAATACAAAATATGGATATGTAAGAAATATTTCAGCAAAGCAGTCGATAGTTGACGTTGACCACGTTGAAATTGGTTTTTTTTTGTTTGTTCGATTGAATTCTGATATAATTTTTAAAAATTTGCACATATCTGCACAATTTTATTGACAAGCTTGGGATATTTTTATGTGTGTTTATACAAAAAACAAAAACAAAAACACCCATACATCAATACAAATATAAAATATTATGTACTGTCGCATATTTATCTCCCAGGCTACACTTTTCCAATATTACAGAAATTGCCGTATATTATATTTGTATATATATTAGCTTTCGCATATTATTATTTTCCATTTCAAAGTACGAGTTAATTTACATTTTAGATAACTATTTTCGTGTACATTTGATACCATTTGAAATTGTTTGCTCCCTAGGTGAATCCCTCACATGTGAGACATCATAAATTACTCCGCGATATGCGCACTGAAATGGAAACCTCAATTGTGGGCATACATTTCGTGGTGACCGATCAGCACTTTGACAATGGCAAACTGAAGGTGAGATTAAGTCGTTTGAAATGTCGATGGCAGAGTATTGATTGCGAAATTGGCTTATATTTGCAGCTGCGATGCAGTGCACAGCTGCACGATGTGTACTGGAAGACGACGGAGAAGAACATATTGGAGGCGGATCCGTTTAGCAAATACGGCGCAAATGGGGCTGGCGGAAATCGCGTGGGTGCCGATGAAGTATACGACCAGTATGCGCTGCACGAAGACGAGCAGTTCCACAGCAAGAAGAACAGTTACCTGACCCGGCTGCAGGGTAAGTTTTGGCAGCCAATTACCGTTTCACATACACCTAACGTAGATAATAGCAAACAACAAACAACAAACAACAGCAACAACAGCGAAAAAGTACATGGCCTGCATTTTTCTATTTCTCGCTAGACTTTCTCTTTCTTTTGTACCCTCAGGCGAATGACGACGTGTGCGGAGCATTTAGAGGATGGTGGCGCCGCCTGGCGTGGTGTCAGCTCCGCTGCAGCAGCCAGCAGCCGCCAAACGGTGGCAACTGCATTTGCAACGCTGCTGGCGCTGCTCGGCTGCTCGCTGGCCAGGCAATTAGTGTCGCAGCTGGCAACGATTACAAAGCGGCGGCCCATACGGGCAGCAGGACCTGTCGAGGAGCAGCGGCAGCAAAGACAATGCCTGCGGGTGCTCAACTGCCCAACGAGCAGCAGCAGCAGCAGCAGCAGCAACAGCAACAGCATCAGCAGCAGCAACGGCAGCAGCAGCAGCAGTTGCAGCAAAGGATGCAGCAGATGCAGCTGGCAATTAACATGATTCAATTGTCACGCAACTCTTGTGCCACACTTCAGGGAGGGTTAAGGAGCAGCAGCAGCAACAGCAGCAGTAGCAGCAGGAGAAGGACTCGCAGGCAGCAAAGTAGGCTTCAGCCCTAGGCAAACAGCAAACAGCAAGCAACTGCTAAATGTATCTAAAATATTTACACCTACATACAAAAATACACGGACACCCAGTTTCAGCTAGCTCAAAGTAACTTCGAAATGCATTTAACACAAAAACAGTGAGATTAAGCAAATTGCAGCATGATTTTCATTTGTATACCGGCATAAGAGAAGAGCTAATGGCAGTCTATCGATAGGTTTCGATAAATCAAATGGTCTTGTTTTCTTTGCCAGCCGAGCCAAAAATTACAGAATTACTTACTTGTCTAAGCTCCTAAGCAAACCACTTGCGAACCGGTTAAGTTTTGGTTCACTCCATTCTTAAGATAAAAACGAAACGGAAAAAGTTAATAAAAATGTTGTGCTAAGCTTTTCACTTTGTTTCTCTACAATTCATTTATATTTATATATCGAAAGTCAAAATTATTTATATATACATATATATATAAATGATTGATATTTAGATGTACCATATAAAGATATATATAAATATATATATATACATACATACGTATAGTCGTATATGTATTATGCCTAATTGTAATTCCAACACACCCAAAAAGAAAAGAAAGAAAACTAAAAACCAAATGAGCAAATTATTTCTAAGTATATAAATACACCTATATATGTAAAAGTATATATGTAATTGTATATAATATAAAAGGAAAACGTGAATTGTATAATTGATAAGTATTTACGGTAGATAATCAAAAATAAAACAAGCGAACAAAAAAAGATCAACTGTTTTGTCTATTTATTATATATGGTTCTAAATGTGGGTAAGTTAAAAATAAAACTTTTTTATTTATTGCAGGCTCCACATCTATATTAGATGATTTAAATGTAAATAGTTGAAGTCTAGTTCAAATTATTAATTAAATTAATTAAATTTTTGTTTATTATACACTCTGTTTCTCATTTTATGTATACCTCACAAAAGAACCCACATGGTATACATATCTTAATCTGCCGCTCCACATAATTACACAATTAATTATTTACATTCCGAGAACTCAGAACTCACGCCCCAATGGTGTCCCATTAATGATCTCATGGGTGTGTATATATAAAGCCAGCGCCTGACTCGAAATACTTATAAGAAATGACAATAATAAAGATGAGCTGCTCGGCATAGTTGGAGGAACGGTGCTGAGAAGGCATCGCCTACAATTAGCATAACTAAAACGCTCAATTAGGCGCCTGAAATGCTTTTGCAGCCGGGCAGGACATGGCCGGAGCAAGGACAACGCACAGACTCCACAAACACACACACACACACACACGCACACACCAATGCAATTTTCACCTTTTATTACACATTTCTTTTCCTCTCTCTTATTTATTTATTTTATATTTTTTTGCTTTTTGTATTCCTGCTGTTCATTGTCTGCCGCTGCGTAATGTTTATTTTTAATTATATTTTTTTTTGTGTTCATTGTTTTATTTTATTTTTGCTTCTCCTTTGTTTTTCTGTGTGTTGCTCTTTGCTTTTTGTGTTGTGGATTCATTGTTGGCGATTTGTGGGTGTAATAAACGTTAATGGCGGTTGACCACAGAGAGAAATTGCGGCACTTCGTTTTTCGGCCACTTCTTCTTTTGTCGCATTTCCCGCTAAGCGCATTTTCCTGATTAGCGCACTTTTCTTTTTGATTATTTCTCAGAGGCCCGAGGCATTATATTTAATTGGTTCTATTTAATTGATGATTTGTTATCAGCTGTTTAGTGCCTAATTATTTGCATTACTTATGCCATTATTTAAAAAAGCAAAACAAAGCAAACACAATAACAACAACAGAAACAAAGTATCAGTGAACGCTTCAAGCGTATCAGCCAAGTTTCTGACAAAGCGGCTAAAAGCATTTAACGAAAGAGAACAAAAAATAAAAAATAGCAAAATAGAAGTAAGGAAAATTTCGTCTTTCTATGTGAGCTTCCGACGTTTTCTTTACTTTGGATAGAGCACAGTGTTCGCGAAAAGTTTTCGCCCAAGCGAAAGTTGGGTATTTATAAAAGTAAAGCGGCTTTTAAAAATGTTCTAGCAACTTGCCTTGGCTTTTCACTTAGCGACAAACTGACGCCCAGCAACTACAGCAACTACAGCGACTACAGCAACAAAGAGGCACACATCAAGTTAAGTTGATGTAGCTACATATTCATAATGCTGATTGTCGTTGTTGTCCCGACTGCCGTTGTCCTCGCTGTCAGCCAGCCAGATTGAAAATTTATTCAAAAGTCTGGCAAGTCTGCAAGTCTGCAAGTGGCTGCTGCCCGCTGCCTCCTCCGCTGTCTCCTTGGAGTCCTCCGCCCCCTGGCCCCAGGATAATAACTTTAACTTGCGAAAGTAGCTCGCAAGCGGCTTTGTGCTGTACCTTCTCATATTCCCCTGCCGCCCCGCTCCCATCAACGAACTGAATTCACGCGGCTTTACATTTGAGTAGACGTCATCGCAGGTTGTAGAAAAATCCGGACTCATATAAAGAAAGAATCCTTGCTAAAGTTAGCTTCAAGTACGCCTTACAAATACTTCAAATGGTAATGAGTATCTCGCATTCGATCTTTGGGTTTAATTGATAAGGTGTTTTACATTTTAATTACATGATTATGCAATTGAGCATAGATTTTAATTACTTTATATTAAATATATTATTATATATATATAGGAAAATAAAATATATATTCATTTAAATCACGTCTAATGGCTTTAAATATATTATATAAAATTATCTGGCGCTGCTCAAAATTGTTAATATATTACGTTTAAAATTTTGAAAAATTCACAACAATTATTGCATACATGGCTGGCAGCACCAATAGTAAGTGAAAAGTAATGAAACTCTGAAACTGCGTTGTCAACTTCAGTGCAGATTGTGCGAAGGTAAAAGCCCAAAAAGAGAATTTTCTATTAACGCACGTATGCACAAGTTGTGCGTGTAAGGTGGGGGTATAATATATGTATAGGAGAGGAACAGCTGTTCCACACATAGTAAAGTCAGTTTCAAGTATTGCAATCAAAAGAAAATGGCCAGAAGTAAGTTTAAGGCAGGTGAAAAGCTAAGAGCAACTGACTGACAAAACCTCAACATGGCACTAAAAGCATAATCATGCACTTAACTAAAGCCAGCAGGGAACTTACACATGTGTAGGTTTTGTGCTTTTTGGGAGGGGGCTGTACCTGGAGGCCCAGGTGTAAGTTGAGTCGTTGTAACGCACGTAGAACTTAAGTCATCATCATACAAATAAAAATTTATGACTTTAAATGCGAGCGTGTTCTGTGTGTGGGAATTATTGTGGCTGTGTGTGTGTGCGAATGTGTGTGTGCATGTGTGTGTGCGTGTGGTAGACCCACAAGTCAGTTAGATGGGCTTTGCTGGTGTTTTTGTACAAATACCACCTTATTTGCACTTGCATCTGCTTGTAGTAGTTTTGCTGTTGGCTATATCATTTTTTTTGTTTTCTGTGTTTTTTCATGTGGTAAGCCAAAGTTAGCATTTCAGACAGATCAGGGCAGTTTTTAAAGTGGCCCATGGTTTTGAAAATGATACAAGTAAAGCTTGCAACTGAGCATGGCAAATTTTATGTATTCTGTATGTCACGAGCCAATGTTTTATTTTGTAAATTTGTGAGGTTTATTTCGGACACTCAAACAAATATATAATAAAATTCAATAATTCTTTAGGTTTGTCATAAATTTAATGTCAAATTATTTAATAAAAAACAATTGGGAACTCTTTGCGAACCTTTAGACAATTTTCACTCGGCCAACTGCAGCTGTAAAAATTGATATCATATGAATTTAAATTTTCTATTGAACTATTAAACTGATATTCTGTTGTATGACAGCTATAAGATATAGTTTTCCGATCCGCCCGGCTCCGATCAATGTGATGTATGTTTGAATATTAAGTATCTGTGCAAAGATTCATCGCGAGCCTTGAAAACATGGGATTTATGGTCAAAACCGACTTCCAGTTGTAGGGCAGCTGTGCGATACAGTGGTCAGATCCGGCTGGATCCGACCAATGTGCTGTCCCCTTAAATAATAAGTCTCTGTGCAAAGTTGCATCCCGATAGCTAAAAAACTGAGGGACTAGTTTGCATACATACAGACAGACTGACGGATGGACATGGCTAGATCAATTTGTTTTGTCATTCTGAGCATACTGACAGTAACTTTTTGGGGTCTCCGACGCTTCCTTCTATGCGTTACAAACTTCAGCACAAACTTAATATACTATTTTCTTCGAAAAGAGTGTAATAATATGAGTATATAAATTTTTAAATATATGTATATAAAATGTTCTAATGCTTGAAAGAATATTTGAAAATATTGATATTGAATGCAGCTAAGCTAAGGCTTAGTCGAACTAGACAAGATAGTAGAATAAATTTTAATAAAAATATATATCTATATATTTCTTGTATATTCTGCAACCACATTGATAAAATCATAAAAAATATGATTATGTGTCAAATACAAAGCGACAGTCAACATTTTAGTGCGCACTTTGCATAAAACGCATAAAATGGCCGAGAGCGCTATCAATTTTGATAGGCATGTGGTAAAACTACAGCATAAATTCCAACTAGATACATTGTTACTTGAGAGCTGGCTATAAAATACATGGCATAATGAATCGCAAACATAAAAAATACTCAATGCATATAAATTTTAATAAGCCGTATAAAAAGCGAGAACTACTTATGCGAAATGCACATTCATACTAATCTAAACACACACATGCTGCAGTACAAGCAGTACAAGCAGTGAAAGCGGTTTAAGCAGTTAGCTTGCTTTTTCGCTGAGCCCCACACAATGGAAAGTTAAATCTTAAATAACTTCTTTGTTTATTGTCCGATCTTATTGAAATTTTTGGGGCAAACAATTGTCAATAATATGTGTGACCAAACCAAATTCCAAGGTCATAACTCCAAAAATGCGTTTTCTGAACTTTTGGGGGTTTGGGGGTGGTATCCAAAAAGTGAAATATTTGTTACATGTGTATGCTACTCGAGATTATACATGCCGAATTTGGGGCCTCTAGCTTTTATAACTTTGAAGTTATGTCCAAAAACGCAAGTCTGAAATCGAAATTTATCGATAACTTTTAAACGGTACGAGTTATCGATAAAATGAAATAAACTTGATCTGTCCCGGGACTAGGAGAACTTATGTTCCAAATATGAAGTCTCTACCTCTTGTAGTCTCTGATATCTGTGTGTTCATACAGACAGACAGACGGACAGACGGTCAGACGGACAGACGGACAGACAGACGGACATGGCTAGATCTACTCGACTGTTGATACTGATCAATAATATATATACTTTATATGGTCGGAGATGCTTCCTTATGCCTGTTACATACTTTTGCACAAAACCATTATACCCTTTTTACCCATTTTTAATGGGTTCAGGGTATAAAAATACTCAATGCATATAAATTTTAATAAGCCGTATAAAAAGCGAGAACTACTTATCGAAATGCACTTATCTATATGCATATATATGCATCCATCCATATATATATGAACATAATTATGTGGCTGGCAAGCAAGTTAAACAAGGATTTAATAGCCTGAACAAACGGCGGAACGTCTGTGAGTTATGTGAATTGTGCCTGGCTGTGAAATAATAGTGCAAAGTAAAAAATACACAAGAAATTAAAACATTTTTAAAACAGACAGACAGTCAGAGAGAGAGACTGAGAGAGAGTGAGAGACAGGCGGGCAGACGGACTGGCTGACTGGCAGACTCGAGTTGTCGCTGCTCATGAGTCATGCGACGATGTCTGCGATGTCTGCGAGGCGTTGCCAAAAAATACAAAGGCAAAAAAGGCAGAAATAAATGCAAGCTGCAAAAGAAACATCAACATAAATTTTAGTCAAACAAAGCGTAACGCTCATGTTTTTTTATACACCAAGTGCGAACTTCGGCAAGGAGTCTGTGGCTACAGCTCAGCAGGATGGCTGGGAGGGGGGCCTATGGGTAAGGGTAATAGCAAGTTTGTGCCGTTGCCAAATGCCAGGCTGGCAGCGATTCTAATGTCGTTGTCGCTCCATGGCTGAAAATGTTGCGTTTTATAAGGCGTAAACACTCACAATGTGAATGTGGTAACTCACACACACACGCAATACAGACACAACAAGAAATTTATCAGCACATCGAACTTATTATACTCTTGCAGACAGGAGTACAGCAAAGATTTTCTAAGCTGAATTATGGACTTTAAAATTTCTAAAAATTAAATAATTATAACAGTTTTATTGACAAACAATTGATATTATATAAGTTATAGCCTACTGCGTAAATATGGATATAGTCGATCATTTATATACTTGTCTAATCTTTCCCGAATCCTTACATCAAATGTTCAACCAATCTACATTTATTATCAAGTCCAGAACTTCAATTTTACCTCAAATTTGTATTATTCCTAGATTCGACATTGTATGAAATTATTTATGTTTTACTGTTACTGATTATTATAAATAAATATTATATTTTATTTTCCTAGTAAATTCTTTATTTATTTATTTACTTTTGACAGTCGATACAAAGGAATATTAATTAAAATTGTAAGACATTTAAATTCAATTTAAAAATATATAAGACATTTAAATTAAATTTTAAGTATTAAATTAAAGATATAAATTTAAAATTACGTTAAATTCTGGGGATATTTATTAAGAATTAAAACATTAGTCCAAAATTTGTTGCCAGGATTGGAAAACCCAGAAAATCCCACTCAAACCAAAAAACAAAAAAAAAATTCTGTGTAATTTCTTAATATAGAAAAGAGAAATTAATTTAAAGTTAGTATATATATGAAAATATATATTTTATAAAATGATGAGCGAAATAGATTAGTACAACAATCTCCCTTCAAAACTGACATTCTCGACTCGACTGTTGATGCTTTTTAAGAATATGTGCATATACATCTTGGGGTCCTTCAAATACAGTGCATGACAAAATTCTAATACCTTCTGCAAGGGCAAACTCACACCCAAACGAGCACCACAATTATGTGTGTAAGAGTAAGATGGAGCGAGATGGCTTTTTGGCTTGCAAAGAATGCAGCGAAAAAAATCACAGCCCCATGAAAAGCCAACAAAAACAACTAAAAACGCAGCAACAAGAGCAACAACAAACATTTATGCGTTGGAATGCTGTCTGGTTGTATGTTTGGGTAAGAGGGTTAGCGGTTTGCAGACTTGAAGTTGGAGCTGGGTCTTGCCAAACCCGTCTCATTCTCTCACACACACTCCACTCCTTGTGCGGTGAAATGATGCGACAAAGTATCAAATGAGGTTGCCCCGAGGCAACTGCCACTGCTGCTGCTACTGCTGCTGCTGCTGTTTACTGCAACATAAATCAAAATCAAAGGCAAAGCAGAGAAATCTACACACTTGGGTCGTACTTTTAGTTTAAATGCTGGCGGAATGGGTCCTGCTGCTGAGCCAGTCGAGACTCGTGTGTGTGTGTGTGTGTGTGTGTGTGTGTGTGTGTGTGTGTGTGTGTATGTGTGCCAAGAAGAGTGGAACGGAAATGCAGCCATGTAAGTAAGATAGTTAGATATGTTGAAATAAACAAATTTGGGCTGCCGCATGCAAAGGCAAATTCAAAGTAGGTGGACAGCTCGACACAGGCGCATAGCTAAATGTTCGCTGTATAGATAGATATGTGTATACGTGTTTGTAGCATTTGCGCTGGCATTTCAAGGTACTGCATAAAAAAGAGCGCTGAGACAAGCAAATCGAATCGAAACTAGGTCAGAATGTTAAAGCATTTAAATCAATGATGCATTATGTTAGTTGCTACTATAATGACTATGATACGAACAAAATAGGTTGATGTCGCCTTTTCATTTAAAAAATACATTATATGCTTTATATGCTTTATATTTGAGTATACAAATTTTGCAAATTTAAATCATAGAGCAGACACATATTATCATTTGATGAAACTTGATCTTTATCCAAAATGCAATTATGTGATGGCATGCTTAACCAAATAAATGCAAAGCGAAACAGGCTTTTATACTAGATTTTATTTACAGAAAAATTAAATATGGATAGCAAATTCACACTCTTATCAACTGATAAGCACGTACATGTCAAGAACGCCCCCACACATTCAGACGCAGCTTATTAATAAGCCTGCGTTCAGACGAGCCGGCGGGTTTTGTCGTTTCAAAAATCATAGCACACTTATATGCGCAATTTGAACAAAATGAAAAGTGAAAAGGCGACATGTACAAACAAGAATGTTGTTTGGCTAAAGCAAAGCGCAAAAGAAAACAATTTTGTATAGAATTTGAAATGAACAATAATAACACTGTAGGCGCTGCCAGAATTGCGGCAAATAAAATAAATAAATAAATTAGATGCCAAGCAATGCTTGAAATTTTGCACCTGCTTTTTCAGTTTACTGTGCTAAAATAAATATTTGATTAAAAAGCGTGCTTTGAACAGAGCTGGCCAAATGAGTTCCATGTCGCTGCCACAAAATGTAACCGAATATGCTCATGACTATTGGCGATGGCGATGGCGATAACGAACTGTGTTGCCTACGCACGGACATTGAGGACAACGAATGCGAAATGTGATGCTTGAGTGAATGGCGACTAATGAATGGACACAGCGTCAAAACGTGAGTAGGCGCTCTGTGCTCTATGTGTGATGCGTGTGTGTGCATTTTCGCATGTTTTCAATTCCATTTTGCATGCACAACAACAGCTAGCTTGTGTTGGACACCTTTTTTGGGGCAACAGTTTTTTTTTGTTCCATTTCACGGCTTTGTTTCTCGTTGTCGGGTCGTTTGAGTTTTGCCATTTGTCTATTATCAGACTGTCCAAACGCAGACGCAGATTGCGATTCAATTTCAATGTTTGTTTCTGACTTGCATTTTTGTGTCGAAGCATAGCTGAGTCTCACAATTCGTTTGGAAATTGGCAGAGAAGTCACTCACTTGTGCAGGTGAAAAGCCTTAGTTTAAAATATAAAGATATACACAGCCAGAAGAGATTTTAAAGGGATTTTGTTTAAAGAAAACAGTTACAATAAATGTAAATTTAGTATTTTAAGCAATAGTAATTATCATCCATCTGCTTTTGAGTCTGTTCACAAAAGTTAAGAACTCATAGTAAACGAACAAATTTATTTACAGAAATATCAGAGAATCCGTTGACTAAAAGAAGAACAAATCTCCAAATATCTGAAAATGTTCAGAATAGAGACCAAATCTCAATTTGCCGTAGAATGTTTGATGAAAAGATGATTTCGAATAGTGAATAGCTAGTTAGTTTTTTATTATTTATTGTATTATTACAAAAGTAAAAGAAGTGAGTGTGCATATATTTAACGAATTTAAGATTATAATTCTTTTGAAATTTCATATAACATTTTATTAACGTCGAGCATATTTTAATGCAAATATTTATGTGTATGTATGTGTGTGTGTGTTTGTGTGTGACACAGTGGTCAAATTCAGACGAAATGCTTACTATGCAAATCGAATGACACGAGCCAAGGGGCAACTGAAGCAAAGCACAGAGCACAAAGGGCACAAGGAAAATCCAAAAGCATTAATTAATATTCAAGTACGCTGCTGTTTTTGTGCTCGCTCTCTTTTTTTTATATGTTCTGTGCTGCCCTCTTTTTGGTTTTTAATTTGAAGCAGACAGCATAAATGGAGTCTGATGAGAGAGGGAGAGAAGGGTGATCAATAGAGTGAGAGAGAGTGGTAGAGTGGTAGAGTTTCCCGGGGGAAACTTATCAGTGTCAACGTTGTGCCAATAAAAACTATACTAGTATGCAAATATTTCCACAATCAAACAAATAGCTGCTAACAGCAACAGCACAATACACACAAGCACGAGATGTTGGCCAACAAAAGCTGAGAAATCCTGCAGGACGAGAACAACAACAGCAACGACAAATGCGCCATGCATGAGGCATGCAGCAATAATGGTAAAGAGCAAAGCGACAACCAAAAGGAAAAGGCACAGCATGAAAGTGAAGTGCTCGAAACTGAGGCAGCTGCCTCACGTTTTCCTGTTACGCCACAGGACAACGTTATGAGAGGACAGCAAGCAGAAGGCTGCTGTGCTTTTTGTTAGCTATTTTGGTTTTTTTTTTGCTTTGTATGTGCTTCTGCGTCTGCTTTCGCTATTCGCTGTTCCGATTCGTTCCCTTTCCGCTTTCACTTTAACATTGGCTTTGATTTGCCTCAGCTCCAGTTCCAGACACGGCTAAAAAGCACAACAACAAATTTGCATAGCTCAGTGCAATTTTGCATTCTTTGTTTGTCTCAACAACAACAAGAACAACAACAACAACAATCGCAAGCAACGTGAACAATATTAAGCGCAATTCCCTCGTCTGCGTGGCCTTTATTTCACTTTTTAGCGCAACATGCGCGCAAGTTTCCAACTTTCATACGCCATGTGGGACGCACTTTTTCTCCAAGTAAACTCCGAGCCGAGAAAAATGTTTGCGTAACCCCCAACTGACCCTGCATATTCTCTAGCATCTACTTAAATGTTCTTTCAATTTTTATTTGCCACAAGACGCAGCTTATAATTTTTCTTTTAAATAGATAAAAAATGTTGATAAGTATTTATACTGTGTTTAAATGGCTTCTGTTAGAATTAGAATTTTGTGCGGTATTCGTATGTTTCAATATTTTCCATCAGTTGGCTTTCAACCAATTAGTGTGCATTTATTAATTAAAAGATTTTACCTGCAATTGATTTTTCATTTAGAGACGTGTGTTTTTGTCAGTATTAGTTTGCCCCAGGAAAATAATAAATGAAAAATACGTTCATAATCTTGCATGGCAAAACTATAAAACAAATTGAAAACAATTTCGCTGTTGTTGTATTAATAGGAAATCTATCACAAAATAATTGTATAGAAAGCAATCAAAGTTATATAATTTAATTTTTTGGCACATAAAATACATATTGTATTGAAATCAATTAGGTATCAGCACTTTTTATTATTCACAGCTAAATTGAATGAATTCTGTTTTAAATCATGTACTTCCTTTATTAAATAATTATTATTTAATTAATTATGAATAATATGTGTGCATTTTTGATGCAATTCATTTAATAATTTATTGTTGCACATTTTGAGAAGTTTTGTCATATTGTTTGCACTCATTTTGAATAATTATTATTATTATTTTGACATTAACGCAATATTTGAGCATTAAAGCCGCTTCATAAAAATTCCAGCAGCATGTTATTTGACCCAAAAACTTTGAGCATTCTTAGCCACGCCCCGCCGCTGCTTTTGGGGGCAAGCACACTTCTTAAATAACTTCATTTCACTTAACCTAGACAAAAATGCCGCTTGACGCGGCTCGCAACTTAAAAGCCATAAAAGCCGCAACAAAGGCAAGAATGCCACCTCTGCCAGCTCGCATCCCTGCCCCCGCTGTCCTAAGGCAGACCTTAACAAGCATCCACCTACGCAGTTTATGCAAACTTACGCATTTCGCATGCCTGCAGAAGTTAAGGGGGGTGAGGAAGGCGAGGGAAGGGCTTGATAAACTATAAGCCACAAATTTGCATGAGGCTGACGCCCACCGAGGACTACAAATTGCCATTAAATGCAGCAGGCGGCAGGCGAAAAGTGGGCGTGGCAGCGCGAGGAGACCCAGCCCGGGTAAGCGAATCTATGAACTGTCTGTACTTTATGCTTAGCTCGCTACCTGAGCTATCCCAACAATAACTGACACCAGTTGCTACATTCGACGCTCCACTTTGTTGCAACAAATTGCGCGAGCGCCCCCGAGGCGTTCGTGCCAAGGATGTGAGCAACAGGACGAACAGGACGAACGGGATGAGCATGCGGCGTTGCTGCTTCATTGCATTTAATTCATTTTTATTGCAAAAGCTTACAGACAGATAGAGCTACCCCGGATAGGATACGGAACAGGACAGAACAGAGCAGGACAAGGGCAGGACAGGGCAGGACAGGACAGGGCAGGGCAGGACAGGAAGCCACTTGCCGCCGTGGCCTGCTCTTTAAAATTATATTGGCGAAATTTTATGCAGTTGCAGCCAGTGCTAAGCCAACAAGGACGAACAGCCATCTGACGTACACAGCGCCCCAGACTCCTTTCCATACGAAAAGTTTTTACAAAGTAGCTGCGGCAGCAGCTGCTGCAAGTTTTGTACACCAAAGGACTCGCATTCAGCACAAAGCCAGCTGCCAGGAGCCAGGAGCCAGGAGCTAGGCTGAGGCAGGCAGCGCAGGACGAGGCATTTTGATGAAGCTGCTCCATATTGGTCGGGTTTCGCAGCAGCAGCTACTGCCTGGGCTGGCAACATAATTTAAACAGCATGTAAATTAGACGGAAGTCTAAAATGAGTGCATAATGTCTGCTAAAACTGTTCTAAGTGATTGTAATTTAGGATAAGTTGCGAGCAACTCGACGATGCCTTCTCGCCCCAACTCGGGCGCAATATTCATCTGAGCTTCGGACACAAACTTAAGCTGCGTGTAGACGTCTAAATTATTGCCAGGATTAAGCGGCCAAATGAGCAGCACTTTGTGGGTGCAACCGTTCAAGGAGAGGCAGATTAACAGTTCATTAATAAATTAAGGCAATGGAAAGGAATCATTCTAGCTTTTAACAGCTAGTTTTCTTTCAATTTCCCCTCGAGCCTTTAACTTTGTCAAAACTGAATATATATTCTCCTATTTATCTATTGATAATCGGCTACCACTTTTACCAAAGTTAGCCATTGCTATGGAAACATATATTAATATATTTTACAGAAATTGGAAACATTCGCGAATCTAAATCGCCTACAAAATCGATGCATTTTAATATATTTAGTATGCTTATTAATTCTTTATATCAATATTAAATCTCTCAGCTCATATTAAAAGCAGACTACGAGTCAGCCTGCAGAACTACTTAATTATATGACTTCGCCCAGTTGATGCGAAAGAAATCATTTCAAGGTCTTTGACTTGTCTGCCTAATTAGATCTGTATCAGTATTAAGTATAAGCAATATATATTTAATTCCTAGTGCAAAGATAGACCATATCATATGCAAAATGCCTTTGGTTTTCGAGCTACTGCCATAGCATAAATGCACAGATAGCAAACCACAAAGCTACAAAGGAAACGTAATTGCAATTTAAAGCACCAGTGCAAAAAGTGAAAGTGCCGAAGTGAAGGAAAAAGTTTCTTCAAATCGAAATGGCAATGCCTTCACTCTTATGTGTTGAGCTTGGGCACACAGCACACAGCACACAAGAATCGAAAAAAAGTAGAACGTAAGTAAAAGGTGCTAATACCGTTGCAAATCCGCTGAGCAACACCCAGAGCCGCAGACCTTGAGCCCGAGTCTTAGCGATGGTAATGCTTGGGTTGCCTATTCGCAATTTGGGGCTCTGTTTTTGGGATTGGCGCAAGTAGCTTTTGCAGCAGACGGCCTGAAAGCGTGATCTGTAAAAGGGATGACAAAACGGATGGCTGAAAAAAGGGACGAAATAAGTGAACAGAGAAAAAAGTACTTCAGCTTTTTTTTTATCACAAGTGCCTCTGAAATTGCTTACCAAATGGGCAAATGAAGTTTTGAGGTATAAACTGCAACAAGTTTTTTATGCTGCTTTCAATGTGCTGTTTGCGATGTCCATGAACAGCGCATGTACTTGGCTAGGGGAATGCAGTTCTCAGAGATAAGGTAAAGTAGCTCACTTGAGTCTTTAATCATCTTAGATGTAACCCAAACATAAGAGCCATAACTACACTTCAAAATGTTCGTTAACTTTGACTAATGCAAGTGCCCTTTCCACCTGCGCATCGCATCAGCCCACTCTAATCTATCAATAATATTATTACTTGTTCCTCCGGCCAAAGTACTTGGCCAACAACTTGACTGGCTATCTGCACCCGGCTGCACTCTACTCTCTACTCCCTACTCCATACTCCCCCAGCTGCTGTCGAAAGTTTCGTGCCGCCACCTGTAAACTCCTTCAGCTGCACTCAACGAGCTTGCGTAATTCCTTAGGTAAATTTATAATTACTGTAAGCAACTTGAACTAGTTACGCTGGCAATTCAAGTTCCTCCTTTTTGTCCTGCTCCAGGGGCAGCAGTTAAAAAGCAAAGTAAGAATATAATCCACAAACAGATACCCTGTATTCAAATCTGAGCTTACTTCATAATTGTATATCATTTTTGGGGAAAGATAAATGACACTCAAAAATATATCACAAATTGTGGCTTAGCTTATAATAATGTTTAAAAAATATTATCATACTAAAAAAAAATTAATTCATTTATTTGGCTGATGAAGGGTGGTTCTTAAAATTAAAAAACAAATTTTAGCTGCGTAAGGTATTTCTCTAGATCGAGACAACATTTATTACACATACTCAACTTGCGATTATAAATGTTTTTTGACGACAATAAATTCATATTTTTATTTCAGCAAAGTGTCTGTTGTTCTCAATTAAAGAAAAAAATGCCGTTTTGGCTTTCCTTTGCTTTTGATTTGCATGTTTATTACAAGTGCTGTTCCATTTTATGGCTACAGGGTATAAAAAAGAAAAAGAACGTGAAACTTGTATCAAGTTTTAGTCTGGCAAACTGGAGCCGGGGCAATCTAATTTCCATTTGCACTGGGCACTGCACCTACTTGCAGCTAACAAACCTGTTTGCTCCTTGCTCCCAGCTCCCTGCTACCTGCTACCTGCTCCTTGCTCCCTGCTGCTTGCATTTTCATTAGTTTTTCATTTTGGAGCGCACCCGCACCTGGCTGGCTGTAAAAGTTCTTTGCGCAATGAAGTGCCATTTTTTGGACGCCAGTTGAATAAAGTGCACTTTTCCCAGCACTGATGGACGGACTGCGGGACAGTTGCGGAACAGTTGCGGCAGTTTCGCAATTTTATTGATTTTAATGAAAATGCAATTAAAAATTTAGCATACGCAGAGTCGCACGCACAGTGCATTAACCAGCCTGATTTATGCCATGCTTGACATTTTATTATGTCCTCCGCTCTCCCGACTCTCGCCGACTTATATGGCAATAAATACCATTATTTTTAATCAAATTCCAATAGAGTTTTTGTTTAACATAAATTATATGGATATTTATATTCATGCTGCTGCATTTTGCCATTGCAATTTTAATGTCAAATTAATTGTATTAAATTATGTGTAAAACTTATATTGTATGTACTTAAATGCCCTTCAATACGCCGACAACAGGTTCAGGGATCAGCACTGTTAATCTCCACATATCAAACCGTTTCCGCTGACTGACTGATTGGTAATCACGGTCTCCTTTTTTCAGTAAATCAGAAAAGCTCCGACAAATCTGGGCACTAGTTAACAGCTAGTAAATACATACAGAAAGTCAAACAGCATAAAATCAATATATTACCTTCCATATCAGATTTATAGAAATTCACATTTTATCGATTTTTTAATTTGTATTTTATGGATATCAAAGTAGAGGCTTCGTCTTGCTTTATAATCCCCCAAAAGGCATACAAAATTAGGCTTTTTATTCTTTTTATAGACAAGATAACTACGAAGAGATATCGCAATCTTATATTCCATAGCCAAGTAATAAAATATCTAATTATCTCATATCAAAATATATAAGTTTATTTGATACATCCAGAATAGATTACACCAAATACATAAGATTCACCAGATTCACCAGATACTCTAGAATTTAATTTACGTCTTCTTGCTCCATCTTGTTTGAGTTCATCTGTGTTTGTATGAGTATTTGTATGAGTAGATAACCTGTTACACCATTAATTGTATGAGTATTTGTATGAGTTTCTATCTGTATGAGTATTTGTACGAGTAAATACACCTGTTACATTAATTTGGAAAAACTTTGTTTTTATTTTTGTTCTAAGCTAAATTAAGTGATGAAAAAATTAAATGAAAAAGTTTATTTCCCTTCGGTTAGAAACCTTAGAAAACCCAGTGGGGAAGTATTTTCTTTTTTCGAGTCTAGATAGATTTCAGTAGCTTCTATATTTTAAGCCTCCAGCTCCAGCGTCTAGACAGTCTACACTGACATGGCATAAAACCAATTATTTTTACCTTCGAAATCAGATTTAAACAAAAAAGATTTTATTATTGTTATTTTATGGATCTCCAATCATCCCCCAGAAGGCACACGAAAAATAGTTTAGTTCACAATGATACCCATGATAACTGCGAAGAGATATCGCAATCTTATATTCCATTGAAGTCGCTTCAACCATAGCCAAGTAATAAATATCTACTATCAAAATATATAAGTTTATTTGTTAATTCCAGAACAGATTACACCACATACATAAGTTCCACAAGATACCAAGATACACCAGATACACCATAATATAATTTACAGTCTTGCTCATTCTTGTATGAGTACATCCATGAGTAATTGTAAGAGTAATTGTATGAGTATTTGTATGATTATTTGTTTGAGTAAGTGTGTGAGTAAGTATGTGAGTAGATACACAAGATATACCAGATACACCTTATACATCAGGTGTAGTTTGTGTATGATACACATACTACACCAGCTACACCTGATACACAAGGTACGCCAGTAAGTGCCTGAGTGGATAAATGGATGCTAGTGATTTTAGGAAAAGCTCACAAATTATTAGTGATCCCAATACGACCATCTATGTACTTACGAAAGACAACCAATATATGTATATATTCATGATTATTTGTTTGAGTAAGTGTGTGAGTAAGTATGTGAGTAGATACACAAGATATACCAGATACACCTTATACATCAGGTGTAGTTTGTGTATGATACACATACTACACCAGCTACACCTGATACACAAGGTACGCCAGTAAGTGCCTGAGTGGATAAATGGATGCTAGTGATTTTAGGAAAAGCTCACAAATTATTAGTGATCCCAATACGACTATCTATATACTTACGAAAGACAACCAATATATGTATATATTCATTTGCTTCCAATGTTTCTTCATTCTTCTATTTCAATATGTTTAGTATGTTTAGTCTATACACCAACTTTCACCAACTTTTGTTCTAGTGTTCGTGTAGGTAATCGCCTTCTAGTGATTTATGAATAACCACACAATTAGTAACGATCCCAACAGGTATATATTTAAGTACTTACGAAAGGCAACCATATTGATGTATTTTCAATTGTTTCCAACGTTTCTTCAGGTATAAATGTTTAGTATATTGAACTTCTGTAAATGTATTAGTAGATGCCCACCAGATGTAAGGTAACAAGTACGTGTAATTCGGTCTTCAATTGGATCTTTTCGGTCTCGATCCGAATGTCACAAGTCGCCAAATACTATTAAATTTAATTATACAAATTTAAATTTACTATGAAGCTTCGTGAACTTACGTGGCACTTTTTTTAAAAGAGTTAATATTGAGTACTCATTTATTTTATATAAAAAAAATTCACTTTCACTTAAACTAAGAATATTTGTAGACAAAAGAAAATGGTGTACTTTTTTAAAAAATTTATATTTTATTTAAAAAAATTACTTTTCACTTAAACTAAGAATATTTTGTACAGCTTGTGCCGCTGCAAACTACTGAATTGAACTGAAACTGTTTACACAAGTACAGGCCTATGTGCTCCAATAATAAAACTATTGAAGCAAAGCCTACTTTGATATGTATAATTTTAACTAAATGATATAAAAAACGATTTAATTTACCAAATTAGGTACATTTTCCAAAAAAACCGAGTTAATAATACTAAAATTCTATTCGAAGCACGTAAAAGCTCCTATTTAAATGTTAGAGCAAGTGGGGAAGAATTATCCTCGGTGTTCCGAAAATTTTATACTGTAGCATTATATTAGGGAGCACCAGCAGCTACGGTATTTTTCAACCTTAAAGAATACACTGCAACTTCTCATTGAAGAGTTTCATGGCCGGGCTGGATCCTCCGGTTCCGTAGCTCTTTCTGGTGGGGGGCTTCTTTTGCCATGTCACGACCTGCACACACAATTTATTTCTTAGGATCCCTACCGAATCTACACAGGAGCTCTACTCCGAAAATCTCAATCCATAATTTACTTCACACAGCGGCTTAACTTAAACTTAGCTCTTGTAGCTTACATTTTTGATGGTTACACTCATTTGAGTCGATTTCTGAGGTGCTAGTTGACGCGTTCTTCACCATCAACCCAACAATGATCTTCAGCGCGAAATTTTAATGATGATGCTCATTATGTTATCTTTGCTATAAACATTTCGTTATACATTTTAATTGGTAATCACTGCCTCCTTTTTTCAGTGAATAAGAAAATCTGCGGCAATGCTGGACACTAGTTAACAGCTAGTAAATAGTTCATACGAACTTTAAGGGAAAATCTGTAATTCATAAGCTATCTATAAAACATATTTAAATATTTTATCTCTGTCTCACTCGGTCTTTCTCTTAGAGGTATTTTTAAACCTCATTTAAGAGCTGAAAACAATTATAATTTATAAATCGCATCTTCCAAATCTTGGCACCCGCAACAAATCTGCAAATTGTTTGACAATTTAATTTACGTCAATCTGCAGAACTTGACTTAAAGCAGCCGCTGTGCAGTGAATAAAAATCCAATTAATTTTTTTATCAGCCTCGTGTCAGTTTTTGCCATATTACAGCAGCAGCAGCAGCCGCATCCTGGCAGGAGCAGCAGCGCACACAGGACACACGCAATTAGTCAACAAATGTAACACAGTTCATTGAGCAAATTTCAACATGGCAACCTAATGGTATAATTTGCCATTGACTGAATTGGACAATGTTCTAAGCGAGCGCTCTCTCTCTCTCTCTCTCTCTCTCTCTCTCTATCTGGCCTTCTCTTTGTCTCTATCCACTGCACTAGTGCTATCTCAGTTTCGCATCTTGTGTTGTGTGTGTGTCGATTCAAGTAATTGTTATAGGCGCTCTGAAAATTACAAGCTGCTGTCTGCAGCCGAAGATTAATGATAAGAAATTCATTAATGACGGAATGAATTTTCATATATATTCAGGTTTCATGATGTTCTGATTATGATAACACATACAGCAGCTCATCCGCTTTCTCTCTCTCCCTCTCCCTCTCTTTCTGTCGACATACTCTCTTATTCATGAGCTGTTTAAATTTTTGCTCTTCTGCATATTTACCTTGTTATTTTATTACGTGCCGGATATGAGCAGAGCAAAAATAAAATAATATATATATATAAAAACGAAGGACAGGCAAGTGGAAACTGCCACATAAACAGCGCGAAAACATTGTCACAGCATGAAGTCAAATGTTTTTTATATGCAAAAATATTTCATTTCCTACAGCGACAAAATGAAACGAAATGTTAAATAATAAAAAAACAGAAGAATTCACGTCAAGTGCGACAAAGTAAAAAAAAAAACAAGAAAGAACTCAAGAACAAAACCAGGAAAAATATCGGGAGCCGAGAATAAGAAATGCAAATAAAAAACTGCAATAAAAATCTGTTGTACAGGAAGTGGTGGGGAAAGCGGACAAAAAGTATGCGACAAAATCTACAGCCACAGTCAGTCAGCCAGCTGCCTCGCCCTTGCTCCTTGCCATACACTTTACAACTTATGAGTCCTAATAAAATTCACTCGCCATATCCCTGACAATTCACAAAAAGTGCGTCAAGGTGCGAGCCAGGATAAAAACGGCATTAGGGGCAAAGGGGGGAGGTTCGCCTTATGGACAGCATAAAATGCGATTTCATTTGAGATTTCTACAATTTCTGACTAAACAAGTAAGAGTGCTCTAGTCGGGAGTGCCCGACTAGGAGATACCCTGAGCCCAGTCCTTACATTCATTCATCCTTACCAATCAGTGCACATCCATACAAACATACACATACTGCATGCAGTTTAAGCAGGCTAACTTCTTCGCAAGGCCCCACACTATGGAAAGGTAAATCTTAAATAACTAATATTTGTGAAATATTCAGGACATAACATTGGATATAAAGGGGTTATCAAACCAAATTGCAAGGTCATACATTAAAAAATTAACTTTTTGGGAGATGGGGGTACGGTATTCAAAAAGTGAAATATATGTATGCTATTCGAGACTATACATACCGAATTTGGTATCTCTAGCTCTTATAACTTTCAAGTTATGGCCAAAAGACACTGGTCTGAAATCGAAATTGATCGAAACTTTTGAACGGGACGAGTTATCGATAAAATGAAACAAATTTGATCTGTCCCGGGATACCAGAACTTATATTCCAAATATGAAGTCGCTAGCTCTTATAGTCTCTGACATCTGCGTGTTCATACAGACGGACAGACGGACACGGCTAGATCGACTCGGCTATTGATACTGATCAAGAGCATATACACTTTATATGGTCGGAGATGCGTCCTTAAGCCTGTTACATACTTTTGCACAAAATCATGATACCCTTTTTACCCATTTTTAATGGGTTCAGGGTATAAAAAAAAGAAAACAAAACAAAATGAAACAGTTACTGGTAGCTGCTTTGTGCACTTTCTGTGATAATTTGACAAAAGATTATGTCCATTCGCCCGCACAAAAGCCAAAGCTTATGAAGTCTCGGATTTGCATTATAAATCGCAGCGGGATCTTTCTTCTTTATTTATTTCTTATGAAATGTTCTCTTGTTGCAGATTGACAGCAGCATGTGGCGTATTTATTTCTTGGTCGCAGATAATTTCGGAGAAGCAAACAAAGAATGGAGATTTTTGTGAGGGATATGGTATTCTTTGAAAAATATAAATATTTCTCTATCGGTTGGGAGTTTATAAATATTCTTTTAAATTATTTTGAGTTTAGTTTTATTATTTTTATACAGCAAAAGCTGTTTATACTGAATTTTGTTGGATCTTTTTATTGCTACCAAAGATTTCCGCTTTCATATTTGCATCTCTTTTCTTAGTTTTTGCATACTTCTTCTTTTATTTATTTTAGCTCTAATTCTTTTTAATATTACGTTTACTAAACTAACAGCATTAACTAACCTCTAATACGAATTTCAATAGGATTATGGGATTTCTTCTACCAGCATTAGTGCAACCAATGTATATTTTAAATTCAAATGGATTCTTAAATTTCTAAAATTATTTTAAATTATGTATTTTTTTCTTATTATTAATTATATTTTAATTCACAAACTTTCAATATATTTCTAGTCGAATTATTTTTATTTGCACAGATTTAGCGGATGGAACAGTTAGCTTTTGGAGCCCATTCTCATATCATCCTGTTAAATCGATTAGAAACTTACAAAACTTTAAAACAAAGTTCACTTGGAGAAAAGAGTTGATAGTTGTATTCATATTTTACCATGTCAATCAGGCGACTCTTTCCGCTTCTGCTACTATTTCTGCTACAACTGCAGGCAACGCGAGCAATATGGTTTCCCTGGTATTTCCATCGCTACGGCTTTGAGCCGCATAGTAGTCGTCATGGTGGCAAAGCAACGCCAGCTGCAGCAACAGGCAAAGGGGCAGGAGCAGCAACAACCATCAAGCCGGGCAAAGCCGGCTCCGATACATGTCCGCCTGGCTATCAGCTGAAGGAAAAGGACACAGTAACATGTCCGCCTGGCTACATGCTGAAGGGCAAAGGGCAAAGCGCCATCAGTGCGGATGCTCGTCTGTGCGAAGATAATCCCTTGATAATGCAGCTGGCCCGCCTCTATGTGGTCAGTCCGGAGCGCATTGTGCTGCTGCTGGCGCAGCCGCTGCTCATGGAGTCCTGTCAGGAGATTACCGATGTGCTGGATCAAATACGCAGCGCCACCAGCAACTGCGTCCTCGCCCCGGACAACATATACGGCCGGCTGGCGGACGGCATCAAGTACTACAGGGAGGAGGTGTGTGACGGCGGAGCCAACAAGAAGAGGAGTGCGAGCCTGAACGAGGCGCACGGCTGCCTCAAGGAGCTGCGCACGGACATGATCGAGTGCGAGGGGCCAGCGGACTGGTACGAGAAGCGCAATGCGACCAAAGTCTGCCAGACGTTCAACGATGTCCTGGACTGCTACTATACGCGCGGTGCCATGCTGTGTGGCCTGGAGGCGGCCACGCAGCTGAGATCCTTCGCGGGCGACAGCATGAAACGCGCCATGATCCACTCCTGTGAGGTGAACAAGCGATTGCCTCGGGTGACGGATCCTATGCCTGCTTTTGCCGCAAATGCAGGCACTTCTTTTTGCATTTGGCTGCTCGCATTTTGTTTACTTTTAGCTTTCTGATTTTCCCTTATAAATATATATATTTATGTATTTCTTTTCTGTTTTCTGTTTGACCCGAGAGGTGCCTGAAAATCATTTATCAGCTGCTCGACTGCAACTTGGGGCCTAATGCCAACTTAAGTGTTTTGCCATTGCTAGTAAATTTCAATTAATTCCCAGGAGACTTAAACTGTCGACAAAATAAGCCAATTTACGGACATCCCCGGCACCCATACATTCAACACGATTCTCACAGTGTGTCGCAACCGCAGGACACAAGTAGGACACATTCGGGTTTGCGTTGAAGGTTTGCTTCAAGCAAAACTCATCAATTATGTGGCACGAAGGCGGACATATATATATATACATATCTGAATATATATATATATGTATACATATGTATGTATATAAGGTATGTAATTCTTGCTAATGACCCTTTCACCAGCCAAGGCTGAGCGAGAGAAGAAAGGTGTTAGTTCAAGAACAGGTGTAATAATAAAGTATGACAATATCAAAACATTTAACTTTCATAAATGGATATGGATTATAATTCTTTCCTAAGTACACAAATAGTTATTTATTTCCAATTCTGTATTTAAGAAATGTAATACAATATCGTCGTATCAAAATATATAACTTTATTTATTTAATACAGAGTAATTTATACCAGATTCATCAGATAAACCAGGATTAATTTTCTATTTCAACATGTATTCGGGTAATGTATGTTTAGTTTATGGAACAGCAACTTTTGTTCCAGTAGGTGTTCGTATAGGTAATCGGCAGCTAGTGATTTAGATAAGAGCACAAATTATAACGATCACAACATCATTTATAAATGTACTTACGGAAGTCAATCAATCAGTAGTCTTCATTTGTCTTCGATGTTTCTAGCACTAGCAAGGGAAGCGTACTTTATTTGTATTAGGCCCAAGTATATTAAGTTTATAGAATCCCAGCATCGATTCGGTTCCAATCCATGACGGCAGCAACTACAGTTCAATCAAGTTATTTTAGAGATTGAAATTTACGAAAAAAAAATTTCGATTACTTACTGCATAATTTTTTAAATCGTGTATTTTAAATACTGAGTAAAATGTAAAAAATTCCCTTTTCACTTAAAACAAAATAGTGTACAGTTTGTTGTGTTAAAATTTGCTTGCGTGTACAGCTTGTGCGCAGGCAAGCTACTGAAATAAACTGAATCTGTTTACACAAGTTCAGGAATATGTGTTAAAAAAATAATGCTACTAAAGCAGGGCCTACTTTGATATGCTCGATTTCAATATTGCAAAAATATACAAATATTGAACAAATTTAACATATCCCAATAAATAAACTGTCCAGCTGAGTCAAAAATACATCAAATCTTAACAAAGCACAAAGGAACTCAAATAATAGAAGACAACAATACAAGTTGATATACTCTGAAGTGTACAATGTTTAAAAGGAAACGTCGGAGACCCCCAAAAGGCAACCTCCAGTATGCTTAGGATGAAAAAACAAATTGATCTGGCCATGTCCGTCTGTCTGTCCGTCTATATATATGCAAACTAGTTCCTCAGTTTTTAAGCTATCGTGATAAAACTTTGCACAGAGACTTATTATTCAATATCTTTTATCAACCATACAACTCGACGTCGGTTTTGGCCATATATCCCATGTTTTCAAAGCTATCGCGATGAAATTTTACACAGATATTATTCAAAATTTCAACACATTGATCGGAGCCGGCCGCATCGCACCACCATATCTTACAGCTGCCATACAACTGGAAATAAATGTAATATTTCAAAAAGAAAAATTTAGATTCATATGATATCAATTCTTATGAAAGTGCTGCAGTTGGCAGAGTGAAAATTATCTAAAGGTTCAAAAAGAGTATAAAAGATAATCGATTCCGACTTGATTTTTTCTAATTTATTGGTTAATTTCAGCGAATTTGAAAGAAGATCGCACAAAGAGATATCTCCGAACTATAAAATGAGGTGGATTTTCGCATCGTTTGTTATAGATTTGCCAACCTCCCATTGGGCGTTGCACAAAATTCCCAATACTTTATCTGTGTCAGATAACTACGACTAGTCCGCTTTAAGCTTTAAGTCTCCAGCTCCAATTGCGTCAAGACAGTCGAACAGCATAACGGACATTGCATAAAACCAATACATTACCTTCCATATCAGATTTTAAAAAATGCAGGTGCCGCCTTCTTCCATACCCCAGAAGGCATACGAAAGAAGTTTAGTTTCCAATGATACCCGAGATAACTACGTAGAGATATCGCAATTTTATATTCCATTGAAGTCGCTTCAACTATAGCCAAGTAATAAAATATCTACTTATCAAAATATATCATTTTATTTTTTAGATTTTCTTATCAAAATATATAAGTTTAGTTTTTAGATCTTCTTATCAAAATATATAAGTTTAGTTTTTAGATCGAGAATAGACTCCCTCAGATACATAAGATACACCAGATTCACCAGATTCACCAGATACACCAGATTCACCATTATATAATTTACATCTTCTTGCTCCTTCTTGTCTGAGTATTTGTATAAGTATTAGTTTAAGTATTTGTTTGAGTATTTGTATTATATACAACTGTTACACCAGATTGTATGAGTAAGTGTATGAATAAGTTTATGAGTATTTGTATGAGTATTTGTATGAGTAGATGCACCTGTTACACCATTAATTGTATGAGTAAGTGTATGAGTAAGTGTATGAGTAAGTGTATGAGTAAGTGTATGAGTATTTGTATGAGTATTTGTATGAGTAGATAACCTGTTACACCATTAATTGTATGAGTATTTGTATGAGTTCATCTGTGAGTATTTGTATGAGTAGATACACCTGTTACACCATTAGTTGTATGAGTATTTGTATGAGTAAGTGTGTGAGTAGATGAGTGGATGCTAGTGATTTTAGGATAAGATCGCAAATTATTAGTGATCTCAATACGACTATCTATGTACTTACGAAAGACAACCAATATATGTATATATTCTATTGTTTCCAATGTTTCTTCGGGTATTTCATTTGCATTGCAATTCTATTTCCATATGTTTAGTATATGTTTAGTATGTTTAGTTTACACAACACCAACTTTCACCAACTTTTGTTCTAGTGTTCGTATAGTGCTAGTGATTTTTGGACAAGGCACAAGTAATAACGATCCGAACAATAGATATATATAAATACTTACAAAAGGCAACCACATTTATGTATTTTCAATTGTTTCCAAAGTTTCTTCAGGTACAAATGTTTGGTTTATTAAAATCCAACTTCGAACTTCTAAATGTTTTAGTAGATGCACATCAGATTCAAGGTGACATCTATGTGTAATTTGATATCCAATTGGGTCTTTTCTGTTACGATCCGAATATCACAAGACGTTGTATACCGTTAAATTTAAATATAAAAATTTAATTTTACTCCAAAACTTCGTAAACTTACAGTTGCACTTTATTAAAAAAGTGTATTCAAATATTTTATAGAAAAAATTCACTTTTCACTTAAACTAAGAATATTTGTTGACATAAGAAAATGGTGTACATTTTTTAATAATACATATTTTATATAAAAAAATTACTTTTACTTAAACTAAAAATATTTGTAGACAAAAGAAAATATTGTAAGATTTTGTTTGTGTGTACAGCTTGTGTCGCTGCAAACTACTGAATTAAACTAAAACTGTTTACAGAAGTACAGGCCTATGTGTTAAAATAATAAAACTACTGAGCCAGGCCTACTTTGATATGCATGATTTTCACTGTATTTATGAAAAAGTATACAAATAACGATTTATTTTACCAAATTAGATACATTTTCCAATAAGCCGAGTCATTAATACTCCACTTCTATTCGAAGCTCCTATTTAAATATTTTCGACGCATTGTTATGAAGTTGTGCAAAAGTATGTAACAGGCATTAGGAAGCATCTCCGACCATATAAAGTGTATATGCTCTTGATCAGTATCACCAGCCGAATCGATCTATCCATGTCCGTCTGTCTGTCTGTCCGTCTGTCCGTCTGACCGTCTGTCCGTCCGTCTGTATGAACACGCAGATATCAGAGACTACAAGAGCTTGAGACTTCCTTTTGAGACCCTGAACCCATTAAAAATGGGTAAAAAGGGTATTATGGTTTTGTGCAAAAGTATGTAACAGGCATAAGGAAGCATCTCCGACCATATAAAGTATATATATTCTTGATCAGTATCAACAGCCAAGTCGATTTAGCCATGTCCGTCTGTCTGTCTGTCCGTCCGTCCGTCCGTCCGTCCGTCCGTCCGTCTGTCTGTATGAACACGCGGATATCAGAGACTACAAGAGCTAGAGACTTCATATTTGGAATATAAGTTCTCGTAGTGCCGGGACAGATCATGTTTATTTCATTTTATCGATAACTCGACCCATTCAAAAGTTATCGATAAATTTCGATTTCAGACTATCGTTTTTGGGCTATAACTTACAAGTTATAAGAGCTAGAGGCTCCTAATTTGGCATGTATAATCTCGAATAGCATACACATGTAACAAATATTTCACTTTTTGGATACCACCCCCCAATCCCCCCAAAAATTCAAAAAACGCATTTTTGAAGGTACGACCTTGCAATTTGGTTTGGTCACACATTTTATAGCCAATGTTATGTCCTACAAATTATAAAAAGATCGGACAATAAACACAGAAGTTATTTAAGATTTTACTTTCCATTGTGTGGGGCTCAGTGAAAAAGCAAGATAACTGCTTAAACCGTTTTCACAGCTTGCAGTAATGTGTGTGTGTTTGTATGTATGCACACTATTAGGCAAGTATGAATGGATGTCAGAACTGGGTTCAGGGTATCTCCTAGTCGGGCAGTCCCGACTAGAGCACTCTTACTTGTTGAAGGTACGGCCTTGCAAATTGGTTTGGTCACCCATTTGGTTGCCAATTTTATTCCCAAATATAAGATCGGACAATAAACACAGAAGTTGCTTAAGATTTAATTTTCCATAGTGTGGGGCTCAGTGAAGAAGCAAGATAACGGTTTTAACTGCTTGCAGCATATGTTTGCTTACATGTATAGTACACTGATAGGTTAGTCTGAATGAATGTGAAGATTGGGTTTCAGGGTATCTCCTAGTCGGGCACTTCCGACTAGAGCACTCTTACTTGATTTTTTCTAAGACATTGGTAAATCATATGAATCTTAACTTTTCTTTTGAATTATATTGTTCAAAATATTTTATATTTGAATAAAAAATACATAAAAAATTGCAATTAACACCACCAAATCGTTTTGATGTTTGAAGACAAACTCGCTTACTTGGCTTTATTAGTCAAATACACCTGTTCCTTCAAATCTTCGTTCAAATCTTCGCTATTTATGCCTCAATCGATTTGCAATTTCAAAACATTGATGAGTTTAATTGATGTTCCCGTGGACAAGGGCAATGAGATAACTTTGAAAACATGTAATTATGGACAAAACCGACTTCCAGGTGGATGGCAGCTATAAGATATAGTGAGCCGACCCGGCTGGTTCCGAAAAATGTGCTGTCCCTTGGAAAAATAAGTCTCTATGCTAAGTTTCATCGCGATAGCTTAAAAACTGAGTGACTAGTCTCCATACATACATACAGAACAAGGTTTTTTGTCATCCGAAGCATACTGGAGGTAACTTTTGGGGTCTCTGACACTTCCTTCTATGCTTTATACACATCAGCTCAAAGTGAATATTAAATTTTTTCGGCAATAGTAAACAAATATAAATATCTTCAGATTAAAAATATTGAAACTAGCTGAAAACAAGTGGAAAGGATTATCTTCGGCGTGCCGAAGATTAAATACTCTTTTCGAACCTCTAGACAATTTTCATTCTGCCAACTGCAGCACTTTCCTATGCTGTAATAATTCATTTTATCGCGTGGCATTTATTTTTTTGTTCTAAGAATATTACATTTTTTTTCCAGTTGTATGGCAGCTACAGGATATAGTAGTCCGATCCGGCCGGCTCAGATCAATGTGCTGACATTTTGAATAATAAGTATATGTGCAAAGTTTCATCGCGATAGCTTTGAAAACATGGGATATATGGCAGAACCGACTTCGAGTTGTATGGTAGCTACAAATTATAGTCATCCGATCCAGCCGGATGTTTGAATAATAGGTACCTGTGCAAGGTTTCATCGCGGTAGCTTTGAAAACACGGGATATATGGCCAGAACCGACTTCGAGTTGTATGGTAGCTATAAGATATAAATATCCGATCCGGCCGGCTCCGATCAATGCTATGTATGTTTGAATATTAAGTACCTGTGCAAAGCTTCATTGCGTTAGCTATAAAACATGGGATTTATGGCCAAAACCGACTTCCAGTTGTATGGCAGCTATGAGATATAGAGGTCTGATCTGGCCGGTTCCGACCAATGTGCTGTCCCTTTGAATAGCAAGTTCTGTGCAAAGTTTTATCACGATAGCTCAAAAACTGAGGGACTAGTTTGAAAACATACAGATAGACAGACAGACAGACATGGCTAGATCAATTTGTATTGTCATTCTGAGCATACTGGCAGTAACTTTTGGGGGTCTCCGACGCTTCCTTCTATGCGTTACAAACTTCAGCACAAACTTAATATACTATTTTATTCGAATAGAGTATAAATTTATTATTCAATCTGAAAAAGATTTAATAAAATATATCTACAAAAAAGAAATATAAAATTAAAAATAAGTAAGTGCATATATATTATATATGAATCTCTTGCATTTAGCAAAATGAACTGTTCTGGTAAGCAACAATTTGTTTAAATATTAAATATTAAGCTAATTGGTTCCAAGCGAAAAGATTTAATATGACTAATATGGGTATCATCTTTGGCAATATGTGCATTAATTTACATTATTTCCACAATTGCTGCAATAAACGGAAGGTGGTATAAGCAGCCCGCAAAAAGATATGAGTGCGATGCTAAAATTTAATAGCATAATTAAACACACACTCAGACGCACACACACACACATACAAATAGCAAATGCTCGTAAAATGAGCACATAGACAAAATGCTAGACACACGCATAGGAGACGTTGACAGGGCGCTGGGCGAGGTGGGTTTCGGGGGGGCACGGTTTGCAACTGGCGCCTGCTTGGTGTCTCCAACGGAGTTGTTGTTGCTTTTGTTGTTGTCGTCGTTGTCTACTCCATTAAAAGTGGGTGCTGTTCGGTTCGGTGGCGCCAACGAGACGTTCAAAATAAAAAGCAGATTGTTCGCAAACAAAACACGGGCGCATTTCAATGCTTTTTACCTGTTACCTGTAAATACACAAAGTGGCAGCAGTGGGGCAAATAGACAGCCAGACGGCTGCTGTCGCCTCGCACAGATAAAATATCATTTTGTTTTTTTCCCAGCATAAAAGTAAGTACTCATAGCACAGCACAGCACAGAACCGAAACGAACACAACCGGCCAGACCCAAGCACATTTAACATCTCTATTTTTTCCTGCAATTGATAATAAACACACGTTGACCCCAAAAACGGTTGCCATTTGGTCAGATGAATGTCATTTGCCATGGCAATGAGTGCGCCGTTTCTCTCTTTTGCTGCCCCTGCGAGTGCCTGGGTGTATACGTAATATGATTTGCAAAGTACTCGCTGTGTGCTGGGGCATATTAACATGTATAGTGCATTCATTGTTAATTTGGCATTAACGCATTGATGTTAAATAAATTACATTCAAATTAATAGCAATTAAATTATTAACTCACTGTGTTAAATAACAATAAAAAGTATTCACAGACGAGCGCGTCTCGAATATATTAAATTGACAACAACTCTTATACGTAATGATGCTTATTTAATAAACTGTGGTTCAACCTTCACACGATGATAATTTAAGCCAGAAAAACATCTAAGAGTCATGTTTCAATAAATATACTTAGAATTGGGCTTAGTTTCAACATTGAAAATAAATTTTTAGAAAATAACAATAATTATTCTTTTTAAAATAAAAAAAATTAATTATCCACTGCCATTTTGATATACTGAATTATAATCCAAGTAACATACATTCTTACAACTTTATTAGCTGGTAGTATATTTGAGATATTTAGCATAAAATTTGCACAGTTTGTTTTCAGCCTATTGCGGTACCAATACTTCCAAAATGTGAGAGGCCACACCTTATAATTTAACCATCAATTCAGTCACCGCATCAGCGAGGAAAACCTTTTTTACATCATGACATTCAAATGCCACAGCACGTAGTCGAACCGACAAAAAAAGAAGGAATACTGAAGTGAGCATATTTAATAAGTTGACAAAACATATTTCACACGCACAAGTGAGTCAGCTTTTCGTTGGGATTCTGTTTGTGTTGCTTCTTCTTCTACTTGAGTCTACATATGTCAAGCATCATTATTAACAGATTTTGGGTGCGACACGCACAGCAGAACCAGCCAAGCAAATCCTGAGAGCATACAAGCGCCCCAATACCTCGCCATACTTTGCTTGAGGCATACAAAACAACAACAAAAAGAACAAACAAAAAAACACAGCGTGTGAAAATGTTATTGACGTCTATTTCAATATTTATAAACAGCCGAAAGTATTATGCATATAAAATAAAAACACAAGCTGGCTGCAGCGGCGTTTGGAAGGGTAAAGTTACGGTATTTCGGCTATAATTCTCTGCCAGTTGGACGGAACGTGTCTGACTTTAAAACCCGGGCAACTCAATGGACTCAGACGATAGCCGAAAGTCCATCGAATTCAATTTATCAACAACTCTGGGGTTCAGCACAGGGTGACTGTGGATGGGGATGAGTGTGTGTTGGTGTGTGTGGGTGTGTGGGTATGTGGGTATGTGGGTGTGGTTGCGCGTGTACTAACTGATTTTGTTCATTGCAATTTTTGCCACTAAAGCATGTAAGTCCCATGAAATATGCATCATTTAGCATTTACGACAGCAGTCCAGGGACAAGCACTGCAACTGACAGCAGCGCGCACAAGAGGGGGTCGGCAACCACTGGTTATGGTTCTGGCTGGGCGGACATAAATGCCACAGCAGTGCAGCTGACACTAATACTCAAAGCTTGGTTAGGCAACTAATAAGCGTGTGCAGAGGTGCGTCACACAGTTGCGCCAGTTGTGTCCTGTGCCAGCTTCCAATTGAGCAGCATCTTAAGTAGGCGCTGGGCCACTCCCCCTCTCCATCTCTCGCTGTCTCGCTCTCTCTCCATCTCTCTCGCTCTTCTGGGCAAATTAAACCCACATCAAACTAAAAGCATTGAACAGTTATAAGCCAGGCTAGACAGCGTCAATGCCGTTCCAAATACCAAACGGCAGAGCAAGCTCCAAATGTAAAAATATAAATGCCACCTATGCAAAAGTACAATGGGGCAAAACAGTCGTATATGCGTGCAAATAATTGAAATATAACAATTTAAATATTGTTATATTTTCTATCCTTGCATAATTCTTAATTTTTGTTAAGATTACTAACATATATTTATTATTTGCAGATATAATATCAAAACTGATAATTTTCAAGTGTTCAATAAGCTTCTGAACTCTCTATATATTTAATTTACATTTAATGTTTTATTAGTTAATATTAATATTAATAATCATTAAGTAAATATTGTGTCAAAGATATTAAATCACCTTGAGCAGTGTATAGCCATATTTTGCAAAAATATGCCATGGTTACAGGGCCAAAGCCTTTTTAGAAATTTAAATCAAGGCACCTACCCAAAGCCACGTCTCAGACATGCAAAAGAACGCCCACACACACACACACACTTACACAGAAAGCTGGCAAAATACGTAGAAACCATATCAATGGCATATTTATGCAGTGCGACGGGGCTGACCGAGCGAGCGGCAGAGTTCACTGCATTGATTATATACAGATTACGCATACGCAGCGTGTGCGGGCTGGCACAATTTCGGGCTAGAAATTAAATTAAAGTTTGCTACGCTGGTCAGGGCCAAGTTCAATAAATTATTGATTGTGCCCAGAGCCAAGAGCTGCGGCTGCTCAAAACTTTAATCAAATGAGGCAGAAGGGTGGGGCTGGAGGGCCAAATGGGCGGGAGACAACCTTGAGTGGGGGAGACTCTTGCGGTTCAGTTGTTGACGCTGCCATGGCACTTATTTAATTTATAATCAAATCAAAAAGCGGCCATGCCAAGTCAATAAAAGTCAGGCCAAAGTGCGAGCACAAAAACTTGAGGCATTTCTGATTATTGGACATTCAAATTGCCTCAAGCATGAATTATGTGCGTGCCCAGCTACTAGACGGCAAATTTGCGCTCCTTGTCGTTTTTGTTTGTTGTTTGTTGTTGTTGTTGTTTGTTCTATTGAAATACTTGGAAATTAAAGTAAATAAGCGTAAAGATTCGCTTAGTGACTCGCGATGCGATTCGAAATGCGAATGCGAGAATTGTTAAATGATAAGTAAATTTCACTTTTGTTTAGCTACAAAGTTTACAGTTGCTGCCTCCACAAATACTCAATATGAGAAATTTTGCGGTCTGCGATTTTAAATGAAAGATATTTGTGTTTTCCTTTGCTGCTTTTTGCGCATCCATAAATTTACAGCTGCGGTAAGGCTGAGGAATTATGGCATAATGTGTGGCAGTAAATTACAAAATTCACAAAGTCGCAAACAAAGCTGAGGAAAAGCTCAAATATATATTTTAAGCTCTTACTATAGCCTCTTTAATTTCAATATCTGTACAATATGAATAATCTGTGTAGTTTAACAGACTTATGGGAAACTTAAAATTATACTTTAAAGCATTTGTTATGGCTGCTATAGTACTAGGAGTTGGTTCACGCTCACGCACAAATATGCTTATGGATCCTGAGAAGAGTCTGTTTAATAAAGAACATTTTATAATATTGATTTCACCCACTTGAATGCTGTCGCCCTAATCGGCAACTTCGATGCTCATTGCAAAAATACTGTATTATAAAGTTCTCGTTATCGGTTTGTGCAAACTGAGTCCACAAGGAATCTTTTTCGTAGGCGCGCTTAATGCACTTATCCTGCAGATAGTCTGGGTGCACAGCATATTGAAACCACTCGCCAGTAAACTGGGGAGTATGAGAAAGTGAAGTATTGAGTATTATATATGAACATATATTTACCGAATTTTCTGTGTGGCGAACAGATATGAGAGGCACGAACTTCGGGCATTGTCCTCTAAAAGAAAGCCTCTCATATGCAGCATTTATAAGGGGCAACACCAACAGGCAGCTGGGTGGATAGTTTTTGATTCAAATAGACAAGATTGTTAGTTGAAAAACGTACCAAAGCAGTGTGTGCATTTTGTATGGCAGTTGCTTTTGAAATAATACATTAAATGTCCAACCTTTTTCAAAAATATACTAATGTTCTTAGTAACGCTTTGTAAATTTTCATACGCAAATAAGTCACGGTCAAACAGGTCCGCTACGGTTGTTACTAAAAATAAATTAACTTAGTATTTATGTATAGAGCAAAAACAAACAAGTAAAAATGTTCCAGTTGGGAGTGCCCAACTAGGAGATACTTACTATATAGAGATAGTTACTCATCTGTGTACATACTTATAATCACAAACATAATGTAAGCAATGATGCTTACCAATTTTTAATGGCTTTAGGGTATACAAATTGGTATGAAACTTTTATAGAAAAATTCAAAGGGTTGTAAATCGTTTTCCTTTGAAAATTCCACATAAAAGGTAATTTCACTATTAAAATTTAATTTTGCATTCACGATTAAAATTTTGAAGGCGATCAGATATAACAATCTAAAAAGCAGCTAAAACTTGAAACAAGCTTTTTGAAGTAGTCATTAAAATGCAGCTGCCCCACAACACGTCAAAGGCCAAAACATTCACTTGTTGCAGTCCTTCAACCACAGAGCAAGCGGGCCAGCAAGACTGTTAAATAAAGACAGCAATATAGATAGTAAGATGCTTAGATGAGGACGGAGGCAAAGCCCCCACTTGAGCTGCAGCCAGACGCGTCTTTTTGTCGGCCTAATGATGTACCCAGCTAGATATTTAAGACATGTTTACTTCTTGCTGTGCTATATACGCGTGAGTTGGGCGCCCAGAAGTAGGTCACACTTTCAGACTGGTTGCGGTAACATCTCAATGTCATTATGCAAGAAATGTCAGCGACTTGCGCCTCACGAGTCTCGACTGTAATTGCATTTGCTCATTTCTCTTACACACAATGCAAACAACAATAAATTCATAAAATAAAAGTGAAATAAATGTTGTATATACGTCTGCGGTTCGCTGCATTTGCATGCATGTGCGTTTGTGTGTGTGTGTGTGCGTGTGCGTGTGTATATTTGTGAAAGAATTTTTATGCTCCAATTTCCAATCAAGACACGCACCAGAAATTCATTGCCACCTGAAGCACACGAAGCTTGGACGCGACATTAAATGTTCGTACCTCAACATTTTTAAGGTGGAACTCCAGCACAAAAATAGTTTTGTTACTTCGAGTGTCGTGTTACAAAAGGACGTTTGGTTACTGAATTAATATTTAAGTTTGTAGCTGAACATATTCTGAAAATATTCTGAATGCCGTTCTGTTTTGAAAACTAAAAAGAATCTCAAATTTTCACAACTAATTTCATTTTCATTATTTTTAAAAAAAATATGCTTGAAATATGGTGTTGTCTAACAATATGAGGTGGCTTTCAGTCAATTTTTAATAATTAACTGTTAACTTTTATTTTAAATATTATTAATATTACAGTTAATATATATGTTTCCTCTGGCAAATGCATTTTCAGGTATTTTACAATTTTATTTGGCGTAAATACCAAAAAATAAATATTTATCAATTTGCGAAAAAAACAAGGCGAAAATACGTTACTGACACACTATACAAGTGACATTTTTCACTTTTCCTGTTGCCGCGTATGCTATCTGACTTGACTCGCGCTTTTCATACAAATTTAATTAAAGAATTTTCCAGTGTTTTTGCACGACATACAAAAAAAAAAAAAAACGAAAAAATAAAATAAAATGGAAAGAAAACAGCAGCGCGGCGAAATCAAAAAGATTTATTTACCAAGTGCAAATTTATTTTCATTTCCCCCACTTAATGACTTTATGCAGGCGAAACCCGAACGGGAAAAGCTCGGCAGACAGCGTCGGAGACATAACATGTGTCGTACCCCCTATGCCTCTGTCTCTGTCTCTGTCCCTATTTAATCGCTTGTGCAACAACTAAAGCCTGGGGCTGTCTCTTAAATAAAGGTGCAGCCTTCACTTTCATTCGTGCAGCCAAAAACAGAAGGCAGCTGCCTCACAACTTCTTGACTTGCTCAGTTGCAGCACACCAGCAACAGCAAGAACAACAATAAAACACAATAGCAACAACAAAGAGAGAACATGAGGTATAATTTCCTTTTCTTTACATTATAGTTTTCCAAGTTTTCGTTAAATGCATACACTCCCCCCCCTAATACCCTGCACTACACTGCTCTGACAACGTTGCTCGTATAAATATCTTTAGCTCTCTGCACACGGCACACAGCACACAGCACACGGCACACGTATCAACAAAATATACTTAAGCTCCCATGTAATACGTGTAGTTTTCAAGCTCTCTCAAACCTTAGTCCTTCCTGCATTCGCAAAATGCAATTTTCACCTCCTGCATTGTCTTTCGTGCTGTGTAATTATTTCCCCTTTTGCTGCAGCGAAAAAAAATTGTATTACCAACAGTTTTGTTGCTCGTTTTCCCGTTCGCCAATACACAAGTCTTGGACTGCCTCTTTTGTACTGCTGCTTTTATTTTTTAATTAATTTGCCACGAGTCGGAAATGAAATAAAATATCTAAGCGTGACCTGGAACGATGTGGGCCTCTGTGTTAGCCACAGACTGTTGCATGTTCTTACTTCTGTATGGCTATTTCTGGCCGAACAGCTGTGTGGCAGCTAGTTATACTTAAGGCTAGTTGCTTGGGCATTTGAGGTTTGGAACAGAAAGCATGATAAGATTGAATAACTCAATGCTCGTTGTGTTGAAAAATTTAAGCATATAACGTATACGCCTTAAGCAATCTACTATATGCTGATTTTTCCAGCCTTAATATATTTGAACACACTTTCTTATCCTTTCCTTACGATATTTAATAAATAGTGCTCAATATTTGATGCATGATACAAAATGTTCATTTTAATTATAATTTAATTATTTAATATTTAAATTTCGATCATTTCCCGAACAAAACAAACCGAACAAAATCATAACAAAATATTTAGTAAAATTGGGTAAGTTGACGTGCCTTCAAATCAGTCCAGAATTTGATCTTTTAAGTGTATATCCTAGTATAAAATTTCTATTATTTTATCACATACTTTGGTTTTTCTCGTCTGTACCGATGAACAGCAACAGCAACTGCAAATAAGTAAGCTCTCATCACCTGCAACAGAGAGCGCGTAAACATTTCACGTAATCACTCAACACCTAATCAAGATTCAGGCAAACCTTTCAAAAGCAGCTACTGAAGCAACCGCTTTTGCCACAAACACACACAAACACACACACGCACACAGACACACACACACACGCACACACCGGCTAGCTTACAATGCAACAAAGTTTATGCCACGCCCACAGCAGCCACAAAATTCGGTGCACAGGAAACGAGCTGAACGTTTATCGCAGTGAAACTGAGTTTGGTAAGCAGATGAGAAGATGAGCATATGAGCATAAAGGATATACGCTGTAAATTTTCATTTTTATGAAGTTGCACAAAGTACGAGAATGTGGTTACATTTTGGATTAAACTAGTCGTTGTTGCCGCTGTTAGTAGCTGTATTTGCGGTAGTATGTGCCAAAGTACTATATTCTGAGCCAACAAACGAGCAGAGTGAATGTCAAGCGAAGAAAGCCAAAAGTATATAGTACTTTGGCAAAAAAAGTTGTATAAAAAGGGTTAAAATATTAAAAAATATAAGTGACAGCAGGTGCAAGTTATATTTCAAGGCTAATGATGACAGCAAATGTGCGAAAGAGATAGTGGTCGGAAGAGAGATTGATGTTTGGCTATAATGTTACTATTTAAAGGCTTTCTCAGTAAGGAATGTTGCCTAGTCAAATTTAAATGTGCCAAGTCATATTTAGAAAAATCATTTCCTTAAAAACAAGTGTAGTGAGCAAAATTATTAATTTTCTAAAATTAATCCGGACAATGAGTGTCCGGAAAATGGCCGTAACATCATACTATAGGTTTCGAATGCCTTATCCATGGCCTTGTCAAAAGTTTTCAGATTAACGTTCCCAAAGCCTTTTTGATTTTACCTCTACGTATTTCCGAATCTATATAAGATAAACACTTGAAATTTGAAGTGTTATACTTGTAGCTATCTGCAACAGATCAAGTTTTTTGCAAATTTGTGCCACGCCCACTGGCAGGCTGGCAAATCGATAACATGTCGATACACCTCAAATTACAAACCGATAAACCGTGAATATTTCCGACAATTTTTAGGCTAGTCATCAAATTTGGTAGGTATGTTGCCGATTGGATTCTAGGTTTCCCAGCCACGCCCACTAGTACGCCCACCAACCTACCTCCAAAATTAATAGGAATTGCTCATATCTCCCGCAGTTTTAGAGCTGAAGTCACCATATTTGAAATATGTATTAATGGTTACGTCCTCCACAGATCACTATAACAATTTTCGAACACGCCTATTTCCGCGCCCAAAATTTGGCAGGTAGATTTCTGGTCACTTGCTTCCAGCTTGTTCATAGTGCATTCTATTATTTGAATAAAATTATTTATTTAAATTAACATCAAAGCTTTTTCTTTTAGCATACTTAACATTAAGATGCTGTTATCATCTATGTAAATAAATGTTATATTTGCATTATTTGAATATATATATTTGAGACTATTATTTTCTGCATTTCGAACTCTCAACATTCAATCTATTTTCCCATGAAAATAACACCTAGTTTCTCCGAAAATTCAAACAATACTAACCAATTTTCGGCTGTCTTGAAAGCAACTCAACCAGCAACCATTCCAATTTCATTGTCAATCAGTGCCTCAAGAGAGTCTGGGACTGCCAACTGGTGCCATGTGTGTGCCAGAGTCTCCCCTCTCCAACTACCCTCTCCAGCTAGCCCACCGCAGCCACTACAAGGATTCGTAACTCTCCACACATGTTAACCTCAAATACGCTGCGTTTTTCTTAGCGCAGCTGTGGCAAGTACGCAGAGAAGAGCGGAACGTTCCATGGTTGATTTATTTTAGATGTCACGACATGAGCGAACTCTTCCAGCTGCCACGCCCAACGCCCCTCCCAGATGACTGCAAATGCGACACGTTTGTGTGTTTTCGTGCGTGTAATAAATTTTTTATATGCATTGCGTAGAAGCAAGAAAAAAATCCTAAATTCTTAATCGACACCTGTCAATAAAGCATTTTGTTGTTGCTGTTGCTGTTGCTGTTGCTGTTGCTATTGTCCTTTTTCCGTTGCTTTCTTCCACTGTGACTCGGGATGGATGGGAGTACTTCTATTGAAAGAGAAGCTCTGGCACTCTTTTTAATATGCCTCTCATGTTTAATACACAATACTTTGCATACTTGCTGAGGGCTGTGGGGTGACTCTTCGATTCGTTGCATGCCACAATGGAGAGAGGCCAGGCACTTCTGATTAATATCTGGTTGTATTGACAGCTGAGATTTGGCGCCCTCAGCCACCCTCTTGAGTTAATAAAACGACAAGTGACATGTTTTAGCCCTGGAACGTGAATGAAATCCAAAGAGCGGACAAAATGAGCAAACCCAAAGGTCTTTCATAACGTTTCAGTGTCTGTGGGCCCTTGAATTATTGTCAGGTTTTTATTAAATGCGCTGCGTTCAGTGTTCAGTGTTGCTCTTTGCCAACCAACAGCAACAGCAGCATAACTCATACGCCGTGGACAACGCAACGCAACCACAAGGACTTGCACTCGACCCCAGCTTGACCTACCTAGCGGGTGAAGCGGGCGGCTGAGGCGACGACTGCCCAACAAACAAAGTCTAATGACAGAGATTTATGCTGTAATTGCATTTAGTCGTACTACGTACTGGGTACGAGGTACTCAGATGGCCACAGTTTAAGCTGTGTGCAAAACAACGACGAGTGCATGCGCTTACCAAGAGGATTAAAATGTTTAAAAGGGGTGAAAGTGGGAATTGGGGTTGGGAAAGAAAACAATGGATAGATATAACATATTTATAGATAAAGTGGTAATTATAAAGAACTGTTAATTGGAGCAATCATAATTGAACTGCTTTTATATTTTATTTACACAAATTACAAATCATAAAAATTGAAAATATATTGTAAATTTAACTAACCAACTAAGTTAAACCATTAAGTTTATTTTATTTTTTTAATGATATCAATTGTAACTGTGAATTATGTATTACGAATAATTATTTTAAAATTACATATATGAAAATAACCAATTTAATTGATAATTCAGATAAATGTAATAAATATTTATACTATTTTATTAGTTTATCCCTGTTGCTCACATTATTCCTGAATGATCACTCATACTCTTGAACTGCTTTAGAGTATTGGCAAAAAAGAAATGCGGCATAAATAAGCAGTAAAACCAATTATAAGTTTTGTTTTGCTTGCCTGCAATTGCACATTGCACGGTGACATCCGGCAAATGGCCAGGCACAAAGTTTAATGAAATTGAAAATAAATGAGTAAACATTTTACACGCTTCTCGGAATAGGGATTTGTGCAGTGTTTCTGTATTTTAATTGCACGCGGGCCAAGTAAAGCGCTCGCCAGCTCAAGATGGGGGGAGATGAGCTCAAAGCAAGTGGCATTCGCAATTCTCATCAGCTCTAGCTGCAGCTGCAGCTCCATCTGCAGCTCCAGCAACAGCAGCCAAACAAATGGACAAATTAGCATGAGACGTCATGGCAACCTCCTCCTTATCGCCCATCGCCCATCCCTCCCTCCCCATCCACCCGCCCGCCCTCCGGCCACGCCCATTCATGGTACACACGCGCTCACACGTGAGCACTTGACTTGGACTTCATTGCACTAACGGAGCACGTGGAGCATACTTGTGGAGTTTATGGGTCAAGTGTTTATTACGCCCACAGGCGTGGCCCGAGAGCACTGCTAAATTGTAGCACATTGTTCCGGCTTCAATGAGAGCTGCCAAAGTGTTTGTTTACTTATGTAATTGTGACGTCTCATGTGCTCAACACAACACAACACAACGCTGAAAAAATAAGCGTAGACATGCTTTCTTTCTTTTTGTTTTTTGTCCTGTTTGGCCTGTCAGAGGCAGCCGAGAGTGGACTTTAATTGAAAGCTAATTGTGCTGAAAATGCAAGTCTTTTAGTTCTGCCGTCGCAGAGCAATCAATCTGTCAGTGCATCACTTGGCCCATTTGCCCAAAATTATTGAATGTTGTAGCATCGTTTGGCATGCGACTAATTGAGTGCAGCCAAGCGATGTCTGCATGCCAATTTTGCTCTACCAGTCCTCTCACTATCTCACTCGGCATTTTAATTGCAGTTAATTGAACCAAATTGTTTGTTGGGATATGAGCAGAAAATATTTGCTAAATAACTCCAGCAACTGTCGCCATTTCTCTCTCTCTCTCTCTCTTTTATTGGCAGCGATAGATGTTTTGGAGTTGAGCTAGTGAATTGCTCTTCTTACCAAATTAGTTTTGATGACGTCACGTCAATACAATACGTCAATACTTAACAACTTACCATAACTTGAAATCATAACAAAAATCAATATGCTGCCAAGCACTAAAAAAAAAACAGCCTCTTTTTATAATTTAATGAACAATAAATTATTTCTTATATTCACAAATTGGTTTTTTCCACATTGTAAAATTGTGCGTGTCGTGATTGGAGTTTAATAAACGTGCTTTTCGTGTTTGAAATGTGCGACACAAGCACATCTCCAAGCTGAGGTATTTGGCTTACTCTCAGACGGCATAAAGAAAATAGTTTGCAATAAATTGATAGGTCACAAATTGCTTCAACTGTAATTGAAATTTGCGTCTGTGGCAGCAAACAAAATACTGCTACTGACCATGAAGTTAATTGATAGTTGAGTCCGACAAAGTCTAAACAGCCAAACAAATAAGTCTGTACTCCGGTTTGAAATACATTTACATTTGTGTATCTGTCAACGCAGAAAAGTCTTAACAGATATAGGTCCATGTAAAAGCAATTGAAAATGGCATTTTTAGTTTGTCCTAAATACATTTCAATCTTCATTATTTATCAAAACGTGCCCAAAGACTTTCTCTATTATTTGTTCACCAAACTTTCAGTTGAGATATAAAACAGGCTTTTTGTTTTTTCCAACTACTCGAATATGCCATACATTTCACTATCAAAACTTAAGAAATTAGCCAGCTGGAAAACTCTCCACTTCGGTCATACATTTTCCGCCTCTTAGCACACCAAATGTATTTGGTTTAAAATTATCACATAATGTCACTTAATACACTTTGGAGCCACTCGTAAAATCGTTTTCAACAAATCCCATTTAAGCCTTTATTTCATTATGTATTAACACTTGAAGCGCTGCCTTTTCATGCCTATCAAATAAATTACGCTATAAACACAATTAACTAATTAATTAACGGCATGATTAACGGTGAAAGGCCAAAAGCCTTCAATGGCGAAATCAATTTTGAGCGCTTTTCTGCGCTTGCCACAGCTTTCAATTTGATAATTTAACTGTGTCGACTTTCAAGTTCAAGCATCCATGAAATGACTGACGCACTGCGTCCTGCATCCTGTCGCCTGTTTAAGCCAGCGAACCGAATAAATAGAAAATTCTGTTCACACAGGTAAAACCATGGCTAACAGGTAAGAGTGCTCGAGGCGAGAGTGATCAAGTACTAAATACCCTGTGTATACACAGATACAGAATGTAATAGAAATAAAATAAACAGGTAAGGAGAAGTATTTTAATATTGGTACACATTATGAACAAATAAAGATTTATTCGTAGATATAATAAATACGCACGTGGAGAAAATATATATGTAGAGATACGCATATATGAATAAATTATATTTATATTATGACTTGGACATTGATATAGAAGTAGTCAGAAGCACAACTTTAAATGCTTTGGATATTTCATTCCCTTTTCTTCAACTTTCACGATTAACAGGGTATAAAAATGATTGTAAATATAGCTTGCAAAATAAAAGCCATCACATCACTGTCAAGGATTATGACATATATTTCTGCATTTGCTGAAAAATTTTAATTATAATAAAAGAAAAATAGCTTAACTCTATTAAAGCTGCATATAAATACACAAACAAATCAAAAACCAGCTCAGCCTTTGAGTTCTTTATGTTTGACATTAGCAAAACTTTTTCGCAGAGTAAAAGATACACACGAACACCAGATGCTCCCCTGACAGTCTCGCCAAATTGGCTAATTAACTAGTAGAACAAACTCACAGCTGTACACGCACAAACATATATTTGTATACATATGTTTTACCTGCCCCTAGGCTATTCGGCACAACACAACAAAACTTGTGTGTTTTTGTCTGGTGGAAAGAGGCAGAGAGACAGAGAAAGAGAGAGAGGGGAAACTCATTCAGTAACTAATGACAATAATTTGGCACATTTGGTGTCCAATAAAATAAATATACTTCAGCAATTGCCACTTTAGTTATTGCAACGACTCATTCGAACTTTGAAATTGGCTTTGTCTACATGCCCATTGGCACAGGATTAGATCATGCTTATAGGCGGTCTTTTGGCAGCAAAACCCACTCACGTATTATGATATCATGGAGCAAATTGTTTGGAGAAAATGAACTCTTTCAAATCTCAGGTTATCATTGAAAATGAGTGCATGAATGTTTTGCATTAGCTGTCACGTTCCATCTAGGCAAATACACCGAACAGAGATCGCAGCTAGCATTGGCTGATGCGGCGTATACGTGATATTATTTTTGTTTGCACATCAACAGTCAACGGAAGCCGCCGCGGAAGCGACATCATTGAGCTTTATTGTTTCACAAATCGAATTCATTTGTATTATTCACGCAACACGGCAAGCCGTCTATCTTCTTTTTTTGTTTTTTGTATTTTCTAGCTGTTTTGGCGGTTGCACATGGCCAGTGGCTTTATATATATATGCAATTTTGCATAAACAATACCAAAATGTTAATGAACTCTGCGGTTGTCATTTCTGTGGTATTCCATTTATTAAATTATTATCTAAAATTAGTTTTTGGGCGTCTGGTGGATTTGAAATGGTTAGGTTGAGTTTGCACAGGAATACTGCCCGTTTATTTTGATTTGCCAAATTAAAATGTGGTATAATCTAGAGGCTTTTAAGAATGGTTTCAGCATTGACCAATTTTTTGTAGTAAGTCGAAGATGTATATCAAACTATACCATTTGAGCAATTCAGGAGCAGCTGACCAATTGCATTATCATCCCTCAGAAGGAATACGAAAAAAAGTTTTTAGTTTCCAATGATACCCAAGATAACTACGTAGAGATATCGCAATCTTTTATTCCATTGAAGTCGCTTCAACCATAGCCAAGTAATACAATATCTACTTCAAAATATATAATTTTATTTTTTAGATCTTCTTATCAAAATATATAAGTTTAGTTTTTAGATCTTCTTATCAAAATATATAAGTTTAGTTTTTAGATCGAGAATAGACTCCCTCAGATACATAAGATACACCAGATTCACCAGATTCACCAGATACTCCAGATATACCATTATATAATTTACATCTTCTTGCTCCTTCTTGTATGAGTATTTGTATAAGTATTAGTTTAAGTATTTGTTTGAGTATTTGTATTATATACACCTGTTACACCATTGATTGTATGAGTAAGTGTATGAATAAGTTTATGAGTATTTGTATGAGTATTTGTTTGAGTAGATAACCTGTTACACCATTAATTGTATGAGTATTTGTATGAGTTCATCTGTGAGTATTTGTATGAGTAGATGCACCAGTTACACCATTAATTGTATGAGTAATTGTATGAGTAAGTGTATGAGTAAGTGTATGAGTAAGTGTATGAGTGTTTGTATGAGTATTTGTATGAGTAGATAACCTGTTACACCATTAATTGTATGAGTATTTGTATGAGTTGATCTGTGAGTATGTGTATGAGTAGATACACCTGTTACACCATTAGTTGTATGAGTATTTGTATGAGTAAGTGTGTGAGTAGATGAGTGGATGCTAGTGATTTTAGGATAAGATCGAAAATTATTAGTGATCTCAATACGACTATCTATGTACTTACGAAAGACAACCAATATATGCATATATTCAAATGTTTCCAATGTTTCTTCGGGTATTTCATTTGCATTGCAATTCTATTTCCATATGTTTAGTATGTGCTTAGCATGTTTAGTTTATACAACACCAACTTTCACCAGCCTTTGTTCGATTAGGTGTTCGTATAGGTAATCGTCTTCTAGTGATTTTTCAATAAGGGCACAAGAAATAACGATCCGAACACCAGATATACATATATAAAAGTACTTACGGCAACCATTTCCAATTGTTTCGAAAGTTTCTTCAGGTATCATTGTTTAGTATATTGAAATCCAACTTCGGACTTCTGTAAATGTATTAGTAGATGCACACCAGATGTAAGGTGACATCTCCATCTCCATTTGTATCTTTTCTGTCTCAATCCGAATGTCACAAGTCGCCAGATACTGTTAAATTTAATTATACAAATTTAAATTTACTCCAAAACATCGTTAACTTACAGTGGCACTTTTTTAAAATAGTATATTCATATATTTTATAAAAAAAATTCACTTTTACTTAAACTAAAAATATTTGTAGACAAAAGAAAATGGTACTTTTTTAAAAGAGTTTATATTAAGTACTCATATATTTTTTGTATAAAAAAATTCACTTTTCACTTAAACTAAGTATATTTATAGTGTACTTTTTAAAAAATATATAAACAGCTCGTGCCGCTGCAAACTACTGAATTAAACTGAAACTGTTTACACAAGTACAAGCTTATGTGTTAAAATAATAAAACGATTGAAGCAGGGCCTACTTTAATTTGTATGATTTTGACTATATTTTTGTTCTACAGTTCTCACGAGTCATCCCTTTACCATTTACCACCGAACCGGTCACTGACAAACTTGATTATAGTGAGGTTTTATACCCTGAACCTATTAAAAATTGTAAAAATGGGTTGTCTGTATCGGGCATAAGGAAGCATATCCGACCATATAAAGTATATATATTCTTGATCAGTATCAACAGCCGAGTCGATCTAGCCATGTCTGTCCGTCCGTCTGTATGAACACGCGGGTATCAGAGATTATAAAAGATAGATACTACATATTTAAAATATAAGTTCTTGTAGTTCCGAGAAAGATTAAGTTTGTCGATAACTCGACCCGTTTAAGAGTTATCGATCAATTTGAATTTCAGACCAGCGTTTTTTGGCGATAACTTGAAATTTATAAGTGCCAAAGGCACCAAATTTGGTATGCATAGTCTCGTATAGCATACACATGTAAAATATATTTCACTTTTTGTATACCATCTCCCCAAAAGTGCAAACACTCATTCTTTTATGTAAGACCTTGAAATTTGGTTTGATTTTATAGCCAATCTTATTTTCTAAAAATTTCACAAAGATCGGACAATAAACACAGAAGCTATTTATAATTTGCATTTCCATAGTGTGGGGCCTTGCTAAGAAGTTAGCCTGCTTACACTGCTTGCAGAATAGACGAGTTTACATGAACAACAATACTCCCAATTCTCACATCATTGCCGAATCCCTATTATTACCTAACATATTGTTACCCTGACTACAAATAGCCACACATATTATCAAATTTCAATTCAGTTCAAAATCCCAAAGCCCCACAAGTGACCAAACAATGGCATCCATTGATTTAATGATTGATTAACCCAAACAAAGTCTATAATGCTGCTCAACCAAAAATGTTGCTTCAAGTTAATATCCCATAACGTGATGTCACAGACAAAAACAGCCCTAATATAATATACTTATACAAGCATATTTTTTTCTAAAATGAGTTCAAATAACGTTACGCGCTGCTCAAAAATGAAAGCAAGGCATACACGTATATAATAAATGAGAGAGAGTGAGTGAGAGTGAGCGAGGGAGAGTGCGAGAGTGAGAGAGAGGACTGCACACACTCGCAGGCCGTTAGAGTCAGTTAGTCTTCGTTACAGTAGCCCTAATTGGTTGACTGGCATCCCATCTTGCGAGCGTGGCCCTTTTGCCAAATCGCTGCCGTTGTCCACGTTGCCATCCAACTGGGCAGTTGCCATTGTGCGAGGGCCGTTGCCTTTGCTTTTTATGTGGCCGTTATTTCTGCCCAGCTTCAATAGAATATTGAATTACGTCTAATGGCCAGTCACTGGACAATGGACAGCCACAAAGGTCTACGGAATAACAGTGGCAGCCACAAAAAAGAAAAACAACACCAAACAAAAAGCTACACAAAAAAACATATTAAAAATTGAGAAATATTTTAAATATTTGCCAACCTTAAATATGTTTGGCACACAGTAGATATTAAAGCGGTCCCCAGTCCCCCAAACTATCGTTAGCTTTTTAAAATGCGAACTATAGACCAAAGCAAATCCACTTGAAATTTATTTACCAAAGTCAGCCACGGAAAGTACACACATAACAGTCTGGGAAATTTGAACAATGTAATCGCAGACTAGATACCTTATAATAAAAGAATAGTAACACAAAAACAATCAAGTTCTTACAACCTTTCAAATAAGTATTCATAAATTTAAAAACTAATCTATTTTTATCAACATGTTAAATTATTTCCTATAACTTAAAATTTAATTTATATTTTTATGAATCAAATAAATAAATCAATCTTCATCTGAATCACAAATGTATTCATTTGTCAATAATTATATATTCGACAATATTTCAGCACTTTTCATATTCCAACAACTTGCACAACTATCTTTCTAGAACTATCTATTCAGAATGCAGCAGTCGCCAACTCAGTGCGAAGATCATACAACCCTGTAGAGAAGCAGATATGTGGAAATTTATGCGTAAAGGATGCAGCAGGAGGAGCAGCAGCTTTGTGTACTGTGGTGGTCAACGGACAGGAGCCAATGCTCATTGAGTGGAGCGACAGCCTTTTGGCTTGATGGCATAATAAATATTTCGCCTGCCCTGGATAAATAGCGCAGACAATGAAGACGAAAACCAAAGTCCGAAGACTGCACACCGAAGACCGCCCACACAAGCGGAAGTTCAATATGTTTGCATAGGCCGGGACCCGAGCAACACTAGACAAAAGGACTCCAAACGGAAGGTGGAGCGATTTGTGGCACATTTTGCGGGGGCTGCTTTTGTGTCAAAGAGCTTGAAGACAACTTGAAATCGGTTTTTTATGTGCGAGAGTTCAGAGTTTTCTTTCGGTTTGTTTGCCCACACAGTATTCCTTTGTGCGCGCTGAACTATTGGTATTTGGCATTACTCAGATGCTCGATAAGGATAAGGTTGTGGACTGTGGACTGTGGCTAAAAAATAAACCACTTAATGGCAATCAATTAGCAAAGATTGAGTTGCAACTTATTCAAGCCGCATGCCTGCCCCACCATAAATAGCCATCCCAACCTCAATTCCACTCACTTCAATAAGCCATATCATTGCGCACTTTGGAGTGTTTCTCTTTAAAATGGGGCGTTTATGTTTTGGGGCACACTCCCCTGTGACACCCGCCACAACAATGCCACATTGTAAATACACCTGGCACAAAGCGTAAAAGGTGCAAAAGCTAAATAACAAACTTGTTTAGGTATTTCTTTTTATGCTCGCCCAACTTTCAATGACAATGCCGAGGACAAGGAAAACGGAAAAGGCCACGCACCCAGGAAGTTACCTTTTATCCGGTTTTTTTCCTTTTCTTATTTTATTCCTTTTTTCTCAAGTTTACTTTCGACAATTTTTCAGATATTTTGTGTTGAAAAGTAAATGAAGCCGTATTTGTTGAAGGGCTTAGGTCATAATAAAGATAAATGATAAGCAAGTGATAAGACGCTTTTTTAAATAACAAACAATACAGATGGCAAAAGACTCAAGAATATTGAAATACAATGGTGCATACAAATGAGAATACTTAAGGAAATATATTGTTGCATAGGGTTAGTTTAAAAATTAATTGTTAAAGATTTTTGAGAGTGGTCTTACCTGTAGTAAAAATGGCTTTGATGTACGAGCATTTTTTAAAGGAATATATACTAATTAAAAGCCAAATATTGTTCTTTAAGTACCTAAATTGGAGAATATTTAAAGAATTTTTAAGATGCCAATTAAAAATGTGCAAATGAAAATAATGAATTCAAAATGTTTAAGCTATAAAATCCATGTTTGGAGTTTTTATTTTTCCATTTCAAGTTCTAGTTTCCTGCATTTATATTTGCATTGCATACATTTGAAAAATGTATAAACTAATAAATATTTACCTTACATATAAAATACATAGAATTTATTTATTTAATTCCTACTATCTTTCTTAGAATTGTAATTAAAAGAAATTGATAAATTTCATATTAATTTTCTTGAGTTTTGATCCCACTGTGCACAGCAACGGGCACAAATATTTGGCAAACACCGTTGCTAATCCTTTGACCTTTTTAGCCATAAACGGACGACTTGCAGTAAACAAAAATTCGATTATGAAAGACGAGGAAATACGCCATAAAAAAATGAAGGCCGGAAAGTGGCGTCGTGTAAGCAACAAATTGATATAAATGCTTGGAATGAGCAGAAAGCAGCGAAATGTTTTAATAAAGCAAATGTTTTAAGCGCTGCTGCTGCCAGGGCAATTAAATGCGCACAGCTCGAGCCGTAAAGGCCGTAAAGCCTGCAGAGGGGTAGAAATGAGAAGTTGGGCAGACGGCAATGCAGACTAAGCCAATATCCGGGGCATGAAACAATGTCCCATGACCGACTTACTGACAGCCAAATATTTGGCAAATAAATATCAAGGATTGCCCTGCTGCTCAGCACCCCCAACCACCTCGCTTGGCCGTGTTGCATAAATCAATTGATTGTCGTCGTTACGATTTAACTTTCTTGAGCCATGCGTCAGCCAAGAAAATTTCGCCTGCGGGGGTGAGCCAACCCCACCCCAAAAAGTCACCCCCCCCCCCCAAACTCCACCCCTGCTGTGCTGGCACGCGTCGCTGTCGATGTGAATGTCGAAATACTTTGAGCTAAATTATGTGCAACTTTCGACCTCGTCATGCTCAGAACTTGCCCGTGGGGCCATGGGGTGGAAATATCTAATGTATTAATTCCGCACATGCATCGAGTGTAAGTTGTGTGGGCAGCGGGGGCTGCTTGAGGGGTTCTCGTAGTGCTCGCTCCAATAAAATCGCAAATTTGTCTATGCGCTACTTTAAGAAGACGAAATTTGTGCAAAGTCGTTGGCCAAATGTCAAAATTTGCGGCTATCGATTTGAACCAAGGGGGTTGATTTTTGTCTCTTATTATATATTGATTTGCAGATGGACTTAAGTGCTGGGCGGAGCTGGAGGTGGAGGGTGTGACCTCTGTTCAATGCTTATAGAGACATATCTTTTGTATTGGCAAATTAGGGCGACGTATTTGTCAGTTTTGTGCATCTGTGTGTGTGTGTGTGTGCATAAAATGCATTTTAATTTAGAAATAGACAATTCCTGGAGGGTGGTTTTGAGTAAGGGTGTGTGCATGTTTGTGTGTGCGTGTGTAGAACGAGGGTGCTAATGCTTCAGTGCCCAATGCATTAGGTTTGAAATAAATTGCACGGAAGTAAGAAAAATTATGCGCAGTTGTGTGGGGAATGCGAATTGTTGAAATATTTATGAAAATTCGCAGACTATTTTGCAGACATGTGGGCTTAAGTGCAAACGAATAACGAATTAGAATTTAAATGGCCGCTACAAAGAAACATAAATTATAAACCGAAACTAGAAAGTTGGGACAGTAATAATAGCTTTGTTTTTGATCCATTAATCACTTTGTTATGTTATATGCAAATATATTAACATATACTAGTAAAAAAGTTTGCATTATTTCTTTTAAGCAAATATATTTATCGAAAGCCAAAATAAGTATTTATATTCAAGAAGGGCTATTGTTTTATTTTTATTTATTTATTTATTGTCGACTATTGACAGTCGACACAAAAGAATTATTAAAAATTATAAAACATTTAAAAATATATAAAATATTTACATACAATTTAAAATATTAAATTAAAGATATAAAGCTAAAATTACGTTATGTTCTGGGGATATCAATAACAAAATTGAAGCGTTGATCCAACATTTGTTGTATGGATTGGGGTAAACCCAGAAAAACCCAATCAAACCAAGAAAAAATCAAAAAATATTAGTAAATAGTTAATATAGAAAAGAAAAAAATATTTGTTTAAAGTTAGTATGTAAATTTAGGAATTATATTATAAAATGAAGAGCTAAAAAGAGAGATGAAAGATAGAGAGAGAATAAAAACTAAATGAGCAAAATAAAGGTGTAGTCAGAAAAGAAAAGGGAAAATAGATTTAACTAAACACGGGCAGAGGAGTCCAGTAAATACAAAAGAACATACGATTTTATTAATGGGAGAGAGAGCTGAACCGAGATTACGTGGAACACGTTGTTGTAGGCCTTGCGAAGAACACGAAGAGGATTGTGCAAAGCGTAATCAGTCGTGCATGAAGGTAAAATCATATCCCTTCTTTTGCTTAAAGTAATTATAGTAATATAATTGACAATGGTTTCCTATTATTCAATGTTCTTGGGACAAACGAGTTGCGATTGTTATTGGCAAATAAAGTTTATTTCAAGTCAGGTTTATATCACAGATTAATCTTAAAATAGTATCCTTAAGCAAAAAGAGTGTAAATGCGGCACTTGGAAGCGATTGCAGTGCCACATGTTGCAACTCTTCAAAGTGTCAACCATTTCACGGATCTAATCCATTTGCGACCGCCCAACAGCTTGGTTATAAATCAATGAAGCAATGGGAAACGCTTTCCGCCCAAAAAATCAGAGCGTTTCGTAGTACACGCTTGAAAATTCAAAGTGAATGGTCAAATCAGCCAGCGAATGGAAAGATAGAGATGGAGATACAGATACGAGTGAGAGCGCGAGAAGCGGGACTCTCACAAAGTAAACACTTTAAATGCGATTGCTGTCACACTTGATGACTGGCACGGGCGGTAAACAACAATGCAGCAGGCGGGGTCAGAGAGTGGGGGTCAGCTTTCGGGCTTGAGCCGTTGGAGCACCTACAGTCGCCCCCGGGCAGTCAACTGATTGCCCCGCGCCGCCCCACAGATCCTTCTGGCCTGGCATACAGCAATGTCACCAATGCGATTTACGACCATTATTCAATCAGTATGACTGTTTGTCACTTTGTGTGCAACACACGCCACCTAGCTCTCATTTTTTCTGCTGCTACCATTGTCCTGAGTGGCAAGTACGCCCAGTGGGAGCGCTGGCGAGGATTGGCCCAGCTGAAGGTTTGGGTTGAGTTGAAGTCAACATGACGCCGTCGCGTCTGTTGCATTGGAGAAAAAGCATTTGCCAGTCAGCGGCAGGATGGAGGGCGGTGAGGTGGGCGGTGAGGTAGGTAAGGGGGCGTGCCAAGGGGCGGGTGGGGGTACTATGGAGCCGGCGTCGCAGTCAGTCAACGTTGACGCGCGCGGTTTTAATGCATTCTTATGTCATTTTTTGCACAACGCTGCACTCGAATGTCATTTCTTTTGTGTGTGCGAGTGTGTGTGTGTGTGTGTCTGAAAGTCCTGGCCAACATCATTTTTCTACACTCCTGTTTGCCACTCTTAGTGTTGTCGCTGTTGTTGTTGTGACTGCTGTTTCACTTTTCATTCATTTTATACATTCAGAAAGCTGGGCAAAGTGGCAGGGGTACGCGACTGTTTTGGGGGGGGGGGGACGGCACTGTGTGCGAATGCGTCGTCAAACTTGAAATTGTGGGCGCATTTCATTTATGTTGACAAAAGGGGTTTTCTTTTTGCTCTCTGTGCTCCCCAATTTGAGCGCGTCGCTCTTGTTGCCTGCTTCCTACTTTTATTTCTTTTTTTTTTTGCACTCCTGGCTTCAATTTGAGGAGTTGATGCTTGCGCTTTTGTTGCCAGCCATTGTTCGTGGCCAGAAACAACATATGACACGATACATACATGGCATGTACGCTAGTGTGAGAGCACCTGGTGCAACGGTGTGCGTGTCCAAACCCCTTTGCGAAATGAAATGGCAACAGGCTTTGGATTAACTCGCAGCGCTAATACATTTCGATTGAGATATGGCTGCAATGCAGTCTATGACAAAAACGAGACGGGATAAGATACTTTGTAGCACATTAACTTTAAGGATCAATATAAGTTAAAAGGAATTTTAAGATTTAAAATCTTAACCATAACTGGTGAAACATAGAACACACTATAATTGTGACAAGCTTATGGAAGTTTAATGTGAGCAGTAATATATTTTATGTTTATTCTAAATTAAAAAAAAAACAATATTAAAATATATTCCAAATTAAATATTCAATCGAATAAACAAAATGTTAATCTGCATAACATTAATTTAGTTTATATTTTTTTAAACAGAAGTTTGGAGTCTAGGCACAAAATCTATTTGGAATTTGAATAGCTGTGTACATTTATTCCAAAGACAACCGCAGGCGACTATTCACAATGCCAGAAAGTGAAAACTGTTAAGTGATCCACAAAAAGAAAAAAATAAGTAGCCGTAGGATGCCTGCTTCAGCATTTGGGTGCAATTGTGGCGCCGAGTTTTAATTAAAATGTGCCACGAGCAATTGGAAATCAGAGGCAGAGCAAGTGTAGAAAAAAGAAACAAATTATTTGTATGGCAAATTGTCACAGCATTTTTCAAGTGTGATTAAAAATGCATTCGTAAGTAAATGATGTGCGGCATTTTAATTAACCGCGAAGCGAGGCAAACTAATTGAATTTGCACTCGCGCAGCTAATGCAGAGAAACAGAAGCATAAGAGATTCCCGTAGATGAAGAAGAAGGGGAAGCATAAAAAATAACTGAACTGAACTTCAAAGACGACTTTCTGATTCAAAGGCAGAGATGATGTGCGACAGTGGGAAAGCGAGCGAAGAGTCGCACGAGCAAACGACTTTTGCTGCCTGGCATACAAATTAGTTTTCGCCACTGAGCAAATTTGACAAAAAGATGCTTGAGAGATGTCGACGAAAATTTGCTGCAAACTTTCGGTTAACCGAAAAAATTAAAACATCATCATTTCGTGCACTGAGCCACACACAACAGCCAAACGGGACGAGTTGTCTTCAGAGTCATGGGACTCGGGACTCGGGACTGGGACTCGGGACTGGGACTCGTCTGTCTCGCCTAGTTATCCCCATCTATGTCTGCTGAATTTCAATTTGCTCTTTGCTGGTGCCACAGCCTGTCACTTTAAGGCCAGCCAACGAGTTCATATGAAAAACATTACGCATACGCACGGTTGCACAATTTTAAATGGCACGCGTAAGAGTCACTGCCGCCGTCCCTGCATCCGTCCCTGCCCCCCGCCAAAGCTGTGGCAGCAATTTTGACTAACCAGCCGTGTCTTCCAGCTTGGCAAGTTCGTGCGTATTAGGCGCCTACTTGACATCTCTTTGACCCAAAGTTTGCCCAAGCTATTTGCCCAAGGGAAAACGAGTCTCCGGTGACTTTGTTTTTAAAACACGGAAGCCAATTCGCTTGTTGTTTTTATTCAGGCTCAGCTTTAGCTTCTACTTCAGCTTCTGTTTCTCCTTCTACGTTTACTTGTTGTTGTTCTTCTTGAGGTAATTCGCAAATAATCAAGAAAGTTTTCGTATTAATTTGTGCAGCGCTTTTTCTCTCACCTCAATTTATGCAGACCACGTCAATTTGTTTTGGGTTTATCACGTTTTGCTCAGTTGGGTTATTTTAGATTTGAGGCTAAGGCTAGTAAAGGTGAACAAATGTATGAAAACTGAATAGTATTTAAGTTTTTATCCGCTAACATTTATTAGTTTCATTTCAGATAGTTCAATATTCAGATAAAACTGTTTTTCAAATATTAAATCTTTCATGCTTCGTAAAAAAACAGGAACTGTATTATTTCTCTTTATATTGGTTATAATTTAATTTAATTGGTTTTAATAACATAAAATGTACAGCATTTTTGTGATTTTTTTTTATTTTTTTTTGGATATATCATTTACATATAAATGCAATTTCTTTTTACACAAATTTTTTAAAATTATGCTAATAATTTACAGCTCAAATAATTGTTTTCATTATGCAAATCAGTAAAGAATTATTTAACGCGTCTTGAATTTAGGCAATTATATATGTATTAAAAAGTAGCTAAAAATCATATTTGATGTAGCTGCAGGCAATGCAGTAAAGCAACCAGAAATTGGCATAAAAAGAAGCTGTGCGAAAGCGAAAGGCAGCAAATTTTATTTGTACTCAATTTTTACTGCTTCTTGTGCAGAAATCAAAGCCCATTTCGCAGCGACTCCCCAATCTGTGGCCCCAATTTGTGCCGCCATCATCCAATCTGGCAATACTTATACTTAACATACAACTGCTTTGCGTGTCCTTTGCAATTTTCTCATACATCAATTTTCATATGCTCGCGCAAAACACACATATATGTATGTGTGTATGTATATTGTGCAATATTCTCTGGCATATTTGCAACGATTTTCTTTTGTGCGCATTTTACGCACGATTTCATTTACATTTGTTCGGCTTACGTTTGGCTCTTTCTGTTCTTTTCTGTTTTTTTCGTTTTTTTTTTGTCTTCGGCTTTGGGCTTCATTTGGAGCGTGCTTCACTCCACCACTCTTATCAGTTTTAATAAAAACGAATTAAATCTCAGCTGCTGAGATTCATATTGTGTGCTTCTTATTTATGAATTGATTGACAAATGGTTCCATAAAAGAAAGTCACTGAATGAAGAATGCTACTGGATTATTTATGAACATATGTATGAAAGAGGCACATATTGTTTTCAAAATCCAATGTTGTGTATGCCTAAAAATGCAAGTACATAATTTTTCAAATCTGTCTAACATATTTTATGATCATTCTTTTTGTTTCTAATTGCAAAAACGATGCAAAATATATATATTGTTTTAAAAAAATTCAGATTTTAAAATAAACATTTAAAAATTACAATTGAAATACTGAAAACAAAAAATGGTCAAATTTTGATTTCAGAATTAACAATAAGCTGCTTAATTTGTTATAAATATATATATTCATAAATTGAGAGCATTTCAGATTCGTTCTTTTGGCTCTGTTGCTTCATATATATGATGCCACTTGTTGTATTATTTATGGCACGAATATCTCTTGGCACATGCTGCGCTTCAAGGATTCCGCATGTGGAGAGTAGGCAGCACTTTTCGGCAGGTTCTTAACGCACGTGCTGGAAGGGAGTTTCGTTTTATTAAAACGCCTCTAGGCTGACGTGACATCCACAAGCTGACAGTGTGTGTGCTTATAGTGTTGTTATGAAAGAGCTCCCCATAAAGCATTCAAAAAAATGAGCTATAACTAAATCCTTAACTACTCACAGCAGGCACAACTTAAATAATTCAATTAGTTCGCAATTATACATCAATGAAATTTCATTAGACCGAAATATTTGCGCCCACACGCGAAGCTAACACAGTATTTAGCCATTGGGGGGCATTTAGTTTATTGGTTACAGTTTTAAAATGATTGAAAAATATTATTCCATCATTGACAGCTGCGGCGTTGCATATTAATTTGCATATATAGACACATAGATCATTTTGTTGAGCGCATGCAAAATGCAAAATGTAAAATGTAAAATAACAAACAATTGACCACAGTTGGGTTGCTGAATTATTTTAACTGCCGATTCGGGGCGCTGTCTAAATGGAAATTGAGCTTGTCTCTAATTTAGCTATGTGGTAAATGAAAATGCATTTAACTTTATTTATTACAGTCAAATTGCTGGAATGCATAACAATTATTTTTGTATTCGTTATGTGTGTTTGCCGGTGGCAAATTATGAAATTACGTTTAGTTATTTGCATAATTAGCAGCTGAGCTGTGAGTATAAGGGGATTATGTCCGTAGTGAACTAGTAATGCTGGCTGAATTTTTGATTTGATAGACGAATTGATAATAATGCTTGCAGTTATTATTTGCAAATATGCAAGCCAATTGTTTTAATCAGGTAATAGCTCGCAATTATCAGGATAACAATGGATTTACAATCAATCAAAATTTCGCAAATATAGACCGATAAATCTTTCCTAGCTTTTAATATACAGATTAATTACGTTAATTCGGACAGTTTATGTCTGGAAAATATCTAAAATATAAAAATGGACGAATTACAGACACATCTAAAAGCTGAAAACAATTGAAATTATATTTATATTCTCTAGAAACGCCCTGTCATTATTTAAAACAATTACAACTTTGTTAAAATGCATCAGATTTCCTTTCCCGAGGTGGTTTATATTTTTGTTTGACCACTTTATTAGCTCTGCAATTTGAGTCTGAAACAATTTCGAATTTTCGATTTTCTATTTAAAAACAAGTAAGAGTGCTCTAGTCGGGAATGCCCGACTAGGAGATACCCTGAACCCAGCCTTCACATTCATTCATACTAACCTATCAGTGTACATACATGCAAGCAAACATATGCTGCAAGCAGTTAAAACAGTTATCTCGCTTCTTCACTGAGCCCCACACTATGGAAAGTTAAATCTTAAACAACTTCTGTGCTTATTGTCCGATCTTATATTTGGGCATAAAATTGGCAACCAAATGGGTGAGCAAACCAATTTGCGAGGCCGTACCTTCAAAAAGGAAGTCTCTAGCTCTTGTAGTCTCTGATATCCGCGTGTTCATACAGGCGGACGGACAGACGGTCAGACGGACGGACGGACAGACGGACAGACAGACAGACGGACATGGCTTGATCGACTCGGCTGGTGATACTGATCAAGAGCATATACACTTTATATGGTCGGAGATGCTTCCTTATGCCTGTTACATACTTTTTCACAACTTCATAACAATGCGACAAAAATATTTAAATAGGAGCTTCGAATAGAAGTGGAGTGTTAAATAATTTTTTATAAATACAGTGAAAATCATACAAATCGAACTAGGCCCTGCCTCAGTAGTTTTATTATTTTAACACATAGGCCTGTACTTCTGTAAACAGTTTTAGTTTAATTCAGTAGTTTGCAGCGACACAAGCTGTACACACAAACAAAATCTTACAATATTTTCTTTTGTCTACAAATATTTTTAGTTTAAGTAAAAGTAATTTTTTTATATAAAATATGTATTATTAAAAAATGTACACCATTTTCTTATGTCAACAAATATTCTTAGTTTAAGTGAAAAGTGAATTTTTTCTATAAAATATTTGAATACACTTTTTTAATAAAGTGCAACTGTAAGTTTACGAAGTTGTGTTTGGATGTACAGAAGTTGGCAAATTACACATAGCTGTACTGACAGCACACAAAACTTACAAATTGTTGTTTTTAAACAAAATTTGTATAAGATTTACAGTAAAATGTGGTTGCCTTTTGTAAGTATTTATATATATCTATTGTTCATCGTTTTACTTATGCCCTTGTCCAAAATCACTGCACTATACGAACACTAGAACAAAGTTGGTGAAAGTTGGTGTTGTGTAAACTAAACATACTAAACATATACTAAACATATGGAAATAGAATTGCAATGAAGAAATACCCGAAACATTGGAAACACTCGAATATATACATATATTGGTTGTCTTTCGTAAGTACATAGATAGTCGTATTGAGATCACTAATAATTTGCGATCTTATCTAAAATCACTAGCATCCACTCATCTACTCACACTTACTCGAGTAAAATACTCATACACCTAATGGTGTAACTAGGGTATCTACTCATACATATACTCACACGATGTATACTCCAACGACTTGTGTACGGATCTACCATACAAATACCCAATTGATATCAAATTACACATAGATGAACTCATACACTATGATACTCATACAATTAATGTGTAACAGGTTATCTACTCATACAAATACTCATACAAATACTCATAAACTTATTCATACACTTACTCATACAATCTGGTGTAACAGTTGTATATAATACAAATACTCAAACAAATACTTAAACTAATACTTATACAAATACTCAGACAAGAAGGAGCAAGAAGATGTAAATTTTATAATGGTGAATCTGGTGTATCTGGTGAATCTGGTGAATCTGGTGTATCTTATGTATCTGAGGGAGTCTATTCTCGATCTAAAAACTAAACTTATATATTTTGATAAGAAGATCTAAAAACTAAACTTATATATTTTGATAAGAAGATCTAAAAAATAAAATGATATATTTTGATAAGTAGATATTTTATTACTTGGCTATAGTTGAAGCGACTTCAATTGGAATATAGAAAGTTGCGTATCAGAACTCACATACTAAACGATCATACTTTTTAAAATCTGATATGGAAGGTAATGTATTGGTTTATGCAATGTCCGTTATGCTGTTCGACTGTCTTGACGCATTGGACTAACTAAAGCTTAAAGCGGACTAGTCGTAGTTATCTGACACAGATAAAGTATTGGGAATTTTGTGCCACGCCCACTGGGAGGCTGGCATTTCTATAACAAACGATGCGAAAATCCACCTCATTTTATAGTTCGGAGATATCTCTTTGTGCTATCTTCTTTCAAATTCGCTGAAATTAACCAATAAATTAGAAAAAGACAAGTCGGAATCGATTATCTTTTATACTCTTTTGAACCTTTAGATAATTTTCACTCTGCCAACTGCAGCACTTTCATAAATTGATATCATATATGAATCTAAATTTTCTCAAGCTCTTGTAGTCTGATATCTGCGTGTTCATACAGACGGACGGACAGACGGTCAGACGGACAGACGGACAGACAGACAGACGGACATGGATAGCATCGATTGCTAATGCGTCTAATGCAGGCTTATGCTTACATACTTTTGCACAACTTCATAACAATGCGTCGAAAATATTTAAATAGGAGCTTCGAATAGAAGTGGAGTATTAATGACTCGGCTTATTGGAAAATGTATCTAATTTGGTAAAATAAATCGTTATTTGTATACTTTTTCATAAATACAGTGAAAATCATCATACAAAGTACCCTGCCTCCGTAGTTTTAATGTTAAGCCCATAGGCCTGTACTTCTGTAAACAGTTTTAGTTTAATTCAGTAGTTTGCAGCGACACAAGCTGTACACACAAACAAAATTTTACAATATTTTCTTTTGTCTACAAATATTCTTAGTTTAAGTAAAAAGTAATTTTTTTATATAAAATATGTATTATTAAAAAATGTACACCATTTTCTTATGTCAACAAATATTCTTAGTTTAAGTGAAAAGTGAATTTTTTATATAAAATATATGAATACACTTTTTTAATAAAGTGCCACTGTAAGTTTACGAAGTTTGGAGTAAAATTAAATTTTTATATTAATTTTATACCAGTATCAAGTGATATTCGGATCGAAACGAAAGGACCCAATTGGATATCAAATTACACATAGATGCTGAATCTGGTGATACTAAAACATTTACAGAAGTTCGAAGTTAAGTTTTAATAAAACAAACATTTGTACCCGAAGAAACATTGGAAACAATTGAATATATACATATATTGGTTGTCTTTCGTAAGTACATAGATAGTCGTATTGAGATCACTAATAATTTGCGATCTTATCCTAAACACTAGCATCCACTCATCTACTCACACCTACTCATACAAATACTCATACAACTAATGGTGTAACAGGTGTATCTACTCATACAAATACTCATACAGATTCTCATATAAATACTCATATGAATACTCATACGATTACTCATACAATTACTCATACAACTAATGGTGTAACAGGTGTATCTGATACATACGCATACTTCTATATCAATACTCATACGATTACTCATACAATTACTCGTACAATTAATGGTGTAACAGGTGAATTTACTCGTACAAATACTCATACAGATAGATACTCATACAGATAGATACTCATCACAAATGAACTCAAACAAGGAGCAAGAAGACGTAAATTAAATTCTAGAGTATCTGGTGAATCTGGTGTATCTTATGTATTTCTGTAATCTATTCTGGACGTAACAAATAAGCTATATATTTTGATAAGAAGATCTAAAATAAACTTATATATTTTGATAAGTAGATATTTTATTACTTTGCTATAGTTGAAGCGACTTCAATGGAATATAAGATTGCGATATCTCTACGTAGTTATCTTGGGTATCATTGGAAACTAAACTTCTTTCGTATGCTTCTGGGGGATGGAAGAAGGCGGCCTGCATTTTTTAAAATCTGATATGGAGGTATGTATTGGTTTTATGCAATGTCCGTTATGCTGTTCGACTGTCTTGACGCAATTGGAGCTGGAGACTTAAAGCTTAAAGCGGACTAGTAGTTATCTGACACAGATAAAGTATTGGGAATTTTGTGCCACGCCCACTGGGAGGCTGGCAAATCTATAACAAACGATGCGAAAATCCACCTAATTTTATAGTTCGGAGATATCTCTTTGTGCGATCTTCTTTCAAATTCGCTGAAATTACCCAATAAATAAGAAAACAAGTGACAGTGCTCTAGTCGGGAGTGCCCGACTACGAGATACCCTGAACCCAGTCCTTACAATCATTCGTACTGCTCTAAACACACACATGCTGCAGTACAAGCAGTACAAGCGGTTTAAGCAGTTAGCTTGCTTTTTCGCTGAGCCCCACACAATGGAAAGTTAAATCTTAAATAACTTCTGTAATTATTGTCCGATCTTATTGAAATTTTTGGGGCAAACAATTGTCAATAATATGTGTGACCAAACCAAATGGCAAGGTCGTATTTTGATATTTTGGGTGGTTTGGGGGGTGGTATCCAAAAAGCGAAATTTTTGTTACATGTGTATGCTATTCGAGATTATACATGACAAATTTGGGGCCTCTAGCTCTTATAACTTTGAAGTTATGTCCCAAAAACGCTAGTCTGAAATCGAATTTTATCGATAACTTTTAAACGGTACGAGTTATCGATAAAATGAAATAAACTTGATCTGTCCCGGGATTGGGAGAACTTATGTTCCAAATATGAAGTCTCTTGCTCTTGTAGTCTCTGATATCTGTGTGTTCATACAGACAGACGGACAGACAGACGGACAGACAGACGGACAGACAGACGGACATGGCTAGATCGACTCGGCTGTTGATACTGATCAATAATATATATACTTTATATGGGCGGAGATGCTTCCTTATGCCTGTTACATATTTTTGCACAACTTCATTATACCCTTTTTACCCATTTTAAATGGGTTCAGGGTATAAAAAGCCAGTATAAGGTAAACATATCCCTAGAAATGAATTTCAAACATCTTAAAGTCCCAGAACTTTGTAAAAACTGATCCGATTTACAATCTCGAGGCAGTTTTGAACACGAATTGACCATAACATTATTTCTGAAGCTTTAAAATAGCATTGACTGATAATCAAATGGACATTATTAAAAGTCCGGATTATTCAGGTGAAGAATGAAGCTGTGGCCCATTTACAGAGTTTGAAGAGGCAGGTGCCCCAAACTTCGAGAATCTAATGTTTGTTTACATTTAAACTATCAAATTTTAATTAAATGATTATGTTTTTCAGTAATAATGCAAACAAAACACAATGCCTTTATCGTATAATACAAATATAAGCAGGTAATTTGAAAACAAGCCAATTAAAGCATAAGAATCACGCTTTCTTAAGTTTTGTGAGCAACTGTTATCATTACATTAATTACCAACAACTGTACAACATTCACTCGTTGCTCCCTCTCTCATTCCCAGCTAGAACAACAGCTGTTATCTGCACCTGTACTTAAAAAGCGATCTGTGTGAAGCATCGATTACCTTGCTGTTAGCGACAATCATAATGAAAGCAAGTAAAAACAAAGAGCAGCGAATATAGTATACACTAGTTTGCTACTGCTACTGGTCGGACAATCACAATGGCTGGCAACAATAACCGATGACCCCAATAGAAATAAAACGCACGCTTTGCCACATTGGACGTCCCCTGCCCAGCGGCCACCTCAAAACTAACCCAAAGCACAACTGTCCGCTGTCCGCCGTCCGCCAGAAAGGACCTTCGCTGCAAGTGTCGCATGCTGCATTTATTCAGGTCCTTTGGTCCAGACAATGTTGTTGTTGCTGTCGCGCTTTTATTGTTGCTGGTTATCCTTTTGACTATGTTGTTTTCATAGCCCTTTATTGCTGCTGTTGGCTTCACAATCGTCCACCCTGACTCATTTAATGTCCTTGCCGTGGCATTGTTTTTGTTGTTTCTCGGACCATTGATTGTGCGGTTGGATTTTCGTCTCGAAGCTTGGCTTTGCCTTTGAGCATGCACAAATGTTTATAAATTTAGCACCAATATGAGGTTCGATTTTATTCAGCCCAATCCCTTTAATACACGCATACATATGTGTACATATATATCAAATATATCCATATACTATATACAACTGTGTAATTTAATTTAAGTTCTCTAGACAATTGCATTTGTGTCTGTTGGGCAATCGCAGCTGTAATGCTGGCCAACAAATTGGCCTGGCTATAAATTATAAGCCGCATGCTCATAGACAGAACAAGTCCTGCCCTGCAGTCCTTCACACACACACACACTCGCGCACACGCACTGCTCCAGAATTGTCATATCAACAGCTGCAGCAATCGAATCGAGCCATAACAGAAACTCAAGCCTCTCAGCTGGCAGCTCTCAGCTTTCCGGCTGTGCGGCTCGATGGCGCCTTACGTTAATTGCATCAAATGGAGGCCAGGTCGAAGGACCTCCCAGCCAGCACTCTGTCTAATATGCTAATTACACTGCAGGCAGCACTTTATACATACATATGTGTGTCTGTCTGTCGGCCTGTCTGACTGCAATGCGTTTGCTGGCTCGTTATTTTTGTTGGGATTTCGGGACAGGTAGCAGCAGCTGGGAGGCGTGACTGCGTCCATGTTTGTCCCTAAGCCCCTTTAAGTGATCTGAGTTGCCACACACCCCCCCTTCTGCAGTTGCCTCTGCCTCTGTCTGTGTCTGTGTCTGTGTCTCTCTAATTAATTATTCTTTTCCATCAAACAATGACACTGACATTCTCTACGATTGCACCCATTTCCACTTTGAGCCCACTTATCGCTGTGGCATACTTTTAGCATGCAGCAGTTGAACTGGTCCCAAAAGAAGAAAATTGTGCATGCGAATTGTTTGCTAACCTGCTTATCATGATGGGGCAAACGACATCCAGGTGTGAATTTGTCGAGGCACCTTTTCACACTTTCTTTAAAGTAGATAACGAATTTGCTATGTGCGTGAGCATAGAATGAGGAGCTTATCTGTGAGTTAGGCAAGACACAATCTGGAACGCAACTTTTCAAAAATGTACAAAGAAGCTTGCAATTCCTGAGTCAATTGTTGCATTTAATATGTTGCAAGCAAATCATTTTAGAGCTGGTGATTGTTTGTATTTGTATTTGTAAAGAATGCATAAAACAAAATATGCTGGTGAGATTCCTCAAAAAATAAAATTTATTAATTGATGCCAAATTACTTCAAGCTCAAAAATCTATACCGAAACTATAAACTTATTAAAAAAGTTATTAAATAAAAATAGTTTTTCATTCAGGCATACTTTGTTATTATTTTGTTTTTGGCTCTTTTTACAAATAATAAAAAGGTCTATTTTAGCTATGCAGTCGTCTTCTTTCTTACTTAGAAATACAAAAACATGCAGACGTATACACTTCCATCCTTATAAGGCCTGTTAGCAACTTCAAGTGACAACCTACTGCACTGAACATATGCTAAATATCGAAAAACAGGAGCCGAAACCATTATTTTTATTTTTTGAATATATCAGGAAAATGTTCCTATTTTTCCTTATCAAAGCGCAACTCGAACTATGACAACAGTCAAGCTGTTCATAAGTTATAGATATATATATATATATATATAGACTTTTCTAATACAATACACTGCGTATACACATCTTCGCACAACAAATCGCCCTCAGCCCATAAGCATATTTGTCGGCACAAATATGTATCAACAGCAACAACAGCAAGAACAACAATAATAATAATAAACTGCCCTCGCCTAATTACTCACAGATCTCAACGTATAAAAGCAATAAATATTATATTGACAAATCAAGATGTCTTTATCTGTTATTGTGCTGCCTTTGGCATCAGCACTTGACCAACTAGCGCGGCCACGCCCCCTTCAACGCCCACACAAATACAATGCGGCAAGCGTAACAAAAGAAATGAAAGCCCAAAAGCAAAACCAAAATCACTTCATTATGTGGATTACATTTATGTATCATTAATCTTCGAGTTTAGCTTCAATAAGGAAAAAAGAAAGAAAGCAACTCCATTCACAGCTACGGCTAACAAATGTATTTCTGGGCATTGGCCAAAAGCGAACTAATAACTAATCCAAAAACATAATTGTGATTTACGCTACATGGCGCATAAATTTTCATTAGCCGAAAGCGTGACTTCCAATTACTTGCCAGCAATTTATGCATTTTATTTAGCATTCGCTATAGCGCTGATGAGTCCGTAGTCAAAAGCGCCAACTTCCATTGGAAAACTTCTTGGAAAACTAAACGTGATTTCAGGTTGCTTCCTTTAAAAGCTTAGTACCCAACTTTGTGGCAAATTTCAATGAATGCACAATTGAATGCGGTAGAAGAGTTTCGGTTTGACTTTTGGCTTAGTTACAAAAACAAAGTATTAACAAATCTGCTGAGATTTAAATTAATATTCATTTAATTTTTGAAATATCTTCATTTTGTAAATAGATTCATTCTCACTCTCCCTCTCTTTCATCAGACTCGCTTTTTATTTAAATTGACCTCCTCGTTACGCGCTATGCATTTGCTTTGATTTATGCAACATTTACAGCGCAGCGAGTAGAGTTTCTGAACTAGAGGTACTCAAAACTCTATAAGAGTGCATTGCAGTTAATAGAAATAAATGTGTTACTCAAGCAACTACCGCACTTAACTTAATTCAATGAAAGTTTACTTTAAGTCAACAGAAAAAATAAAATTTATTTCATATTTTGCAATAAAGTTTTGACATAAAAAAAAACACAAATGGTTTTTCTAACGAAATATAATAAAAAATAAAAAATAAAAAACAAACTTTTTTTGGCAGTTGCCAATGATGTATTTTAGTTTTCACAAATCCTAAATAGAACAGAAAGTGAAATACATCAACATATTTATTCCATTTTAAACAGAAATGTTCAGCAATAGCAATAGCAAGAAATGCCATAATTAAATTGTAAATTAAATTGCTTGCCCGCTGACTGCATTTTCATGCCTGTGCACAAAATAACTCCCTCAGTCAATGGGAGAACTATTAAAAATTATTCATTAAATGTGTAGCACAACAAGAAATGTGCAGACTGAATCAAAATGAAAAACGGCTGGGCAACAATTGTGTGATGTTGCCTGCCGTCTTTTCAAACGGGGCCCCTCACAAAAGTATGCAACGAAATTACAAAATGTACAAGGGTGCAAGCAGCCAAAAGGGCTGTGGGATGGGGGATTGGGGATTGGGGATTGGGCGTATGGGTGGGTGCGATTGAAGCAGTCAACGTGAGCTGAGCTGAGCTGAGCGGCAGGCAGGCAGTCAGCCAGGCAGGCAGCCAAAACTAACTAGACTTTCACTTTATTATTCATGAAAAGTGAAAAGCGCAGAGCAGCGCCAGCTCAGTTTTGGGATTGTCGAAATGACTAGCGAGGAATGATGTGATGTGGGTCCCGCCTGAAAATTAAATGAAATTAAATGCAACGAACGGTAGCGCAATGGAGCCACACACAAGAGAACTACTGAAATTATATTCAAATGAGACTGCATTTCCCCCACAGACAACGATATACCAGACATACATACATACATATATGGTATATACCTATATACAGCTGCACATGTCCTTAATAAATTTTAATTAATTTCGCATATAATTTTTATAAATAGGCAACACTAATCGTTCGCATCATAAACGTGCACCCGCCTCGCACAACACACACACACACCCACACACACATACGAAAACAATTTGTTTCTATTAACGAAGCTGCGCCTACAAATTGCGTTTCATTTATCAAGCTGCAAAACAGCGGACACACCTGAGCAATTGATGATGGTGACGGCATTCCGTATGCCCAAAAAACACAGCATGTAATACAGCCAGTTTCATGGACTAGCGCATGCCCTGTAATTTTCATGAAACAAAATTTTTATATTCATTTATTTGTAGCTAATATCTAAAATAAAACTTTTTAAAGGAAACAAAAATTGTGTAAGTTTCTTTATTCTCTCCCTTTCTCTCTCTCTCTCTCCCTCCCTCTCTCTCCCTCTCTCTTTCTCTCTTTCTATATATCTCTTGCTCTGACTTTATCTTTATCTCTCTCTCTCTCTCTATCTCTATCTATCTATATACCTCAATCTCTCACTATATCTTTATCTCTTTCTCTCTCTCTTCATCAATAATTGAAATTCCTACAAATGTTTAGAGTGTGACCATGTACTTAGAGAATTTTAGTTAAAATTAAAATATTGTTTGTACTTTTGAATTTTTAGATAAAGTTATTTCATAAATATTATATTGCCAACTAACTAACTAAAAGACATAAACGAATAAATTTTCAGTGAATATAAGACACAAAGACAATAATTTGTTACTTATTTAGTAAGTTAACATCTCGTAACATAAAATTAACAAAGACATCAAATTATCTAATTAAAAAAAAAATTCCAAATTCTTTATAACTAAATAAATTATAATTAAAAATTCAAAAATAATGATAAAGTTCACATAACGCATTGGACAAGATTTCAGTACACTACAGTACAGTTCACTACAAATACAAAAATAAGAACAAAGAAAATAATTGTGAAAAGCGTACAAATAATCCGATATATATACACGTATTTATTCTTCTGAAAATGCTGCCTATATTGCGGCTATCAAAATCAAAGTGCAAAGCAAATGTAACCAACATTGACTCGAATGAAAGGCACTCATATCAAAGCAAGAGCGCACATGCGTGCAGTTAGGAGAGAGGGTGAGATAGGTGGTGGTGGTGGTGGTGGGGCTACACATGTGTTTTGGCATTGTAAACGCTACACCAAATACACGTAGGTCCAACATCAACGACGGCCAATTTGAAGTCATCACTCAGCGCTGACAAACAAGCAGCCAAAGGCTCAACGCAGGACTCAAAGCAGGAGCAAGAGCAAGAGCCCTAGACCCGGCCAGAGAGACCAGAGAGACACAGCCGCCAAAACTCCCAAGCCGGACGCAGCGATAAGCGTCCTGGCACACTTGAGGCCTGCGGGGGCTCAGAGTCGAAGGTGTGGGGCGGGGGGAGCTGTACTTGGCAAAAGTTGGCAAGTCAGCGTGCTGGCGCCCCCAAAAAAGCTCACCATTACTCACAAAAACACATCAATTATGTGGTTCTACATATGTGTGTGCGTCTGAGTGTGTGTGATTGTGTGTGTGTGTGAGTGTGTGATTTTGTGTGCGTGTGCGTGCGGCTCTTTATTAATGACAGTTAAACTGTCAGAGGTGTGTGCCTGCTATTGCAGGTGCCAAAAGCAACGGCCACGTTTCACATGCCACATTCGCTGCTGCTCTCCATCATACCTGCCCAATCTGCGCTCAATTTGAGTACAGCGCTCTTGTCAAATTTGACCAAAACGGGCAGCTATAAGTCAAATATTGGCCGCAATGGCAACCAGTCACTGAGCAGCAATTGAACTTGCTCAAGACCCGCTGCTCTAGACTCGAAGGTTTTTTCAGTTGACTGACTTTCGAGGAGTGACCTGAAATGCAGTGCGATTTGGCTTAGCTGCTAGCAAACCTGATCGTAAAGGATTAGCTGATTGAAAGCATTAAGAAATGTTCAAAAATACCAATTTGGCTATTAAGTTTAAACAGCATTTGCAGTTAAATAACATTGAAAGACTATAAACAAAAGTAAATTGCCACATCTGAAATATACAAATAATAAATATCATGGGAGATAAACGGTCCGGTGCAGAAGGGCATATGCGTAATTCGTAAGCCATTGGTCAAGTCGACTCGTAGGCACTTTGTGTCCCACACCCAAATTGTCAAATTGTGGGGCCTCCCGGAGTACTAGATCCAGTGTATATCTGGCTATGTACGCTAATTCGAGCGACGAAAAATATATATTGTAATCAATATAATACAATTGCCGTGGCGTTTTCCCCGTTATCTAACGGGGTCGGCCAAATAAATCCATTTTACCCACGGGTACCTTGGTAACTTAAACCACAAAAAAAATAAAATAAAAATAAATATCACACACCAAATTAATATTTTTGCTAAGAAAAATTCCACTACAATTGGTTTAGAGCTGCGAAATTTGTAATAACAAGTGGGGAAGGATTATCTTCGGCGTGCCGAAGATTTTATACTCTTTTCGAACCTTTAAGCAATTTTCACTCTGCCAACTGCACCACCGAAATATTAAATTACGCATATCTTTGCTAATTATAACTGAATCGATTTGTAATTTCAAACATCGATGAGTTATAAGGATGTTCAAAAGTACAAGGAAATTTAAGGCGATAGCTTTGAAAAGATCGAATATATGGCCAAAACCGACTTCGAGTTGTATGGCAGCTATAAGATATAGTGAACCGATCCGGCCGGCTCCGATTAATGTGATGTATGTTTGAATAATAAGCATCTGTGCAAAGTTTAATCGCGATAGCTTTGAAAACATGGGATTTATGGCCAAAACCGACTTCCAGTTGTATGGCAGCTATAAGATATAGTGGTCCGATCCGGCCGGTTCCGACCAATGTGCTGTCCCTTTGAATAAAAAATCTCTGTGCAAATTTTTATCACGATAGCTCAAAAACTGAGGGACTAGTTTGCATACATACAGACAGACAGACAGACAGACGGACATGGCTAGATCAATTTGTTTTGTCATTCTAAGCATACTGGCAGTAACAATTGAGGGTCTCCGACGCTTCCTTCTAAGCGTTACAAACTTCAGCACAAACTTAATATACTATTTTCTTCGAAAAGAGTATAAATATATATAATATATTAAATGCTATTCTTATTATCAACTCTTCTTATCATTTATCCTTATGAATTTGCGTCACATCTAGATTTTTGTCGAACTTTCACTAAATTAATTTTTACTATACAAATACAACAAACTTCCCGTGCTTGTTTTAGGTAGATTCCATAAAGACTATCCTGTAAAAATTATAAAAGTTCATATTCTACTTTTTGAAAAATTTCACCAATTTAGTTATTCAATTTATTTTAGTTGATCAACATAATAGATATTGCTGCATAATGTCTTTTGATTTACTTTAAGTCAGCACTCTATTTTCCACACTCTCCGCATCCCATTAATATTCCTTATTTATTTATTAAAGGTCATTGTTTATTATACCCTGAACCCATAAGAAATGGTAAAAAGGGTATAATGAAGTTGTGAAAAAGTATGTAACAGACATAAGGAAGCATCTCCGACCATATAAAGTATATATATTTTTCATCAGTATCAACAGCCGAGTCGATCTAGCTATGTCCGTTTGTCCGTCTGTCTGTCTGTCCGTCTGTATATCTGTATGAACACGCGGATATCAGAGTCTACAAAAGCTAGAGAATTAATATTTGGAATATAAGTTCTCGTAATCCCGGGACAGATTAAGTTTATTTAATTTTATCGATAACTCGTCCCGTTTCAAAGTTATCGATAAATTTCGATTTCAGACAAGCGTTTTTTGCCATAACTTAAAAGTTATAAGAGCTAGAGGCCCCAAATTTGGCATGTATAATCTCCAATGCCATACACATGTAAAATCACTTTTTGGATCCTATCCCCTAACACCCCCAAAATTTTTAAAAAATCATTTTTGAAGGTTTGAGCCTGCAATTTGGTTTGGTCACCCATTTTGTTGCTAATTTGATGCCCAAAAATGTTCAATAAGATTGGACAATAAACACAGAAGTTGTTTAAGATTTAACTTTTCATAGTGTGGGGCTCAGTGAAGAAGCAAGATAACTGCTTGAACTGCTTGCAGCATATGTTTGCTTACATGTATGTACACTGATAGGTTAGTCTGAATGAATGTGAAGATTGGGTTCAGGGAATCTCCTAGTCGGGCACTAACGACTAGAGCACTCTTACTTGTAAAATGTATTTAGTTATTCACTTTTATACAATGTATAAGCAACAAAATCCGCTGTTATTCGCTTGTTGTATTTAAAATGTTGTACAAACACTTTATGAAGCCCTTCAGCCAACCATAAACTCTTCAAATTAGTTACTCGCCGACCACAAGAAGAACAACAACAACAACATCTGCAAGAGGGGCGTTTTGTCGGCCATTTTGTTGTTGCTGTTGTTGCTGCTGTTGTTGTTGTTGTTGCTGGCACAGTTGGTGGCGCTGCGTTGAGCGTTTACACCAAGGATTTGCGCACTTCTTTCAGTGCTGGTGGTGGTGCTGCTGCTGGGATTGTTAGCATTTATGCAGGCCGAATAACTGTTGCATAGTTTTAGGCGTGAACACAGTCTGCGCGTTGTGCTGGGTCGTAAAGTATTCCCCAGCTGTAACTTGCCGGCCTTTTGAATCAGTTGGACAATAGCTGGCACGGCTGCGGCACAAGGATTTCCATTTTTCAAGTGAGAGCCACTGACCATGAAATTGAATGACAAGCCAAATCAGTCAACCAACCAAAACAAACGTCAACTGGCAGTGTATATGTGTGCGTGCTTGTTCGTGTATGTAGATGTATCGTTATATAAGTTTGTTTTTGTGCACTACCTCAACATCATTTGGGGGGGAAAGCAATCAAAGCAAACATCAAATCAGAATAATGTCATCATTTATTTCCATGAAATCTCGGTCGCTGCTGCGGATTGCAGACTGACATGCAAAGCAGGCGCAGTTTCCGCATTACTGGTTCTAACAGCCTCACTCTCAGCTATTGATTACATAAGAATAGATAAACATGCTGTTGTTGTTGCACACACAGCGCCCCCCACATGAATATCAATCTAACAATGGGGAAAAACAATAACAATAGCAACAGCAGCAGCCACTATAGCACCAACTGGGCTTATATGCTAAAGCATTTCGCATCAAAATAGTAATGAAAGTCATTCATACGTTCGATTTTCAGTTTATCCCATCCACGGAAGCTCGCCTACAAGGCATCAAATTTATAGCATACTTTCGAGCGCTGCGAGTATGTACGTGTGTGTGTGTGAGAGAGAGGTAGGGAAAGTGTAAGCTGTTGTTCTGCTCCTTCGATAGCAATTAATGTGAATGGCATTGGCGTTGTTTTGAAAGACATCGTTTTAATGCGCCTTGCTGCTTGGAATACATCAAGTATTTATAGATGAATTGCAAGGTTTAGTTTACAGGTTGAAACGCGTATGCAAGAAAAATAGAAAACATTTGCTAAAAGCCTGACAGTCACATTACAAGACCTATTTAAGAAGCTCTTATCAATTGCTAAGCATAAATGTTACAACCAACAGAGAACAGAGGCGATGCAAAGCTGTTAAGTGTATTTATATTATTATCTATTTCAAATATATTTAGAAATTCTTTGAAATTGTGTTGTAATTTTTATTAAAAATTTAAAGCTTTAACAAAAATTAGAAAACTACTGTATTATTTATTCAATAATAAAATTTTGCAAAGAGACTTATTATTCAAAGGGGCAGCACATTGGTTGCATCACTTTATCTTCTAGTTGCAGTACAACTTTATTTCCGCTTTAGCCATATATCCAAATTAATTCCAATTGCTCTATTTAAAAAAAAACAAGTGGGGAAGGATTATCTTCGGCGTGCCGAAGATTTTATACTCTTTTCGAACCTATAGGCAATTTTCACTCTGCCAACTGCACCACTGAAATTTCATAAGCTGTACAAAATCGTTTTGTCGCGTAACATTTTTTTTTGTTCTAAGAATATTTAATTCATTGCCAGTTGTATAGCAGCTATAAGATATACTCCAACCAATGTGATGTCTCTTTGAATAATAAGTATCAGTGCAAAGTTTCATCGCGATAGATTCAAAAACATGGGATATATGGCCAAAACCGACTTCGAGTTGTATGGCAGCTATAAGATATAGTATTCCGATCCGGCCAGCTCCGACCAATGTGCTGTCCCCTGGAATAATAAGTGTCTATGCAAAGTTTTATCGCGATAGCTCAAAAACTGAGGGACTAGTTTGCATACATACAGACAGACAGACAAACAGACAGACAGACAGACAGACAGACAGACAGACAGACAGACAGACAGACAGACAGACGGACATGGCTAGATCAATTTGTATTGTCATTCTAAGCATACTGGCAGTAACTTTTGGGGGTCTCCGACGCTTCCTTCTATGCGTTACAAACTTCAGGACAAACTTAATATACTATTTTCTTCGAAAAGAGTATAAAAATGTTTTCTTCAAAAATTTAATTGAAAAGAAAAGATTAAATTCATGTGATACCAATGTCTTAGAACAAAAAAACAATGACACGCAAATATTTAAATATGAGCTTCCAATAGAGTTGGAGTATTATTGACTCGGATTATGGGAAATAGATCTAGTTTGAAAAATTAAATCGGTATTAATATACTTTTATCATAAATAAAGTGAAAATCATGCATCTCAAAGTAGGCCCTGCTTCAGTAGTTTTATTATTTCAACACATAGGCCTGTACTTGTGTAAACAGTTTTAGTTTAATTCAGTAGTTTGCAGCGACACAAGCTGTACACACAAACAAAATTTTACACTATTTTCTTTTGTCTACAAATATTCTTAGTTTAAGTAAAAAGTAAATTTTTTCATATAAAATAAATAAGTACTTAATATAAACTCTTTTAAAAAAGAGCATCTGTAAGTTCACGGAGTTTTCCAGTAAATTAAATTTTTTTAAATTAAATTTAACAGGAACTGGCGACTTGTGACATCCGGATCAAAACGGAAAAGATCCATTTGGAGATCGAATTACACGTAGATGTCACCTTACATCTGGTGTGCATATACTAATACATTTACAGAAGTTCGTAGTTGGATTTAAATATACTAAACAGTTATACCTGAGGAAACTTTGGAATCAATTGAAAATACATGAATATGGTTGCCTTTCGTAAGTACTTATATATATATATCTGTTTTTGGGATCGTTATTACTTGTGCCCTTATCCAAAAATCACTAGCAGACGATTACCTATACGAACATTTACTCGAACAAAAGTTGGTGTTGTATAAACTAAACATACTAAACATATGGGAATGGGAGAATGAAGAAACATCGGTAACAAATGAATATATACATATATTGGTTGTCTTTCGTAAGTACATAGATAGTCGTATTGGGATCACTAATAATTTGTGAGCTTTTCCTAAAATCACTAGCATCCATTTATCCACTCAGGCACTTACTGGCGTACCTTGTGTATCAGGTGTAGCTGGTGTAGTATGTGTATCATACACAAACTACACCTGATGTATAAGGTGTATCTGGTATATCTTGTGTATCTACTCACATACTTACTCACACACTTACTCAAACAAATAATCATACAAATACTCATACAATTACTCTTAAATTTACTCATGGATGTATTCATACAAGAAGGAGCAAGAACGTAAATTATATTATGGCGTATCTGGTTTATATTGTGTATCTTGGACAGCTTGTGTAACTTATGTATCTGGTGTAATCTGTTCTGGAATTAACAAATAAACTTATATATTTTGATAAGTAGATATTTATTACATGGCTATGGTTGAAGCGACTTCAATGGAATATGTTCATATGTATGTTATATGTATGTTCGACTCTCTAGACGCTGGAACTGGAGGCCAAACAAATAGAAGCTAGTGAAATATATCCAAATACTTGAAAAGAGTATAAAATCTTCGGCAAGCCTAAGATAATACCTACCCACTTGTATATTAATTGTATATATTGTAATATTTTTGTTTCTCAATTTCAAATATAATTAAATTAAATAAATTTAAATAAATGTAAGCTTAAATAATGACTTCGATATTGTTGCATTATCAGAAGATTGTATTTGAGCGCAAACTTTTGCATTGAAATTGATTGATAAACATATGTAAAATTATATATATATTAAAGAAATTCTTATATTATATACTAAGATATATTCTGTATGTTTATCAAATTTAATTTTACATTTAATACAAAATATGAAAACATAACAATTTCAAAGTACGCTCTTATTAAATGCTGTCAAATGTGTGGCGCACTTACGAGCTGCCTCGGCGCGTGTGGCAACATTCTGCTTGCCACTGCCACTGCCACTGCCACAGGCTACGTTAACAGCTAATAAACGGCAAATATTGAAACATTTACGCGCACGCAAGTGCAGGTGCTGGTCGGAAGCAGCAGACAATTGAAGCTCAGTGCTCTCAAGTGTGCCAACACTCAACACTCAACGTTCGGTGGCAGCTCAAGTGTAATTTCCATTGTATACACAGACATACACACACACACACACACACACACACACACACACACACACATGCATACGTGCAGAGCCATACTTGGACAGAATGTAAAAACAATCTATTACAACACGACAGCGACGGGCGACACGCACGCAGGACAAGACAGGATGGCGACAGGACACGACGCGTGATGAGAAGGGGGGAAAGGGGTACGGGGACAATCAGGGACGCCGTCGACAATCGTCAATTACTCAAACTGCAAACAGTTAACGGCAAACTGCAGTGGGACGCAATTTATTGTATACTTTTGCATAAGCAGCGCCTGTAGGTAGGCAACATTAAAATTGTTAACGCATCAGCACGCCCACACACACACCCACACACAGATATAATTTAATATATATGTATATATGGCACACTCCACTCCGCGTTGAAGTATGCAATTAAGTGCTTAATGTGTTTATTAAAAGTGAAATGCCAAACAACTTTTCATGCCGTACTGCCCTATCAATTTGTGTGCATGTGTATGTGTGTGTGTGTGTGTGTGTGTGTGTATTGTTGTTATTGTTGCTGGTGTTGGTGTTTATATTCCTGCAGTTGCTGTTGCTGCCCGCAGCGGCTGCCTCTGCTGCTGTGTAAGTCACTCAGCGTGTGTAAATGTTGTCCACTTTTGTTGCTATTTTGCAGTTGTTTTGCTGTTGTTGTTGTTGTTCTCTTGATTGTGCGCTGCAGGGTAGCCGGAGGGGCTAATTGGGGTAAAGGCTACTTTGGCCACATGGCAACCGAGTGGTTTGCTGTTTTTGCGAGTCACTGCAACGTTCTGGCATTTTAAGCAAATAATATACTAACGCTATTTAGAGGTGAGAATGTGTTAAGCGCAAGCATGGAAAAGTTTTGCTACAGCTTTTACAAACATTCATGCAATAATTTCGAGCTGCTCCCTTAGTAATCCAATGCAGCGAAATGTATTTCAACTGCACACGCATATAATGACTTAATCTAATAAGCATTTAATAGTATTAAGTATTATATACTCATTTATTACCAACAATTTATCAACTAATCACATCGGCAGTTGCTCTAATATATTTGAAAATGTGGAAGCTTCCAAAATTTGGGGACCTTTTGTACCAGTAGTTGCGAAAGGCCAAAAACCAGTTTTATAAATTCACTGAAATATAAAATATAAAAAATAATATCATTTGACTATATTTTACTTATTTTTTTGCATGATTCTTAAAATGTTAAGCAAATATACAAAAAACCACAAGACAGTTTTTAGATACTTTCAGAAATCAGTATTAGCGCTTCAAAAAGCTGCAGCGCAAATTTTATATTTTCGCAAGACCTAACTAAAAGTGTAAATGGTTTTGAAAATTTAAATCCACGAAGATTATACACATAAATGTAAATTGTATTTTGATTTGAAGTAGCGTGAAATACATTTCACACCTGTCCAACTGAAGAAACCATTTTGTTATACATTATAATATGTATATATTCAAAAATGCATCAAGTATACGAGCTGTTGGGCAAAGTTCAAGTGAATTTGCAGCAGCAACAATACCCACATTTTAGCTGACTGTTATTGCATTGCTTTTGTTTTTCCCATGCATTTCCTGCTACAAAAGTTAAATATGTTTACTGACAAGAATTTGCTTCTAGCTAACGCAGACGAAGTCATTTCCTTTGAGACGTTGTGGTTGTGACGTGTGTGTGTTTGTGTGTGTGTGTGTGTGTGTGTGTGTCGTTGTGAGTGTGTGTTTAATAGCATTAGATGCAGCTCGGCATTGTTTTTCACTGTGTGCGTGCCCAAAGTTATGTCTTCCGCTCAACTCCATATTTAAATATATATATGCAACAGTTTTGGCAGCAATTTTGCCATTTAAATGACCAGAAAATTATCACAAAAATATCATATGCAGTGCTGCTTGCCTAATGCCAAAAAGGATATGGCCGAAATGATAAAATTATGCCAGCATATGTTAAAGTTTTTGTGCATATAAGTGAAAGCCGCCCAGGGCAGCAATAATTGCCTGGGAAGGATATCTCAAGCACATAAGGCTAATACGTAAGGGATCAGAGCACTCACAAAGAGCATGGCTAGATTTTGGCAGCTGAAAACTAGGAGGAAAACAGGAGAAATAGTATTATGAGTGAGTAGAGCTCTAGTACCTGATAAACAAATCATGTGCTGGAGGGTAAACAGCGATTTAATTATTTATTTCGTCGGAAAGAAGACTATAAACATTATCTATAAACGATTAGCACACAAATGGTGTATGTTTTCCAACTTCCATCCGAATTTGTTTTCAACTCTATCTTTCTGGTGATAAGAGAAAGTATTCAACAAAAATATCATATTTAAGCTGGAATACGAAACAATATTGTATAATATAAAATAAAGCAATACAATTTCCTGAGTTATTATTTAATGTATTGTATATTAACTTAACCTATAAACTTCGGCCGTGTCTAATGCAAATTTAAATACACAGAAATCTAAGCGCTTTTTTTAATTTAAAGACAAACACTATCCGCACACGCAAAAACCCGAAAGCCACAAACCCAAGCCCCACAACGTCTGTAAACTTTTGCACGGTCAAAGCCAACAGCAGCAGTCAAAATTATTAATAAACCACATAAGCACTGAGATAGCGCATATCAACCTGACTCCCTCTCTCCCTCACTCCCTCACTCGCTCTCCCTCTTGCTAAATGTTGGAGCGCAGATAAAAACTCAAATATGCAGCATCGACAATTTTGCACAGTAAGTTGAGCGCCGAAACGAAAACTATGAAAACACCATAAATTTTCAACAGACACAGGCAAAAGTTTAGCGCTGACTCACCCACACACACACACACACTCACACACACAACTACACATGACAAAGCCACATGTTAGGAGGTAGGGTGAAGGGGGGACAGTCTGATCAAGGGGAACTCGACAGTGACAGGACTGAAGTGAAAATTATCCAAATGATGCATTCGCAAGTCAAAGCAGAAAATTGAAAGGTCTGCCCGTTGCCACAGCGGCATTGCCTTTAACAATTAATGCGGTTGCAACGTTGCAAGCAGCAGCAGCAGCAACAACAACAATGACAACTGCAACTACAACAACTGCAACAAGTCCGCCTGCCAATCCCAAATAAAACACTCGATATCTACTCTGACAGCGATTGAACTTTGCTCATTTGAACGCTCGCAATTGAAAAGCAGCGAATGGCTTTGACACAAAGGTCAAAATTACAGCACTCATTAGGGTTACAAGCAATTTGCTCACATATCTCCAGTTGCAGCTGCCCTCGCTCACATGTGTGCTAGGTCAGGTTTAGAGCAGAGCAGGCCAACTCCCTTAATCGTTCACTAATTGAGTGAACTTAAGATGCCAACGTTTTGATAGTGTCAATTGTGTGTGTGTGTGCGTGTGTGTGTGTGTGTGTGTGGGGTGAGAGATCAAATGCCAGCAATGGATAAAAAATAGCTAGAAAACACTTTAATTGCTTAATAAATTGGATTTAAGCTAAGTTGAATTAAGGGCAAAGCAGCTTGAATTGTTGCAAGCAAAAACGATGTAAAGCTGAGAGTCAATTTTAATTGGAATAAAGAACATTTATTCAGTTAAATAAAAAAAAACCTAAAATAATAAATATGTACGAAACTGATAAATGAAACTAAACGGCAGAGTAAGAGTTTCAATAAAAAAAGTAAGAACGTTTTTGCCGGGAGTAACCGACTGTGTAATACTCTGATACCATTTTAAGAACTGCTATAAACAGGTGGAACAGAACCTTTTTGCTGGAGTTTTGAATATGGGCGTAAGTGGGTGTGGGTTGACCGTTGAGTAAGGTTAACAGTAATCTACCCTTTAAGTTTGGTGACTCCAGCTCTAAAATCGTGTGAGATAAGTATTTTCGTGATTTTTAAGGGCGGGAGAAAGCGTGGCCCCAAATTTTTTTAGCGATTGTCATGGGGAATGACAAGAAATCTACCTTCTAAGTATGGTGATTCTACCTCTCAGTGTTCGTGGTCGAGAAATCCTGGTCACAACCCTTGTGACCACAAATCTAAATGCCAAGGTTAATGGCTCTATCTTTAAGATGTATCGACAATAATATTAACACTTCATCAGAAGCACATAACAACAAGTAAAATAGTCACAATTTTAAGTCTCTATCTTTGATAGCGCCGAAAAAAGTCATGTCATCCGAACAGACGGACGGCCAGACGAACATTGCACAAACTCAATATACTTTGAAAGCCTTCGGTATCAGAGTATTAAAACCAGTTTTATCGGACAGTTTTCAGAAATGTTTTAAAATTAATATAGATAGAACATTTTTAAAACATTGTCGAATTTAACCGCATTGCATGACTCATCAAAATTATAATAGCATTATTCTAATTATTCTGTTTAAACAAAAAACAACAGAAACAAAACATTTTGTAACAAAGAAAATGCTGAAAAGAGCGAAGGCCGTAAAAAAATCTATAATTAGTTTCTATAATATCTCAACTTAAATATAAAATCTATCTATATAATTATTTTTTATTTAATGCCATATAATTTAAGTAGGCTCTCATGCCTTGGCACACAGTTGTAATCAAGTTAGTTTCTCATTAAAGCAACAACATTTTGCACTACTTTATGCAATTTCCGTATTTACACACATTTTATTTGATTTAATCAAACGTCTGTCTCTTTCTTTCGCACTTTTATTGTACGTTTGCGTCTCTTTCATTTTGCGCTTCACGCTTTATTTATTTGTATTGACTTTTGCTCTGTGTGCCTGTGCAGGACGCGAAGGAAGCAACAAAAGCAAATACAATTACAGTGAGTGCTTCAGTTCGTGTTCTCCCCCAATCCATCCCTGCCTACCATCACCTTTCCGCCATCCTTTGGCTAGCAAATTGGCTGGCACAACAAAATATTCCGCACAGATAAATGTAAATACATAAGCAAACAAATCATTTGGAAAATATTTCTCGCAAAATCACATTAGGGTGCAAAATATTTACGAATATTATTTTTGGCAAGGCAGCGAAAAAGCTCAGAAAAATGCCAAATGCCAAAAACTCGCAAAGTCAAAGGCAAAAGTGTGAAAAATGCGGAGAAGCATGAAAAGTGTAAATATTGCCACTGACATAATATTTGCATAGCGATTTTTGATTTTCACTTGCATTTTGTTGATGTACATGAGCTTCAATGAGTTCGCCCTATACTTTATCAAAGATGAAAAGTGATTGACTGACTGCCAAACAGACTGAATGACAGACAGAGCTGCGAAAAGACTTCAGGTTGGCCATTTAAAGGTGACGACTTAAGATATTTTATGGTAGATACAAATAGATACAAATTTTTGTCAATATAATAAATGCTAAGAACAGTAACAGTAATCAAATCGGTAATTAGTATCATACAATTACAATGTTGCACGACTTGAAATGTTTGTGGAATCAGTCTATGCAATAAAGTGAATAGGAGCAGACGTATTTTATATCATACTTACAAGCGCATTATTTAAATACAACGACTTCTAAAATCTTCTTTTAAAATAAAATAAATATATTTATTTGAAACTCAATAATATTGTCTATAGATATTAATGCAAACTCTTTAATATACCCAATAATAACTTAATGGCACCCGATTCATCAAAGTAATAAGCAAGATATCTCATATAAGCATATTAGAAGTATTATTAATTCAACCTTAACCCTTTTATTGATTATAATTATGTTGGGCAATTAGATATTAGTACTTCACTTACCTATCCAAGGTCTTTAGCGCCCCACACTTATGCTAATTCCAAAACATTTGGTTTACACAAGTGTTGTTACTAATAATAAAGCACATACAAAAAATCCTATTTATGCAAACTGTGTAACGCAAATTATTTACACACAACACTCACACACCCAGAGCTGAAATAACAGTGGCGCAGGTTCTTTTACTGCTGGCACAGATTATTATAATAAAACAAATAAATACACAAAGGACGAGCACATGGCTCTGGGGCCATGTACAACGGGGCGTATGTGTATTTGTATTTATGGCAAAAAGTTGTGAGGGGCACACAAGCAGACATTTTGCAAGTTTTGCTCTAAAATCGCAGCAAAGCTTTTTGCATGTAAGTCATGTACGTGCCAGTGTGTGTAGATTTGCGTGTGTGTGTGAGTGTGTGCCTATATGGCTGCTAGTTTCATTGTAGAGTACAGCTCCATACCACTAATAATGTTTATGTAAGAACTCTTTGGAGTACGAGTTCTCACAATAATTTCTTTGTTCGCATTATATTTGCTTGGCTGTTGCTTGTTTGTTTTTTTTTTTTGCGCCCCCTTCTAATGATAATTAAGTGTGTATTATGATACACGTACATGTGTTCAAAAACAAGAAAAGGGCAGAGAAAACCCCTTACGCGGAAACTACGAGTTGTGCTTTTGTTGATTTTGAATGTGTAGCTTTTCACCTTCCCGAAAGGCATAAACTATCCCAGCGAATTAGCGGATCAACAAGAGGCGCAGAAGTAGGCTGAGGGTGAGGGCATATCATGCGTATCAAATATATCATAGCAAAATATAAAATTATTTGGGACTGTGAATAAATTGCTGTTAAAATTGAAGCCTAGCTCTATAAATATTTTCTTGCAATCTTCTACTCAATATTTGTACAAAGCTGTAACTTTTTTAAGTGGTTTAAGATTATGAAAACAAGCAGTTAACTTAAAATCATTCTTAAAATCGTACAATTAATATATTTTAATGTAGGCTTGAGCAAACAATTTAAGTGAAACAATAAGATTAACAGAATAAATAAGTAAGACAACCAATACTTATTTTATTTAAGTATTTTAGCAAAATAATTCATACATTTTTATACCCTAACCCATTAAAAATGGGTAAAACGGGTATTATGGTTTTGTGCAAAAGTATGTAACAGGCATAAGGAAGCATCTCCGACCATATAAAGTATATAAAGACCAGTATTCTTGATCAGTATCAATAGCCGAGTCGATCTAGCCATGTCCGTCTGTCTGTCTGTATGAACACGCGAATATCAGAGACTATATTAGCTAGAGACTTCATATTTGGAATATAAGTTCTCGTAGTTTCCGGACAGATCAAGTTTATTTAATTGTATCGATGGCTCGTCCCGTTCAAAAGTTATCGATAAATTTAGTTTTCAGACTAACGTTTTTGGACCGTAACTTAAAAGTTATAGTAGCTAGAGGCCCCAAATTTGGCATGTATAATCTCGAATATCATACACATAAAAGCAAGCTAACTGCTTAAGCCGCTTACACTGCTTGTACTGCAGCATGTGTGTTTGTATGTGTACACATTGATAGATTAGTATGAATGAATATATGGACTGGGTTCAGTGTATCTTCTAGTCGAGCACTCCCGACTAGAGCACTCTTGCTTGTTTCAACTTCATTAATTCTTTAATTAACATTAAAATTAAAAATAGAAATACATAAAAAGGATTATAATTACAGGATTTAACTTATTTATTTGGATATTTGACTCATAAATTTACTTGATACTAACAAATTTTCCGAGCTTATATTTAGCATTAACAATAAATGTATATAGTAAGCAAAAACTAATGCTATTGTCCAATAAATAATAAGGTCTTTTATACTACAGCCTTGCGCTCTCTCACGCACACTCCCCCTTCGCGTTGTATTTACCCCAAGTCAAATTTATAAATTGAAAAAACAAAGTATTATTGCATACAAACAGGCGCAAAGTCCTGTTGCGTGTCGGGGCGCAGCTACTTTAATTTAAATGACGCTGTAACACTTTAGTTTAATGGATTTACATGCGTTAACCTCACATGAAAACAAAGGGTAGCGTGGGGAGTTTGAAGACAAGCACAAAACGGCGCCTGAATGTCACTCAAAACAGCCTTAAAGTTGCCAGCCATTATGAGCATACAAATATAATACTCATATATATGCATGCAGACAATGTTGAGTAAAAACTACCCGGGAGTAACGCCATGAGTAAACTCCTGGAAATTGTTTACCAACGCGTCTCGATGATGATGTCATCAGCCTGGGAGCCAGTCATTCTGGCAATGGGGGTGTTTCCAAATTATGCATCCTGCTGTACGAAAATGAATCCCCCTATCCGCCACTCCACTGCAAAATCAATAACAATAAACAGCGGAGTCTGAAACTCCGAGATGCGCGTCAGACGTCGCCTTTGCCATTTGCCATTTGCCAGACGACCCGGCAAACTGGCGCCAATATTTTTAGCCGGTTTTTTTTCGTCCGGTTTCGTTGGGGTTGTTTCAACGTGTGTTGTTGTTACGTCTGACTGGCTTTTCCTGATAGTTTTCCCAGCTGGCTTAACTTTTCCGCAGACTTGGCAGCGCTTTCCATGCATGCATCGAATTTTACGCTAAATTCACATACATTTACTACTGGATTTTATTGCACATACATTAATTTTAAGCACTTATGAATTTTATTTTTCTTTTTTTGGGCTGCCTCTTATTAATTAGATAAATATCCCCAGGCTGTTACCGTTAATTGGATTTTGTAATTGGAAAAAATTAGCATGAAAATAAAAGAGAAAGTTAAGAAAATTGCATGTTCATAATTGGAAAATAATAAAAAAGAGTTTCTGATTCGGGCTCAGGCAGTTACGCTTTTGCCTCCCGGCCAAAAATTCACTTTTTGCTTTCATCTTTTCATAAAGTGAGTGTTAATTAGATAATTATTAAGTAATTAGCAGCCGACAGTTGCAGCCAAAACAGTCAATTTTCATTCAGCTACAACTTTAGATTAAATAAAACTCTTGCAGCTGGGGGGCAAACAAGTTAGGAGTTCAGTAGCCTAGAAATTGGCAAAGTTTTCTGATAAATAATAAAAATTCAAGTTACTATAAAAAATGTTCAATCGCAGAAGATGGGAATGAGATGCTACAATCGCAACACTTTTGGGATATAGGAAAGCGATTCGCCTGGCTGATATATCACCATGAATGTTATTATATTATGCCATTTTTCATGGTTTAAAACTACCTAAACATTATTAAAACTTATGGTTCGATCTATACAGTTCTTAAATAAATGATTAATGATTAGTTTAGAAAAAGTTAGAAGTCCGACACTTTCAGGTAAATAAAGAAGAGCAATGTTCGATATGAAGTAATTAGGTGTACATATCATGGTCTGGATTGGATTGCGTTCGAAATATCGAGATACATATAATAAATAACAAGTATGAAAGGATTATCTTCAGCGTGCGGAAGATTTAATTCTCCTTTTTTATCTGTGGATAGATTTTACGAGATTATATTTTACTCTTATGAACTTGCGATATTATAGTTCGCAACTAATTCCCTTATCTCTTAGTACACTCTTCTAGAACTTTAATCCGAACCGTTTTGAGGCTCGATGACAAACTTAAAGAGCTTGAAGAGCAGTCTGTTCAAAACTAACTTGCACTTGGCTCTATTTGTCAAATACATTTGTTCTTTCCAAATATTTAATAATGGATATCTTTGCTATTATTGACTGAATAGTTTTGCAATTTAAAACATTTATGAGTTGTAAGGATGCTCATGAGTACAGGGAAATTGAAGGCGATAACTTTGAAAAATGGCATTTATGGCCAAAAACGACTCTAGTTGTATGGCAGCTATAAGATATAGGGGTCCGATCCAACCGGTTCCGACCAATGTGGTGTCCCTTTAAATAATAATACGCTGTGCAAAGTTTCATCACAATAGCTTAAAAACTGAGGTACTAGTTTGCATACATACAGACAGATAGACAGACATGGTCAGATCAATTTGTATTGTCATTCTAAGCATACTGGAGGTAACTTTTGGGGGTCTCCGACGCATCCTTCTAATGCTCAGGCACTACAAACTTCAGCACAGAGTGAATATACTTTTTCTTTGAAAAGCGTATAGTTATGTGAACTTTTAGAGTATAAAATGTATGTATATGGAGGTATATAGATGTATACATATATGTCAACCTTTCATTTGTCATAACTTTTTAATGTGTCGTGGACAAACATATTTATTTATTAACAACGTTAACTTTGTTAGAATGCTCAAAATATTATGAAATGAAGTATGAGTGCACATAATTGAGATATATATATACATATAAGAAAAACTCGTTTTATTCTCGCAGACTGCTTTGTCAAATGGCTCACTAATTAAATAAAAATTTTAGTTGTATCCACCTGTGGTTGTATTTGTTGTTGCGGTTGTAGTTGTTGTTGCTGTAGTTGTTGTTGTTTGTTTGCTTGGGCCAGCGTACATTTGTTTTATAGCTGGTAACATCATATCGTGGTCGTCATCAGTGGCATCGTCATTTCATAAAGAGCTTTTGCGTGCACTTGCACACAAATGCAGTGCGGCGACAGCGACAAGGACTACAAGGACAACAAGGAGCGCTGCTTGCATTGCAATTATATTGCATTGCATTGCATTGCGTTGCGTTGCGGGTTCCGGTGCTGCTAATTACTCAAGTAGACGGGCACGATGAGGATTCGAGGACCTTGTCGGCGGCAAACACATAATGAACATATGCGACACAGTGGCATAAAAAGGTTGTTTTTTTGCCACTTCACAACTTGTACGGCTTCGAAAGGCGGACTGGAGGGGGTACGGGCCGCATAATGCGCACATATGTAATTTTAATTAGTGGCATATGAAAAAGATAAGAGAGGGAGGGAGAGAGTGAGAGTGAGAGAGAGAGAGAGCAGCAACATACAGAGAAATATGCTAGCAGTAAAATTATTATGTTATTACGGCTTTTGAGCACAAGCCGCTTATGCGTGGGCGGGTCCAGCTATAAGGGGGCGGGACCAAGTGGGCGTGGCCCAGGCTTAGCAGCAACAAGAACAAGTTATAAGTGTATGTGCGTGTTAGTGGTAGTGTTACGTAAGACTAGTTGGCAACAAGACTAGATTGCAGAGGAATAATGTGGGTCAGATTGGTTTCGGATGGCAAGAGATAAAAGACAGAGGCAGAGAAGAAAAATTGAATTTACTACTAAGCTAAATAAGCAATTGAGGCGGACTAAAAGGAAAACTAATTTGAAAAACACTTCTATATTTACAATCCAACTTATCTAGCAAAAACCTTCCCAAGTCTATATTATTCAAGATAAATATTAATTTTCATTGGCATAACAGGGATTATTGTTTCAAAGCACTACAAAGCAGATGATATTATTTTTGTTGAAAACAAGAAAACCAAAAAAAGCTAGCATTAAATGACAATATTTCAAGTAGGTGTTCAAATAAATTATTTATTTAAAACAGAAACAAAAAAAAACAAGTGGAGAAGGATTATCTTCGGCGTGCCGAAGATTAAATACTCTTTTCGAACCTTAATGCCATTTTTACTATTTTTCCGTGACTGCTTATTTAATTCGCAGATATTAATGTCGCATACATATACCCCTACATATAAAATAAAATATATAAAGGTATTCATGTAAACAGGGACGTTTCACTATCCGCAGTTCGTGGACGCGTCCCTTAGCATTCATAAGTGCTACCGAATTGAACAATAAACAAGTTTCAGTTTTTCCAAAAAGTCAAAACTACATTACATATGTATACTACAATATACATACCAAATTTTGTGCCTGTTGCTCTTATACCTTTCAAGGCCGCTGTCGGAAATTGAATTGTCATAAAACTTAATCTGAACATACGAGAGCTTATATTCAGAATTTGAGATCCATATTTTTTTTCGCGTGGCATTGGTTTTGCCAATGAATTTAAATTTTTCTTTTGAATTATTCTATTAAAGCTACTTTATGTATGAAAAAAAATTAGAAACAATTTAGGAAATTGGAAATAAATTAATTTGATTACAGCTATTATATATTTGAAAAGAAGAATAAGAAAAAATGAAAATAAATGACCAGTCGCCGCTGGTTTTGAACCCAGGACCTCTCGCTCAACAGTTCGCAACTTTACCCCTTACGCCACAAGCCGTTTTGATGATCGCTGACAAAATCCCTTGAAGAGCAGACTGTCAAAAGCTTTCTTGTTTTGCTTTTTACTGCTTACACCAAGCAGTTTTAAAAATCGCTGACAAACTCGATTTATACTGAGCTTTTGTTTTTTCGCGTGGCATTGTTTTTGTTCTAAGCCATTGAAAGCAAATTAATTTGATTACCGCTATTATATATTTGAAAAGAAGAATAAGAAAAAATGAAAATAAATGACCAGTCGCCGCTGGTTTTGAACCCAGGACCTCTCGCTTACCAGTTCGCAACTTTACCCCTTACGCCACAAGCCGTTTTGGAGATCGCTGACAAAATGGCTTGAAGAGCCGACTGTTAAAAATTTCCTTGTTTTGTTTTCCTGCAACCTGCAACTCGCGTTTGACAGCATTTGTTTTTTCGCGTGGCATTGTTTTTGTTCTAAGCCATTGGAAGCAAATTAATTTGATTACAGTTATATATTTGAAAGGAAGAAAAAGAAAAAAGTATTAAATTAACAATCAGTCGCCGCCGAGGCTCGAACTTGCGAGACCTTGCGAAACTTGCGTTCGTTAGCGCGGCTCTTTACGCCTTACGCCACAAACCGTTTTGATGATCGATGACAAAATACCTTGAAGAGCAGACTATCAAAAGCTTTCTTGCGCTTGACTTTGTTTGCTCATATGCACCTGTTTTTTCAAAATATTTAATGACGCATATCTTCGCTGTTTATGACTCAATCGATTTGCGATTTTACCCATTGATGAGTTATAAGGATGTTCAAGTGTACAAGGAAATTTAAGGCAATTGCTTTGAAAACATCGGATTTATGGCCAAAACCGACTTTGAGGTGTATGGCAGCTATAAGATATAGTGGTCCGATCCGGCCGGCTCCGACCAATGTGCTGTCCCCTTGAATAATAAGTGTCTGTGCAAAGTTGCATCGCGATAGCTCAAAAACTGAGGGACTAGTTTGCATACATACAGACAGACAGACAGACAGACAGACAGACAGACAGACGGACATGGCTAGATCAATTTGTTTTGTTTTTTTAAGCATATTGGCAGTAACTTTTGGGGGTCTCAGACGCTTCCTTCTATGCGTTACAAACTTCAGGACAAACTTAATATACTATTTTCTTCGAAAAGAGTATAACAAGACTAGTTTTATTCCGGTTGTTATAACGACTTATATTATTTATATAATATATAAATATATATATGTGTATTTGAAATATATATATGTATATATGTATGGTAAGTAACTTGAGAAAAATTAGGCTCGAAATGCAAGAGAAGGCTAACAAGAAGAGAGATGTTAGACAGTATTATGAATAATGTATGTTATGGGTAACAAGTACAATTCAGATGAACTCATTTTCCATTTTGTGCTGCAATTTGTTTTTTATGCTTAAAAGCTTAATTTTTTTTTTAAACTATTTTAAAATTTGATTTCCTTTTTTTTTTTTTAACAAAAACTACTTTGCAGGTTCCAAAAGCAAAGAATCAAATAATTTTTCGTACACATACTAATATCTGTAATATTCCAAGCTGTTATTGTCAAAATGAAAAAAATAGATTCACATCAATGTTGTGTAACGCTAAAACTTGATCAGTATCATTAAATTTTTGGTTTCTAAAGGCACAGAACGAAATTCGTGATTTTTGTAAAAACCAAGTAAAATATAAGAAATCATGTCCAGCTTAGATGATTTCTTTGCCAAAAAGGACAGAAAAAAGTCCGCAACAAAAACCAACCTGTTGGCCGCCGACGAGCTCTATCGCACCCTCGAGGAGACAACCAAAGTGCCACAGGATGCGGACAGCACTGAGAAGCTGCAGCTGGACCTAGCTAACGCCACAAATGCTCCACTCGAATTCGCCGTTCCTTCTCGGACGAGACCATCAACGAGGAGGACGAGTGGTGCGACTTCACCGAGGAGCATGATCAGCCCTTTCACAACCTGAAACGCAACTCCAAGTTGGCTTTGAGCTCGGCGGCTATCGTGGCCAACGAGGATGTGCAGCTGGTCAGCGAGCAACTGCAGGACACTGGCGGCGACGGCCTGGACGTGGGTCCTTCCAGCGACGAGTCCGGCAAGCCCGTCTGCCCCTGGTTCAAACTGGAGCCAACTGAGCTGTCAAGCCCCGGCCCACCATCCCTTGATCTACAGCCAGCCAATAAGTCCCAGCCGAATATCTTGGCCAAGAAGTCAGTCTATGTGCGCCAGCTCTGCGCCAGACCCACAGTGAGCTCAGTGTTCGTCATGCCAAGCGCCGTCCCAGTCGCCAGTGAAGCTGGCCAAGGGTCAGGCGCCCGATCTAAACAATGTCGAGTTCTTTCCCTCACTCAGTCACTCGCGCACCTCGAAGCGTGCCAAGTAGTTTCCGTATGTTCTTACCAGTTGTTCTGTAGTTAGCACTTTTAAAATTGCTACGATTAAAGCTTGAGTTTCTCTCTCTCTAATACCCTCTCTCTCTCTCTCTCTCTCTCGCTCTCTCTCTCTGTCTGACTCTCTGCATTCCCCGACGTGTCGTTAGCTGTAAACGAGCCAAATATTTACAATCAAATCGGTTTAGCGCTAAACACACCCCGCGGACTGTTTTCGGAAACGCGCCGTCAAATTGGTAACAAAATATTGCTCTTAGTCCCAGCGACTCATATTTTGGCATGTATCACTTCCAAATTGTCCTTTATGCCGGCACATGACCAGGCATAAATTAGCATGTTCGTTTCCATAACTGAGATATTAGAACGCGATTAGTTCAAGGGATTAGATTGCATTTGCAACTGCAAAATACTTTTAAAAATGTCCAAAATCACGTCAATGAAAGTTATAAAATAAAAAAATAAAAAAAAATATAATAAAAAAAAAATTAAACAAAAAAAAGTAAATTGCTCACTAGTTATCCCTTCAATCTTTTTACAATAACTTTAAAATCCATCCTAAGAAATCTAATTATTTACAACACTGTCAATGACATTAAATTAAACTTAGCAAGTGGAAATGGATTATCTTCGGCGTGCCGAAGATTTTGTACTCTTTTCGAACCTTTAGACAAGTTTTACTCTGCCAACTGCAGCACTTTCATTAGCTGTAAAAATTGATATCATATGAATTGAAATTTTCTATTGAAATATTAAATTTATTTCCATTTGTATGGCAGCTATAATATATAGTGGTCCGATACGGCCGGCTGCGATCAATGTGATGTGTGTTGGAATAATAAGTATCTGTGCAAAGTTTCATCGCGATAGCTTTGAAAACTTGGGATTTATGGTCAAAACCGTCTTCGAGTGGTATGGCAGCTATAAGATATAATGGTCCGATCCGGCCGGCTCCGAGCAACGTGCTGTCCCTTTGAATAATAAGTCTCTGTGCAAAGTTTTATTACGATAGCTCAAAAACTGAGGGACTAGTTTGCATACATACGGACAGACATAAAGACAGTTAGACGGACATGGCTAGATCAGTTTTATTTTGTCATTCTAAGCATACTGGCAGTAACTTTTGGGGGTCTCCGACGCTTCCTTCTATGCGTTACAAACTTCAGCACAAACTTAATATACTATTTTCTTTGAAAAGAGTAAAAAAAATTAAAAAAAATTTTTGAGTGCTTAAGCACAATACAACGTAATCTGAAACAAAATCCAATTTAATGGATAAAAATTGCTGCATAGCCTAAAATTGTATATTGAAATATCGCGTTATGAAATATTGTATGGAAAATTTCTAGAACTAACATATTCACTCTTCAGTGACAAAAATCAAATAATGACTTCAATTTTCTTCAAAATAGGAATCACATTAATTTATTCTTTGCGACAACACGATCTTAAGCCTATTACGTATTCAAATTAGCTTTTTTGAGAAATCAGCCAGTCAAATCATCTTCCAGTATTTTCCGAGTTTTCATCTATTTCGTCCATTGTCTTAACCATTATTTGCAATAAGTCCACCGAAACCTACTTTCCTTCTAAGCAGGCTACAGATGTCCGCCGTGGGGTCCAAAGCAGGAACAACAGCCGTATGGTCCGATGGGGCCGCAGCAGTGGTTCACCGCCCGGAACCACTGTCCATTGTAGGGTCCACAGAAGCCACAGGGACCCAGGCCACCCGTTGGTCCACAACAGGTGCCAGGCATTGATCGCAAGCAGGGATTACACATTTCGTTTTCTTTTGCTACAATAATAAAAATATACTTTTTATATATATTTTCTTGATTTTTTCAATATATACTCACTTTAGCCTGTTTACGGAAGTAGGTTTTCAGAAAATTTTGTTTATTTTGGTTAAGCCGAAAAGATGTATGTTGTGCGAGAGCCGAGATGAATATGAGAAAATAAGTCAAGCTAAGGGGCCAAAATATTTCTCAGTTTCGAATTCCAAATTCAATGCTTACTGGGTTGGCTTTTTATACCTTGAACATTATTACTGAATTACATTATTACTGAATTATATTTTGTATATTTATTTCAGCGTGCCATGTATATATTTTCTTATTTGTTATAAGATAAAGAGTTACTACACTCTTCAATTTTTAACTATTAATTCTATAAATACAAGTTCTAGCCACTGCATTTTTAACTCGTTCTTTTAAAGGCAGATTATTTTCTGTCTCTTGATCTCCCACAGCGAGCCCATTAGTCCTTTAGTCCTTTAGCTAACCCCAACCCGTAGTATATTAAAGTTTAGTCACAACTTTATTAATAAGCCATTAAATCTGATAGCTGCAATATTTGAGCATAACATTTCTGTGCTCCCACTTTGAAATGCCTCCAAAGTGCTAGCCAAGTTGAGCGACTCTGTCGTCTTATGGGTCCCTCGGCTAGCCATTAGCATTTGTGCTCTGTTAAACTTTAGAGAAATCAGCGCAGGCCACAGAACTAAAAATCTGTGTAGTCATGCGCCCGAGCCAGTGAAATCAAATAGAAATACGGTTGACTGCACTTGTGAAATATTTCCCAGTGTCGCTTGCAAGTTCTGCCCCTCAAGGTGGTTCCGTGCCTCTGAATGGAGCCATAACTCAGAGAGTTGTGGGGCGCAACAAGTGGTAGCACTACTCCCACTCAAGCTCCCACTCGCAACTGCTTTCAGTTTGCCTTCTTCTTTTAGTGGTAGACTCGAAAAACACAAAAGCCCGAACCACTTTTCTTGACTGTGCTTTTCATGAAAGAAATATGCTTTTCCTTTTGGTGACTTTCCCCCCAGACCCACTCTGAGAAGCGCTGTGTTGTGCTGTGTTGTTTACTTCAAACCGGATTCGCAGTCAAAGCGAAGTAAAGTCATTTGACAAGTTTTGTCACGTGCGTCACATGTTGGAATGCTCCCAGCTCCAGCCAAGCTGCTTCTTTTGCTTGGCTTCTGCACATTTTAAGCAATTTTCCACACAGCAGTTGTCGTCATTGTTTCATAAAATTATTCTACTTGTTGTTATTGTTGTTGACCTGGTTTTTGTGCTTGCACAGCGCTTGCAGGATCCAGAGAGTGTTTCTCTTGTCGCTTTCGTTGTTTGCTTAAATGTGTTTGTGATTATTTAGTTATGGCATCTAATTGAGTTTTGTGTTCTTCTTGTTGTTCTTGTTGTTTGTTCTGCCCTGTGTGCGTGTGTGTATGTGTGTGTGGGTGTGTGTGTGTGTGTGAGACTCCCTTATGCCATGGCTAATTGAGTTGATTACCTCAACATTTTGTCAGTTGTCCGTCACTATCAAGCTGAGCAAGTACATTGAACGGCATTGCAGGTATGTGTTGCATTACACCTGAGTAAAAGTAATCGAATTTAAGGATTAGGCAAAGCTATCAATGTTAAGGAATCTCAACTCGGACAGCTGCTTCCGCTTGCTCTTGTCGGCAGTGGCAGACTAGGTGATACCCTGCAGCCATTGCTCTCATTCAATCAGAGTTACTTATCTAACATGTTACTTAAGTACCATGGGAACTCAAATGTTGAGCAACTTCTGTATTTATTGTTCTATATTTATGAAATATGCTCGTCATAAAATTGGCAATAAAATGTGTGAATAAATCAAATTGCAAAGCCATACCTTTAAAATGTAGTATCCAAAAGATAAATTATTTGCACACCTATATACTTTTTGAGATTTTACGTACCAAATTTTGAGCCTCTAGCTTTTATAGCTTTCAAGTTATGGCCAAAGAATCCCTGTCTGAAATATAAGTGTATCGATAACTTTTGAACGGGATAAGTTATCGGTGAAATTAAACAAACTTAACCTGACCAAGGAACACGAGAACTTCTATTATGAAGTCTCTAGCTCTCATAGTCTCTGACATCTGCGTGCTCATACCAAAGGACGGACAAACATACCTTTCTTAATCATTTAAAATGGATTTAGGGTATAAAAAGAATTCACAAGTCAATGCTAACCTTCCAAAGATGGAGAAAGTGCTTCTTGAGCCCACACAAATCATTTCTTAAGCCTGTTAAAAATACACACAAAAGCTTGTTTTCGCTTTCAGAAGCCTTGGCTAACCCACAGCCTGCATGTCATACATTCACACACACACACACACACACATGCACAATAGAAGATTGGCAATAGACAAACTCCATTTGAGCGTATAATTGCATGCAGCGTCGCTTTATAAATCAGCATCAGCAGCTTCATGACGTCTTCTCAGCGCCATCCTCTCTGGGGTTTTGTGCTTCTGATTGCTCAATTGCTGATGGACTCGATGACAGACTGACTGCCGGACTGAGTGGATGAGTGAATGAGTGACTGGCTGGCTGGCTGACTGACTGACTGCCTGCTTGGCTGACTTGTTGTGCATTTCAATAAAACATTCGCTGCATAACTACAATGGGCATAAGTTATGCTCCCTTGGTGGCGGCATCGATGGATTTGAACAGAAAGGAATGGATTTGAACACAAGGTCCTCCTCTGACGACGGCATGAGAGAGACGAAGAGAGCTGCAGTTACTCATAGCTCGCACTAATTCCTGCAGAATGATGATGCACGCATTCAATTGACTGACTGATGTTATCCGTATCCGTTTCCTGGGTACGCACACAATCTTTCGTCAGTTATGTAAGGCGTTGTAGCGGATTGCTTAGTAATAGATTTACTATCGCATGTCTGCTCCATAATAATTCAATAATAATATGTGTATCTGATTAAAAGTTTGGTTATTGATTTATGTTTTCGACTGTCGAAATACATAAGCAATATTTCGCAAGGCTTGGAATTGCTTTCTCTATACGAAAGTTTTTAGCTTTTTACTCAATTCCAAATCACTGCTATAAATATTTTTAAAGCATCCGCGCTCGATCTGGTGTGCATATTATATATTTTGATAGTTTTCCTTGGCGCTGCTGGCCGCATAAATCAAAACAGAAATAACAGCAACTCAAAAGTTATCGCTGGACTTCCGCTGCACGGACGACGCTTTGAATGGGGACATTGAACTTCCTCAATTTCTGAAAGCTTGAGGCATTGCGCAAAACCAACAACAACAACAACAGCAGCAGCAACAACAACAACTGCAGCAGCAACAAAGCGACGCCAAACACGTAACATTCAACAAGAACAGTCACAACAAATTCAACTCTGTCGCTGTCGCTGTCGCTGTAGTTGTAGTTGCTGTTGTTGGTGTATATTTTAAAGTTTTTCAACTTGGCATCAAATGGGAGCGCCCGCAACTATGCAACGAAATACGAAACCAGCACGCGATGAACAATGAAGAAGAAATACGAAAACTATATACATATATAGATTTCGATGGCAACGGGTTTTCTTAAAACTAGAGCTGCTTAAATGCTTGGCAGAATTTAAAAGAGAAATTAGAGCGATTTGTATAAAAATTGGAAACGCTTTTGTGCGCAGCACTCAGCACTATTTGAAATTAAAAATTCTTTTCACATTTCAGTTTTAAAGAAGACAGCCAACAAAAAAAATTAAATTCCAAATATTCATTTGGCCAATACAAAAGCCTCATTCTATTAGGTCAACAGTTTTCAATGGCTCTCCACCACTTGCAGTTGCTCATTCATATTGCTATCAATAAATTAAATTGATTTTTGCTTTGCAGCATATGCAATTATACAAAAAGGTATTCAAGGTTGGTCGAAAACTCAAATCAATCAAAAATTCAAACGATTTTCATTTTGAGTTTACAATTGCTGAGGGTATTCGAATTTTGACATTAAGTGTGCCGTGTTTCTAAAATTGCATTTCTAAACTTATAACATTGAAAATGTATATCAGCGGCAGCAACTGAACGAAGTTTTTAAAGGGATCTTTTATCATGAAGTTTCATGAATATAACTCAAAAACTCTTTTATAATACTTTTGAAATAATACTATAAAAATTATAAAACTAACTTCTTTCGTTTAAACAAAGCTTACAGAGTATGTTTGCTAAGATAAGATTGAAATATTGCTTGCTTAGATGTTAAACGAAGAATTTAATATGTTTTCAAGGGTATTTAAATTTCCAGAAACCAAGCAATAAATATTCAATCTTGTTTTTCAGAGCAAATTGCATTTCAAGTGCTCAAATTGGTGAAATCGTTTTAAGTTATTGGCCAGCCTTAAGGCTCAAATATTTGAACTTTGCCATAAATCACCGAGCTAATTAATTTAAATACATGTGCCAAATTATAAGCACATAATGCGAAACAGCTGCTCCACCTTTAACCATAAATCTCGAAAGCAATTTGTCTTTAAAGTGTCATAAAATGCATGCAGGCCAGCAAGTCAGCAAGAGCTGACGCCGCCCAAAAGGAGTACAAGTAAAAGTTTATAATTAAAACTTTACGCACGTTTTGTCTAAGTAAATACGAAGCCACCAACACACACACTCACACACACACACACACATGGACACACCAACAGGATGGCAGCTATTTGGCTTTGGCCTTTACGTATGCGTGATGCTAACAAAAATTTTGTGCTGCATACTTAAGTGGGCAAGTCCTTGGCCCAGGGCTGCATTTGGAATGCCGGACGTCGGCTCAAGTCGAGCATATGTCTCAAAGGCGGCAGCTGACGGGCGAGTGGCCAAGTTGTGACTGACACTTATTACGTGGACAGCTGGCTAATTTGTGCAAACAAAACGAAATAAACAATGCATAACAAGAGAATGTTCAAATGCATAAACAAAGCGCATACATCGTTACCAAGTTTAGAACATTATAAAAAGTTGATAGATATCCTTCGTTTTAATATTTAAATTATATAGTAAAAATTAAATAAATAAAATGTTACAGCATATTTATAATTTGAACAAAAACAGTATTGTGAAATATAATAGTAAATATTGTTGTAATTAAAAAGTATACAGCAGGAATCTAATATCTGACATTTATGTATACAAATATTTGTTCAATATATTCTAATACAAGAAATGTCCATAAAATAAGGAAAAATTCAAAAGAACCAAATCAAATGATAAAATAAACAAGTGGAGAAGGATTATCTTCGGCGTGCCGAAGATTAAATACTCTTTTCGAACCTTAAAGCAATTTTTACTATTTTTCCGTGACTGCTTATTTAATTCGCAGATATTAATGTCGCATACATATACCCCTACATATAAAATAAAATATATAAAGGTATTCATGTAAACAGGGACGTTTCACTATCCGTAGCTCGTGGACGCGTCCCTTAGCATTCATAAGTGCTACCGAATTGAACAATATACAAGTTTCAGTTTTTCCAAAAAGTGAAAACTACATTACATAATATACATACCAAATTTTGTGCCTGTTGCTCTTATACCTTTCAAGGCTGCTGTCGGAAATTGAATTGTCATAAAACTTAATCTGAACATACGAGAGCTTATATTCAGAATTTGAGATCCATATTTTTTTTCGCGTGGCATTGGTTTTGCCAATGAATTTAAATTTTTCTTTTGAATTATTCTATTAAAGCTACTTTATGTATGAAAAAAAAAATTAGAAACAATTTAGGAAATTGAAAATAAATGAATTTGACTACAGCTATTATATATTTGAAAAGAAGAATAAGAAAAAATGAAAATAAATGACCAGTCGCCGCTGGTTTCGAACCCGGGACCTCTCGCTCACCAGTTCGCAACTTTACCCACTACGCCACAAGCCGTTTTGATGATCGCTGACAAAATTGCTTGAAGAGCAGACTGTCAAAAGCTTTCTTGTTTTGCTTTGTACTGCTTACACCAAGCAGTTTTAAGAATCGCTAACAAACTCGATTTATACTGAGCTTTTGTTTTTTCGCGTGGCATTGTTTTTGTTCTAAGCCATTGAAAGCAAATGAATTTGATTACAGTTATTATATATTTGAAAAGAAGAATAAGAAAAAATGAAAATAAATGACCAGTCGCCGCTGGTTTCGAACCCGGGACCTCTCGCTCACCAGTTCGCAACTTTACCCACTACGCCACAAGCCGTTTTGATGATCGCTGACAAAATTGCTTGAAGAGCAGACTATCAAAAGCTTTCTTGCGCTTGACTTTGTTTGCTCAGACTATCAAAAGCTTTCTTGTGCTTGACTTTGTTTGCTCATATGCACCTGTTTTTTCAAAATATTTAATGACGCATATCTTCGCTGTTTATGACTCAATCGATTTGCGATTTTACCCATTGATGAGTTATAAGGATGTTCAAGTGTACAAGGAAATTTAAGGCAATTGCTTTGAAAACATCGGATTTATGGCCAAAACCGACTTTGAGGTGTATGGCAGCTATAAGATATAGTGGTCCGATCCGGCCGGCTCCGACCAATGTGCTGTCCCCTTGAATAATAAGTGTCTGTGCAAAGTTGCATCGCGATAGCTCAAAAACTGAGGGACTAGTTTGCATACATACAGACAGACAGACAGACAGACAGACAGACAGACAGACAGACAGACAGACAGACAGACGGACATGGCTAGATCAATTTGTTTTGTTTTTATAAGCATATTGGCAGTAACTTTGGGGGTCTCAGACGCTTCCTTCTATGCGTTACAAACTTCAGGACAAACTTAATATACTATTTTCTTCGAAAAGAGTATAAATATTTGGTTAAAAAATCACATATTTCAAGAACACAATTCGTGTTTTGAGACCTGTCGGCCTAAATAAAATTGTACACACATCCATATATAAAACAAAGCACTCTCAAATACTATTTGGTAACAAGCAAGGATAATTTAGAAGCAGCAACAAAAACAACAAGAATAACAAGCATTTAACATGTAAACTAAATTAAAGTTCAAATGTAAATATTTTCGAAATGTTTGTTTTAGAGTTGGGCAAACTATTTGAGTTGAGTTTTTGGTCAGTTGATTATAACTTGTTGTTATTATATTTGTTGTTTCTGCTTCTGTTTCAGGCATAGGGAAAGCATTTTTGAGTTTAATTAGTTTAGAATTTTTATGGCGTAAATTTTTAAATTTACTTTATTGCATTTATTTGGCTGTTGCTTGTTAAATATTTAACGAATTGAACTTGCAGCATGTGTGAACATGTGTGGACATGTCTGTGCATGCTCAACTTAAAGTTGCGACACAATTTGGCCCAGTTATTGGCCTCTCAACAGGCCCCAGATTCATTTGCGTGTTAATTGTCGAACTGGTTCGTCGCGTGTCGACTTTAAAAATGGCCTGTAAATTATTGTAAATTGTTGCGGTTTTGTCTTTTGTGCAGTCAACGCAGGGAATAAATACCCTGCCATACAATGCGTATGCTTAATTTTGTAGTCAGCATGTATGTACTTCAAGGTTACAAAAATAAATATTTTGTATATTTTATTTTTAATATTTAAGATGAAATACATAAATATAGATTTCAAAAACTGTTAATGATCGAAAAAACTATAAAATTGATAGTTGAACAAGTGTTTACTTCTTAGTTTACATATTCCACATTGATATATTGACTGTAGAGCATTCACAATTCGTCAATATTGAACATATATTTGCAATTATTGCATGGCGTTAAATTTTATAAAACATGTCGCACTCTGCTTTTATTGCCATTACGTACAGAGTTGTGTGTAAAGTTTATTCGTATTTTTATTTTGTTCTTTTTTGTTGCTGTTGTTATTTAAACATTTATTACACAATCGCCGTTTATGTACACAAATTGTTAATTTTTGGGCATTGTATGCATTTTATTTGCATTATTTCGTTCGTATCGCCTGCTGATTTCTTATAATTATATAACATGTGTTTACGTCATTGTATTGCATATTTACAGACCTGGGGTGTTTTTTTAATACATATTTTTGGTTCTGCAATTTCGGAATGAAAAACTATTTAGTTTTTGGTTAACTAATGTACAGAAATATAGGAATGCAAATAGTTTTAGCTGCACATAAATTATTTAAGCTTGTGCTAAAATTGCTAAATTGTGTAAACTGTTAGTTACGTGCATAAACTTGATCCGTGGTTATTATTTTCCCCTTATTTGAGAATGATGCGTTTCTCTCGGCACTATAAATCCACTTTAAGTATATTTGGCATTTTTTGCAGACTATTTTAAAATTATCATTCGACTGTCATCAACAGGCGCCGTCGCCCATGACAATGAAAAAATGCTTGCTACAAGAAAGAAGAGAAAATGGTTGAAGTGCTTTTAGCCAGCAGCTGAACATCATTATTCACATGGCAAAAGTGAGCATTTTCATGTCCAGTAAAAGTAAAAAAAAAGTTGGAATTGAGAAAACAGAGAGATACGGCAAAAGAGAAGTGAAAGTGCTACAGCAAAGAAGCTGCAAAAAATGCAAAATTATGGTACAGAAAAAAAACATGAAGGGTGTATACAGGTATGATAGTCAAGGACACGCCGCACTTGAATATTTTCCTTAGCCTCACTGTATAACAGGTCCTTGCAGTTGCTTTTGGTACTAATCTGCTTTACTGCTTGTACGCCATTAAAAACTAAGAGTTTTTTTTTCTCTTGTTTAGGCATTTTGCAATTTATATAACTTACTTTGACATTTAAAGTCTTTGATAAATGATGTTTATCAACTTGAAAAGCTTCAGCTTGCTATTGAGCTATTATAAAGTCATACAATGGACAGTGAGATTTGGCTTGGAGCATAAGATTATGTGAGATCACCTAATGATTAAGCTATGAATCTTAGATCAAAATATTAATATATTTCTAAGAAAATACTAGCTTAAAATCTATTATCAATTTGAAACTATAAGCCCAATGCTTGTCATTTTTATACCCTGAACCCATTAAAAATGGGTAAAAAGGGTATAATGGTTTTGTGCAAATGTATGTAACAGGCATAAGGAAGCATCTCCGACCATATAAAGTATATATATTATTGATCAGTATCAACAGCCGAGTCGATCTAGCCATGTCCGTCTGTCTGTCCGTCTGTCCGTCTGTATGAACACGCAGATATCAGAGACTACAAGAGCTAGAGACTTCATATTTGGAACATAAGTTCTCCTAATCCCGGGACAGATCAAGTTTATTAAAATTTATCGATAGCTCGTCCCGTTCAAAAGTTATCGATAAATTTCGATTTCAGACCAGCGTTTTTTGGATATAACTTACAAGTTATAAGAGCTAGAGGCCCCTAATTTGACATGTATAATCTCTAAAGCTTTGGCTGCACTTATTCAAGCTTTGTAATAATGTGCATTCTTATTTATTTGCAGCTGGCTCAGTAAACTCGCCCAAATCAGAGCAATTGCTTAAATGGCTTAAAGCGTAGCCAACTGCAAATGGAAATACTAAGATTACTTACTACATAAACAGAACAGGAAGAGCGCCAACAGCAAATTATCAGTTTCACATTTCACATTGCGCAATCAGTGAGTTGCCACCGCCAGAACAACAACAACAACAACAACAACATCAACATCAGGTCAACACTTTCCCAAGCAACAACAACAACAACAATAACAATAACAACACCAACAACCAATATCGCAAATGGCGCCATGCGAAATCGGTCAGTTTGAAGTTGGCCAAGCGAAATGCAATGCAACTAATTGCCATAATTAATTAGGCTTAAGCGTGGCTTGCAGCGTCAACTACAAGTAGCCGAAATATATACACGTAAATGTTAACTGTTATATATATATACACGTATATATACCTAGGCCATACGCTGCTTATCAGCTCGCGTGACTCGTAAGCGGATTCGCTGAGCTGAAAAGAAATGGGAATGGAAAAACAACCGAAAAATAAATTCCATCTGAAGGCGTTTGTAATTAATGAACGCGAGCCTTTTTAAAGTTGCACGCTCCGACTTTAAATTCAATTAAACTTTAATCAATTGCCAAGCAACTGCGATCAGTGCGGCACAACAACAACCAGCAGCAACAGCATACGCATCCTGTTGGCTGCCAATCCCGCAACCTTCGTCCTCTCCATCCACAGGCTGACTGACATCACGAGCGACAGCCACAAATAACCGCAGGATAACTTCATTTGCATGCGCCGCACACACACACACACACACACACACACACGCACGCACACACATGTGAAGGGGGCTGCTGGGTCCAACACTTTTCATTGCATACTTTTGTGAGCTGCCGCAGCAGCAGCGTGCATAAAATAAAAATATTGTATGTGCATATAAGTATATGATATTTATACATTTATATTTTTATTTATATGTATATGTATTTTATCTGTTGCCTGCATTTAAATTAAAAGAATTTTCATTATTGTTGTTCGCTGGTTGTATTACATGCATGCAAAGAAACGCTTTTATTAACAGATAGTTAAAAATGGGAAGTGAGAAGCGATGTTTATAAAAGCAAGTAGACTTTCAAATGCTCTACAAATTGTTTGCAAAGAATAAAAAGTAATATATTGTTTGAGATGAGATAACGAATGATTTTTAACTTTTCAACAATTGATTATGTTAAAAAATATAAATTGATTTAATTTAATAATTTACATATATGAGAACCAATATTTAAATTTATTTAAGCTTATATTTTTTCCACCTCTTTTCTTTTAAGCGTGCAAAAATCCCCTCTCAGTTAATAAGCCCACGAATAATGTAAAATCGGACATTTATGCATTGGCACTGGCAGCAAATAAAATGCTTGCATATGAATAAATTAATACAAATTAAATAAAAATTGTGAAATTGTACAACAAGCGACGTCACATAATTGATGTTGTTGTGCACACTCGTATGATGCACAATTTTTAAATTAAACTGCCGCATAATGAGCGCAAACGAAGACTTCCCATGGAACGCAGCAAAATCCGTTAAACGCCAGAGAAAGCACATAAATTTAATAGGAAGCCAGCAAAAAAAAAAACCATTTGCATAGAAAATTAATAAATGGTCATTTTCTGGCACAGCAAATACAAAAAATGGGCAACCCTTTTCAAGGGTTCAATTTGCATGGATTTCTCATAAATTTGGGCTAACTGCCGTTTAGGGTTACGGCTGGGTTAATGTCTGAAATATTGCTTATGAGCACGTCAAATAAAGACACGAACTAAGGTCGATTGTCTGTGTGGCCCAAGGAGTGTATCCTATTGTATGTCACATCATTATCGACATTAACAACAAAAAGCACTTTATTGGCCTCATCAGGCGGTGCAGCAGTCACGGCTGCCACGACAACGCAGGTAACGGCAAGCACCAAGGACCAACGACCAAGGACCAAAGCCCAATGACCAAGGAGCTCGGCTCGTCAAGCAGGCCTACAAAGCATCGGGGTGAGATAATGGTAAGACAGGATACTGCATCTGAGTTGGCAATCAGCAGCTCACGCTCAATGCAACAGTACACTGATAATATTTGCCACGCCCACCACGCCTTGCGGTAGCCTACCGCTTGCTGCTCGTGTCCTGCGTGTGGGCAAAGCATCCAAGCAATTTGTGTGTGTGTGCCACTATGTAATAGGGGTCCTGTTGCTCAAAGGGGGCTGCGGTAAGTCTCTCAATTGTGGACACTGTGTGTGTCGTGAATGACTTTAAGTGCGATTAAACTCGAAGGAAACTGTGGGCAACTGTGCATAACCTTATGCCAATATCAACAGCTTACATTCTATTTCAATATTTAATTATGCCTTAATATCTCACATATTGTGAAGTCAATTCATTAACAGCTAGAGAATTAGAAGCATTTTTATTAAATTTTAACTCTGTCTCTGAACTGTAATTAATTTTAAAAGATTCATGTCGGCCCATAATATAATATTGAATATCGCCAGATTTTTCACTAACCTCGCTTAAATTGCTTATTGAAAAATCAGCTAGAAAAGCGACGCGTTGCGCATATTAAAAATATTTTATACATGCACAAGTAAACCAAAAAGCAAATATTGTCTGGCGCACATGTCTGTAAATCAATTACAAAAAGTGCTGCTTGCCTCCACGTCAAAGGCATACAAAATAAATACCCAACGTCAAAGTATCTGCCGAAAAAAAGACGAAACACCAGCGAGTCATAAACGGAAATCAAGTGAAAAGGTCAAAATACAAAATACTCGCAATTTGCCAGGCCCGACGATGAAAATCCACCCACAGGACGACCTTCCAGCTTGCCTCTGCCCAGACCTTCCACACTCCTGGCCAGGCGTTAATTTATTTGTCGGTTGATTACAACGCGCTTCCGGCAGACGACAGCGGCGGCAAAAACAAATTAATTTTTATGTCTCTATGCTGGGTGTCGCAACAAACGTTTTGAGTAATGCGCTCGGCGCCTAAGCGGAAGTGTATTAATTTCCGACCCAAACAGCCAACGGGAATGCTAATAACAAATACACGAAAATGTTGCAAATATCAGCTGAAGCTGTACATAATGAATGGATAGGTGAACTGATGCCCAAAATGTTATAAAATATAAATCTTTATGATTAGCCCTAAATTATATGGAATTTTTTAAGGTCAAAAGTTAATGAAAGCAAGTGGGCAAGAATATTCATTTCAAAATGATTAAAATAAACAATGAAAAAATCAAATAAAATACATAGGTTGTTGTATTATACAAAAATAAAACACACAGCCTTCAATTATCCTGGTCAGCTTAGCATAATTAACTATTATTATTGTATAAAAATTGCATTTTATAAAAATGGAATACTTTTTAGCCATTGCTTTTAGCTGATGTGAAGAAAACAGCTTAAATTACCAGGAGCAAAAACATGTAGACTGTATTAAATCTTTAATGATTTTATATAACTATACAAGGCTTTATTTTATTTTATTTTATTTTATTTATTGTCGACTACTGACAGTCGACACAAAAGAATTTATATAAAATTATAAAAAAAATTTAATGTATATACAAGAATTTAAATAAATCTAAAATCGTAAATATATTAAATTAAAGAAATAAAGTTAAAATTACGTTAGGCTCTGGGGATATCAATAGCAAAATTAAATCATTGGTCCAACATTTGTTGCAAGGATTGGGAAACCCAGAAAAAACCCAATCAAACCAAAAATCAATAAAAATTTGTTTAGTAGTTAATGAGCTAGTATATATTAGAAAGTATTTTATAAAGTGAAAGATAGAAGATAGAGAGAGAATAAAGAAAAATAAAGGAGGGAAATAAAGAAAGAAAAGGGAAAATAAAATATATTAATTAGTTGTTGTTGCAGGCAATCTTTCCCTTCCATAAACAACACATTTGTTTTTATATATATATATATATATATATATATATATATATATATATATATATATATATATATTGCTGAATTTTTATTAAGAACACCAAACAATTGCAAATGAATCAATCAACCGCAGTGATTAGTTGCATGTTGTTTCGGATTCACAAAGAAGTCACGACGCCTGCTCTTTACGACTCCCAAGGAGCCACCTAAAGTGACTTTATAACACACTCATACTCTGACACACACACGCACACACACACAAAATCACGCCCCCACTCTTTGGCTGCCACGCCCACTTTTGAGACTTTTAATGCGGCAGCTATAAATGTCAAGTCTCAAGAGAAGACGGGGATGACAAAGAGGCGAACGAAAACCACAGCAGCGCACAAAAGCGCTAAAAGAAAACAAATAAACAACAACAGCAACAGCCAGCACCACAACACACACACACACACACACACACACACACACACACAAACACAACGGCTCCACATTAAGAAATTTGTTGAAACGAATGCGTTTTATTTAATTTTTATTGCCGCCAACGACGCTGTAGCTAAGCGTGTGTATGTGTGTGCCTGTTTGTGTGTGTTTGTGTGTGTGTAATAAAGCATTTAAGAATTATGAGCAGCAAGCAACAAGCAGCAAGCAGCTGCGCGAAGGAGCTGCGAGGCGCTGCACACAACAAACAATTAGCTGTCGCCGCACAAAAGTATGCTACTAAAAATAGCTGTGTGTTTGTGTTTGCCAGTGCAAACGGCGCAGATTGAGACGTGATGCCATTAAAGTGCACGAGCGTGACCTGCCAAGCAACCCCTCGAGTCTCGACTCTCAACTCGCGGCTCTCGGCTGTGTCATACAGTCGGAATGCGGCGAGGCTTATGATTAATGCTTTAAATGAGGCGCACAAAACAATGCAGCGAGGCGGCAAAGGTTGAGGAAATGCCAGCGGCTTGCTTCGGCGGCAGCAGCAGCGTGAAAAACCGCACAGGATGCAAAGGATATTGCGCATGTTTGGGGCCAAGCCGACAAAGTTTTGCATGCGGCAGCAGCAACAACAGCAGCAGCAGCAGCAACAATAGCCACAACAACATCAAGTGCCAAATGCACATGTGCACCGTGTCCTTGTCCCTGCAGCCTGTCTAATTCCTGCTGGCCCAATACGGCGCAGTGTGACCGTTGCACTATTGCATAAAGGGCTAATATTTATGGCAGAGCAGCGTATACTTGATGTTGATCATATAAATGTGTTGCTTTAAATTCTACAGAACAGATTTTTACTGGGATTTTCTTGTACATTTCTATATGTTTTATTATATAATAAATATTAAATATTAAAGAACATTTCTCTTTGAAATCCTCAGTGTGTAAGTTGTCTAAGTGACCTAATATATATTTTATATTTCAGCCAAAAACTAAAGCAGCAAGTTCTAATTAAAAGTTATTTTGATATATCTTTTACTATATAGTATATATTAATAAATATAATTAAAATTCTTATCAAATAATTATTGTTCGTCTTTCAAAAAGTGTTAGGAAAACAAGCAAGAATTAAAATTAAGTTATTTCGAGGAGCTCCAAAAACAACGGTATCTCTCGCTCTCTCTCTCTCTTTCTGATCTATTATTTTATACCGAAAATTTAGGGTTTTCTTGCCATGGTGCCGCGCAGTCCCAATACGGCACAGTGTGACCGTTGGGCCCCAAATTAAAGCGCAACATTTGCCGCAACGCTGCGCGTCATGCAACTGAAGTATTTGGCCGCAACAAAAGTAACAACAACAACAACAACAACAGTAGCAGCAACAATGTGTTTGTTGTGCGCGTGTGTGTGTGTGTGTGTGTGTAGTTGGCCCCCTCTTTAACATTAGTGGGCGTGGCTGGCTGGCAGTTTGGTCATTTCGTTCGCTCGGTTTTGTCTGTTTGCTTCTAATTAAGCTTAATGTGCTCACATGCTGGACATTTTAAGCATGTATTTGCCTGCTGGCTGTTTGTTGTCCTTGTTGTTGTTGTTGCTGCTGCTGCTGCTGCTGTTTGTGTAGTGTTGTTGTTTGGTCATGTTGTTGCGTGCAGTTTTTGGCTTGTTTGGGGTGCTTTGGATTTAGCTTTCGGCTCTGCAAAAGTTAACCTATAAGTTTTTGGCTGTCAGCGGATTGGCTTGGGAATGTGACAAAAACAAAAGCAAGCGAATCCTAAGCTTTGTTATGGTCAAAAATATATTATTGCTAAAAGTATATAATCAACTATTAAATAATTATGATATTATATTTTAAAAAGTATATTATCAACTATTAAATAATTATGATATTATATATTAAAATAGGTACACAGAATTTTAAGAATTTAATAGACTTAATTTATAGTTTTTGTATGCGTGTGTTGCACAGCCGATTGGCAGAGAAACATAAGAAAAACAAACAATACTAAACAAAAATGTGTCCAACACCTATTTCGAAAATAAATCTCAGTAACAATATCAAAATCAAAGTTGCACAAAAAGCCACGCCTAGTTTATTGTTTCTGCACATCACATAAAAAACAAACTTTCTCAAGAACGCAGCTTGAAGAAGTTTGTCGCTTTCAGCGGAAATGATGCAAAAAAAAAGAAAGAAAACATGCTAGCAAAAAACAACAAATATACGAAGGCGTCACATTTTACGCGAACTAAACAGCGCCACGCCCCCTAAAAAGTTTCGTGTCTAAAGAGCAGAAAGGCAATGCTTTTGAGCAGAAGTGGAAAATACGAGGGGCGGAAGCGAATCCGAAAAATCTAACAAACTCAAATAACGCTCAAGTGAAATTTCATTCTCTACACCATATGATGAGCTATTAGATAATTGTGGGCCCCGTTTTAAGGTATCCCGCCTAGTGGGCGTCATCTTTTAAAAGGTACAGAAAGCTACAAAATTGGCATAAGTAATAAATCTGGTTAATTGAATTTATTGATTCTCATAAATAAAACTAATTTTACTCCTAATATTAGACAAAATTGAAAATTTAAGAAAATCATAAAAAACGTTGATTTTATTTGCGGCTAAATTAATTGTTGACAGTATCCAACCTAAAACATGCTTCATAAAAAAAAAATTTTAAAAATTGCAATATTAATTCTCATATACTGCAAGAAATATTTCAAATTTGTAGCCCTTGGTCAATGTGTAGGACCCGTTATATCTTATTATCTCTATTATTGTCGTCGTACGATACTTAGCGGCTAACTATCGATAAGCATTCTCTTATGTTGCTATCGACCTGCTATAACTGGAATACAGATCTATTGTTAGCCTTAACGAATTGAATAATTGTTTCTAATTTATTTTAGAATATTATTCTGTTTATATAAGAGTTTTACCTGGCTCACTACACATGCTTATAATAATAATAAATTTACGAGCATTTATTGCATACACCTTAAGCAGATAACAAATAAATTTAATTGAAAGCACAACATTTTAAAGAGCTTAAGCTTAAGACCATAAGATATGTGTGTGGGAGCGTGTAGCTATGTATGTGTGTGTGTATTCGTGTTTGTGTGTGTGTGTGTGTGTTAATTAAAACCGAATGCGGCTTTTAATTGAAATTAACCTGGCGATGAATGCGATTGCAATGCGCATTTGTCTGACAAATGTGTGCGGTTCAAAATGCAACACATAAATCACAAAATGGCGGTAATAATCAGACAATGCACAAACACACACACACAGGGTCTATACAGTTGTTTGCGTGTGTGTGTGCGTGTGTTTGATTTCAATCTCTCAAGCCAATTGACAATTGCCGCAATGCAATTGAAAATCTGCGCGATTTCCGTTAACGAGACGAGAGCGCGAGAGTTGAAAAGGCGACCAGCAACAAAAACGCATAAATAACTCTGCTGCTTGGCTGCATAAATACTTAAAATTTATGCACATGCGGCTGCTGCTGTTGGAGTTGTCGTTGTTATCGTTCATGTTGTTGTTGTTGTTGTGGCACCCGCACGTTTATGCCCCACTCCCCCCATTGTGCCACCCAAACCACAGCAAATTGCACACAATTACAAAATGCAATGGAAATTGATTTATCACGCACACAACATTTACGGTCACGCATCCAACATAAATTTTCATTCACTGTCTTTTTGGGCAGCCCCAAAATCTTTGTTATTGTTGTTATTGCTGGAAATTGTTTTGTGCCGAGCATAAATTGCAAACTCATATAGAAAACGCTGCTTTATACATATATGGCAGCCAACTATATGGCCATAGGTGGACGATACGCCCAGTGGAAAAAACGAGTCTAGCCCCACATTAAATAGCAATAAAATGAAAAATATTTCGAGTAATTTGCGGTTAAGCAGAGTCACAATTAAAGTCACATAAATTGCAGGACTATTATTATTATTTGCGAGAGAGAAATTCAAGTATTTTGCAAATTTGTGGCTTGCATAAAATTTATTTTATTTTAATTAATATCTAAAAACATTTATGCTTAAAGAATATTATGCAACGGCAATTATTTGCTTAATTGATTTGGTAACGAGTAAATTGCCTATATTACGAACTAACTGCGTAAAAATATAAACATAAATAAAGTTTTCCATTCAGTAACTATTTAAATAGTATCATTTTTTTAAGTACATATTTTTTAAAAGTATTTTAAATATTTTCACATTTTAACCAAAAATTGCGATGCCAATAAAAACTTAAGATAAATCTAAGGGAAAAAGCTTGTTTGGAATATATATTCGGTTTTCATAATGCAATAGCTGAAATTCAAATTTAACACTATCTATAAAATATGCAAAAGTTATATTACCGTATTGCCAAATAAACCAGATATTATGAAATATTAAACTAAACTTAAAAATAAATATTTTAAATATGTATATATTTTAAGTTACCTTTAATTAGCAGTATGTACTGCTAAATATTGTTTTTAATAACTAAATAAGTAAATAAATAAATTTTACGCTTAAGTTAACTTACTCGTTATAATTGCAAGGTTCATTTTATTTTGTACATCGGTGATTAAAGTAAATTTTATTCTGAGTATAAAACAATAAAACAATATAAATATGCATATTTTTTATAGTTACGAGTATGTACCCCATAATATTGTCTTAAATTAACCAGTAACTAAATTAGTAAATAAATAAATTTTACGATTTAGCAAACTTTCTCGCTCTAATTGCAAGGTGCATTTTATGCAAGCGATTTAGTGTCTGAGCGAGTGCATCATTAGCCTGAATGGACTACTAATATTTTTGCTGCCGCTTAGCCCTGTTACCCCCAGCAGTGCCACAAACACGACCCCCGTTGACCCGCCCCAAAGTCGTCTCCAAGGCACACATTACATGCGAGATTTGCATGCCAAAAATTCATTAGCACTTTAACAATGACAATTTATGTAATACATATATAAAGGCACGTCGTTTATTGTGGCCAGCCGGAGGGATGGAGGGATGGTGGGATGGTGGAAAGGGGAGAGCAAAGTCAGCTATGCCTGACTGCATTTTGTGGGGTGTTTGGTTTGGTTGCTGTGTGTGCCTGGTCACATTAGACGGATATTAGATTACATGCTGTACGTAATTATTGCTTCCTGAGGTAACAATGCGCATTGCATTATGCATTTTACATGCTGTTCAAATACGACCATTTGATTCGAATGATTTGAATCATTTATTCGGCTGTAGCTTCAGCTGCAGCAGCTCAAGTAGCTTAAGCTGTGGATTTGAAAAGTCTTGCAGTGGCAGTGTTGGTCAAAATTTAATTGCAGTTGTCAGTCTTCAATTTCATTGTAAATTGCCTGTCGCAGTGCACAATGTAACATAAATCAGAGTGCCTGGCCGGATATTAAGTATACGCCACGTGCTGCTTGCTGACTTTGGGGCCCCGTTTCGTTGACACTTTTCTATTTTCAATGTCTCCCAAGACGCCACTAAACAAATTAGCGTTAATTTAATGACAGACGCTCGCCCATTTTGCAACAAACATGAAATTTATTGGTTTCCACTCGTTGCTGCCGCAACGGCTGGCAAATTGTTGGTTGGGTGCCTACCAAATTGTGAACTGTTTGTCTGAGTGTCTGAGTGTCCATAAATTTTATTAGGCTTCCAGATGTGCGGGCGGCAATGTCAGCAGCAACTGTTGCATAGGCGTGGCTAAGCGAATGAATGAGTGTTATCTCTCCATCTGGCTCACATTTTCGCAAGGGCAATGATAATGGAGTTGTGAATGAATTGTCCAGTTGAGAATGCAGTGGAATTAAGCGATTAAAAAGAAGACAGGAATTGTAATCGCAGAAATTGTATAAAATTTATATATAAATATATCTTTCGCATTTGCAGCAATATCTGTTTAGAATTAATGTTGTTTTTTTTCAAATAAAAATTCAGTTTAATAATATTTTTAAAAAAATGTTAAAAACCTTTTTAATACATTTTTGAATTGAATTTTTATTTTATTGATTTATATCATAGAAGACTCCGCATATTTTGTGCAATTTGAATGCTGAGATTTGTTCTTTTATTTTATTTTATTTATTTATTGTCGACTATTGACAGTCGACACAAAAGATATATATATAAAATTATAAAACACCTAAAAAAATTTTAAATATTAAAACAAAGGGATAAAGTTAAAATTAAATAATCTTAAAAATCACAGTAGCTTATATCTTTAAATGAGCAAGTAAATTCCATATTCAAATATCTAATCCCCACTTGATACCTCTAAAAATATAGTTTATTCACAAACATTCCCTCAAGTAAATATTTGGACTATTTGAAGACACGAAAATAAAATATGAAGCGAAATAGTAGCTAAAATAATAATAGCGCTTACATAGCACATAAAGCGATTGGATGAGTCTCGTCTAGAGCGAATTGTTTTCGCATATTGCAGAGTACATTTTGGCCCTTTAGCCGAATATATTCCCAATAGTAGCATCATATGCCAGTCGCATTGCCCCGCTGCTGGCTGCGTTGCAACTGAATAATAAATCTCGCTGCTTCTCTCTGTGCAGTCAACTCTTTGAGGGGCTGCCAGATAGGCAGTCAGACAGGCAGGCAAGCAGGCAACAAGCAGCCAGACAGGCTGCATTTTAGATGCTGGTCTACTTAAGAATCGTGACTGGTCTACAATAGCTTTTACAATTTACATGCATATTTTAAACTTTGCTTAGCTGCCAGAAAATTGAATACAACAAACATTTTGAGACCTAAAAATATGAAAATTGAAATGCCTGCTACAACGAAGACGCCACTTTGGCAAACTATTCAACAACATCCAATGTCGAGAAATTATTAACAACAAGAACAACAAATAGGCAAGTATGTTGCAGGTGGAAGCTAGCGACTGATTAATACACTGTTTGCAGTGCAATAAGAGCTGAAAACATAAGGGAAATTAATTTATAGTCTTTATCTTTTCCGAAACAGAACAATTTGAAATTGCTGAGATTTTAGACTTTAATTTGGATTTCGAATCGAATGGAACAAATAACATCGCACAAAATCAATATACCCATTTGTTCGCTTCTGCAAACAGTGCATAAAATATGTAAGAAACAAGAAAATGCATCGAAGTTTTTGAAAGCATTTTTCGCACAGGTGTGCACAAATTTTCGCACCTCTTTGCGGGCTCTCAGTTGTGCTGCTGCTGCTGCTTCTGGTTTCGGCTAGTGGGCGTACAGTTCCCGGGGCCAGCTGACAGTCAAGCATGCTCCACAAATTTCTATTTGTTGGGCTGCTGTACATAAGTTGAGCACCGCGACCCCGCCCCCCACCTTGGGGTGTATTCCTGCTACTGCTACTGCTACTGCTACTTTTTCATACCTTTGGCAAAGTGCAAACTTTTGCATACAACTAATGTGCACTTCCGCTTTGCACGCCATTTTGTTTTCTTGCTAGCAACTTGAGCTAAAAATGCGATGTGTACGATATTATTTTGTGCTTCGAACTTTCGCAAAAGGAGGCAAGTGAGCAAGGTGCTTGAGCTATGTGCATTGTGCATTGTAAAAGTTCTGCTTGCACAACATAAACTCCCAACAGGATGTGACCTTTAAAGCTACGCCAGTTTTGAAGTCCCACTCGTGAATAGATAAACATTTATTGTCCATGTTGTGCCTCATATGGTTGCAGTTTTGGAATTATTAAATATGCATATATGCTGTAAGTACGTAAGCACTGTTTGTATGTTATTGGAATAATTAGCTAAATTAATGCATGACTTTTCATTTTGAATATTAACTTCTATTTAAATTTTAATTTTAATTCAATTTTCTTAGTCGACAATAGTATATAAATAGTGAATGAATTAACAAATCATTGCGAAATTATTATTTCTATAATAATAACCGAATACAATATGCAAGTTAATCTGAAGACTACCTAGTATGTATTCCATACATGCAGAAACTTACTTCTATCTCTAACAATTAGAAGAATTAGTGTAAATTCCATGTTTGATCAAATATTCCTCTGTTAATCTAACCAATCAGATTTTAGCAAACCTAATCGCACAGCTAACCATAAGCATTTAAAATCTGCATCATAACATAAATCGCCCATTCACAGACTTGTAAACAGACTTAGGCCAAAATTGCATAGTCACACCCGCAAGATGTGATTATAATCTGCTGACCAATCAGCGCAACTGCATCTCAAGTTATTCGGTGGCCGGGGCTCTTGGCCGAATTTGCGCAATCATACATACTCTCTCACACACACACACACGCACACATAAATCATATATCATAAGCATAATTGCAACACTCTGGCTTCCCCCCAAGCAAACCGACAGCTGAAATGCTTTGGCAGCTACTCGAGCGTTGGCCATTGCTTAATTAAGCGACGCCATGCGGCGTAAATGGCAGCGACGATGGCTGCACACACACACACACACACACACACACACACACACACACACACACACGCATGACAGAACACACACACACACACACACACACACACGTTGGCAGACTACAGCTACAATGCCTTTTGTCTTTACATTTATTAGCTAGACTATAATAACGCTTTTTATTTCATTGCCACAAAAACAAGCAGCGTGAAATTAACACAAGAAGCTTTTGCCTCGTGTGTGGAACTGTTTCTGTGACTATTACCGTGACTTCATTTGCCCTGTTCTGCCTATGCTACACTCAAAGAAACGCCTTAACTCGAAACATATCAAAGCCTTAAATATTAACAAATAATTTCAGCAATGGTATATAATAGGCTAATCTTAGGCTCAATTCATAATCTTAAGCAATACATATTTTTTACGATTTTTGCAACTTGGACCACTTGAATTCATTAAAAATACTTTTGTTTTATATATATATTTTTTACAAATAATTTAATTTTACCTCCAAGTCTTCATGTAGGCAGAGTGATAGCGTGCAACATGTTAATTTTATATATAATTTCGATATTAAGATACCTTAATATGTGACAGACAAAATCAACATTTGTGGATTTTGATTGAAAAAATGATGAGGATAGGTGTATTACTTTTTTTGTGGGTTCAGAAAATATTTAGTTAGAGTAAATTGTAAAAAATAGTACAGCAATAAACTATTTAGGGGTTACAGAATATATCTAGAAAAAATATTTGTTTATAAAAGATTGTATTTTTACTCTTCAATCCACATTTCAGTTGCATGGGAATTCAATTCAAGCCCACAAAATGTATATGAATTCGGAAATGGGAGAATGCCTAGCTGATTCATATTATAAAACGTCTACTTTTTCTGAATTGTTCTAATTCCAAACTAAAATATTGTATGCTCAAATGTAGAAGCTCTCAGTGCAGGTGGCTTTGTTCTCACGCCTCAGCCGCTGAACACTTTCGTTCATAAATGATATTCTTAAATATTTTCTTTTTGCTCGCTTAACGCTTAATTAAGCCACGCCCATTGCGGCAGGCGTTGTGCTCACAAATCACATTTCGCTTTAAGCCCGAGCTAGACAGGACATTTATGTGGCCAGCCGTTGTCAAAGAGGAGTTGCCATTTATCTAGCATTTTTTTGCTTTTTTGTGTGTTTTGTATTCGTTTTTCTACAACTACTCGTGTGCCTCGCAACTGTCTCGGGTCGATTCTGGTTCTTTTTTTTTCTGTTTTGTTGTTGCTGTGTTGCAGAAAGTCCCCTTGGACTTTTATTGACACTGATAAGTGTACCCAGAGCACAGCAAAAGGTAAGCAAAGCTGGCAATTTAAATTGAAATTGTTTGCCGCATCGCAACAGCAGCATACAAAAAAAAAAACAAAAACCAAAAATAACGGAGGCAGGAGGCAGCTGGAGCAAAAAATCTGGTGCACACAAAAAATGCCAGTTGGCCAGAGAAAAATTAAGTGAGACAAAGTGTTTTGTGACAATGCAGCAGCAACAAAATGCAATCCTTGCAACAAACCCTCTCAGAGCCCCCTCAGAAAGGGCGGAATGATGTGGGGGGAGTGTGTGTTAATTCCCTTTGGGCAACAGTTTTATTGACTGACCACATACAACGTGGAGATCCATTCAGATGCGAATCGATGCCTTCGATATGCGTGTCCTGATTGTTTTGTTTAACATGCAGCTGCATCTGCCATGGAGCAACTGAGTAGTAAAAGATATACTCGAACATACAAAAACATACTTGTACTCGATGGTCGCAGTGAGTTGTTATCCACTTTGGGATATTGCCAGCATTTCTTGTATGTACTCAATTGAAAATGCGGCTATGACTAAATAAACAAAGACTCCAATTACAACCACTTTTATTTTTTTAACTAACTGGTGAGTTGTGATTTAGATTTCAACTGAATATAAAAATTGGTAAATCATCATATTTCTAAGAATTTTGTGGATAGTCTTTAACCATTTCAACAAAATATGTTCCCTTAGGTTATATATATATTTTGTTTACTAAACGTAGAAAATGCATATGTAAAAACAACGTTTTGGAAAGCAATAATTATTTACGATAAAGTCAGCTTGCCTTAAACAAATATCAAATAGAAGATGAAACTCGTTAGGTTCAGCTAAATCCTAATAATATGAGAGAGCAAAAAGACACAGACAAACATCAATAAAAACAAAATTTGCAGCTGCCATCCAACCGAAACAATATAAATAGCTTTATTCAAATACAAGACATAACACACAAAAAGCGCTGACATTCTAAATAAACCATTTGACGCATTTACCATTTATGGGAATTTAAGCGAATTTAATTAAAAACTATAACGACGAACAGCACAAATATTTTTTATATTTATTTGTTCAATCAGACAGAAAGCATAGCACTTTTTTCACTATACACCAGCTATAAAAAACGCGAGAAGGTAGAAGAGCTGGAGAGGGGGCAGGGTTGTGGATTGGGGATTGGGCATTGGGGGAGGGTTAAACGAGCGCAATTCAAATGTCTGGACACAAAGAGTTTTGGGGTCCAACGTTGATTCGATCTCTCTCCCAATGCTGCCCACCAACTGTGGCTTTGTTTGTCTCCCTTGTATACCATGAACTTTTAATAAAAAACCAAACTCAATGGCAAAACTGTGGGTGGTAGCACTGCAGTGTCCTCAGAGCCCCCTCAGTTGGTCACATATCAACTCATAAGAGGTATCACAGCGAAATGGCAAATATGACAAGTGTAAATATGAGCTTTGGCCATAGGGAAAATGAGAAAATATGGAATATTAGAGAGACAGCACAGATAATGACTGAAATAAGCCAAAGCGCTTTGGTGCTACAAATAAAAGAAATACTTTGATATAGCCAGTCTAAAGTCTATTCAACAAGAAAAGAGAGTTTAATTGCGAAAAACATGACAGTTGAAATAGTAAAAGATTTGAGATTGAATAGTAAAAGATTTCCATTTTCCCTAATTCTTAATGGCATATATAATAAGCTACAAGACAGTTGAAATACCCCAAGTATTCACATTTAAAAACTCAACAAGACTGACACACAGAAAAAAACATCTCATTTTCAGCTCAATTTTCACATCGCAACACAAATTAATTTCCTTTGGGAATTGCCTTTTGCGCAACTTTATCGAGTGTCCTAGCCAAACAGTTGCAGTAACTGCTGCCGGTGCTACTGCAGCAGCAGCAACGTTTATGTATATTGTTGCAGTAGCTGTCTCTGTACCCCAGTCCCCAACACCCCAACGCCCCACCGCCGACTGCCGACTGCCAACGAACCCAAAGGTCCAAGTATGAAATGTCAGTTTACAGTTTAAATGTACAGAAAATTATCAACTTTAACATTTTGTTGCGGCTCCTTTCAACTTATAATGAAGTCCGCCAGGACATGCAACGTCAGTCTGAATGTGTGTGTGTGTGTGTGCGTGTCCTGTTTGTCAGTTATTTTAATGCAATTAGCTTAACAATTGTCCGCAAATATGCGCTTAGCAAAACAGCAAATCACATTTTTTGTTTAACAAGTTTTCTGTGGTAAAACAGGTAAAACTTTTAATTAACCGGCCGTTAACAACGCGCATGAGTTAATATGTGTTTTCTGCGAAGCACTCAATGTCTCTCGGAATATTCAAAACACATTCATTACATGCATTTTAATACGCTCAACATTCATAATGAACTGTCAAGAAGGTCTAACGATTTTGTAATGGCTTTTGAGACTCGCAAAAATGAAAATCATTTATACAAATAATTCTAATCGCATACAAAAAAAAAACAATTAATATAATCCAGATTCAGTTAAGCTGCTATTTTTATATATATACATTTAATAGCGTATAGAAGCTTCGTTGAGCCACATTTAGCAGTTGTTTATCGTTGTTTTTGTTATATCATTAACATGTGCATAATTATATGCAACCAGATGCCAAGTGGCTTGTCGGCGGTACAAAGACAATCTGTGAGTCGTTTCCTGTTGGCCCCATTTATTATTGTTGTTGTTGTTGTTGTTGTTGCTGGTGCTGCTTACAAGTTCAACTCCTGTAAATATGCTATACACTCGCCGAGAGCGAATGGGACAGAGACAAAAGTTGGTCTGGCTCAGCGTCGGAACTCTACCGACAAAATCATACATAAATATTGTTTTTATATGTTTATATGTTGTTGTTGTGTGTGTGTGTGTGTATTGCCATTTAGATTTTGCAGCGCTGTTTTTTGTTTTAGTTGGTAATTATGAAAGTTTTTTGTGCATGTTACCCAGATTTAAACAGGTTGCCCCAAACGCAAATGTTGCGACAGGTACATATGTGAAGATATGAAGCACATTTCACCCTGCAAAATATTTTAATTAAATTAATTAATGACTCTTTACGAAGTGAGCCTTAAAAATGTATAATGTATGCATAAATTAAAATATTTAAATGTGTTTATTTAAAACAATTGTATATGTGAAGAGAGCAACGAAAACTGATTTGACTAGAAAGCTGAATGCATAAAGATTTTTTAACATCCAGTTGGGAAGCTTTGTTCTATGCTAAAAATGGTTCTGTTCTGTGCTTTCAAAGCTTTGCCAAACAAGTTCCATACTCTTCTTTAAGAAAATATGCAACTTATTCCGTTTAATTTGCCACCAAATAAATATTTATGTGTAGCAAAGAATCCAAAAGAACCATGATTATAATAATAATAATAATAATAATAATAATAATAATAATAATAATAATAATAATAATAATAATAATAATAATAGTAATAATAATAATAATAATATATAATAATAATAATAATAATAATAATAATAGTAATAATAATAATAACAATATTAATATTAATAATAATAATAATAATAATAATAATAATAATAATAATAATAATAATAATAATAATAATAATAATAATAATAATAATAATAATAATAATAATAATAATAATAATAATAATAATAATAATAATAATAATAATAATAATAATAATAATAATAATAAACCGAATAAAACAGTCAAGAAAGACAATGTTTGAAAGAAAGAGGCAACAAATTTGTAAAATGAGGGAACAAAGTAAGTACGTATCAAGAGTCAGTAATATATATTATACCAATATATAAGACAACGCAATTTTGTAAGTATTTCTTGTGGCAATGAAAACCTTATAATTGCTAATTGAATAAGAAATGTGGGGGAAAAGTATCTCAGTTCTATAAGATAGACTGGAAATGCAAAATACAATTAAAAAAATTCCTTAAATCTAAAAATCTTTATTTCATATAGTCTTTCCGTTCTTCCAATGTTAAATGATACAAAAAATAGATATTTGTTATTGATTTAGTTTAATTCAAGAAATGTGTGTCAGCAATTTGTTAAACTCGATATTCTTTTTAAAAAAAAAGATTAGTATTTCAGTTCTAAAACGTAATTGCTCAGAAACCTCCTAAATAATACACATTTCAAGCAAAATACCAGAGCGAGGAGCTATTTTGAAAGATCTCAGCATCGATCTGACAGTTCTCGGCTGATCGTTGGCACTATTTGGTCTGTTCGGCGCACTCGCGTTCTGGCAACGCGCTCGTGTGTGTTCAGATTTATTTTTAAGCTACACACACAAATTATATTCTCTGTGCGGGTGAAGAAAATTATTTAATGGCTACTGCTCGACGTTTTCCAAAGCCAATTTGCTATGAAAATTGCCTTAAAATTGTTAAATAAAGCATGAGAAGTGTTGCAAAACATAAATAATAAAGAAAGTTGCAAGTGTTTCATAAAGAAATTACTCATATACGCATATGTATATGTAATTATATTATATCTATACTAAGTATAGTGTGCGCTGTCATAATCATATATGCTTGACCATATTCGAAAAATATTTTGGCAAGCAAAAATTCAAAAAATATTCATAATTAGTTTGTGTAAAGTTAAAGCAAAGTTTCATTTCGTTCGGCTTAATAATCAGCAAAGCGAATTTTCTTAGCTGAAGAAAAGCGAGATACAAAAAAAGAAGAATTCGTAGAGTTAAAAATATCAACGCCACGTATGCTGCGCCTCTGCCTTTGGCACGGACACATAAAAATTTGCTGCCTGTTTGTTTCTATTGTTGTTTTTATTGCTGCCACGAGGGATCGAATTGATATAGCTTGTAAGTAAAATGTAGAACAAGCAAGCGCAATTTACTATATATACTATATATACCTATACTTATACTTATACTTGCACTTATATGGTATTCGTGGCACTGGCGCTACAGCGTTTTGTGCTGCTAATAGTTGTGAGTGGCTGCATTTATGAGTTGCTCTGGCATCTCTTAATAGTTTTGGGGCTAAAGGCAATTCAATTAGGCTAAATTTAATTTCATTGTCTGCTGGCTACTGAAAATTGGGGCTAACAACAGCAACAGCAACAGCAACATGAACAACAACTAAAACAACAAGAACAACAGCACGATCGCATCGACAGATCCAACTACGTGTGCTTGTTCTATAAATAGAAGTGCGGGCAAGGAAAGAAGCATCATGCCCAAGCAACCAAGTGACCGACGAACCAGCCTTCCCAAACCCCCCTCTCTTTCTCTTTCTCTCTGTCTCTGTCTCTGTCTCTCCCCACAACCACCTCCTCCTTTTGGCTTGTTGCTGCGCTGCCCACAATTTGGCAGCTCTCTAGTGTTTTTCTCATATGTTTTCAATAATATTTAGCAACACATTTTTCATTCACACAATAGCACACATTTGTTCCCATATAGTTACTGAGGCAAAATGCCGCTAAACCAAATCGGTTCTCACATTTTATCGGCCATACAAAATTTGATGTGCATCCAAATTTATTGTAGTTTTCCTGTGGCCTTCAAAATTAATCAAAGCCTATGCACAAACAAAAAACAAAAACAATTTTTAATTTATGTGCACATTTTTGATGAACAAACATAAAATATTTTAATGAGTTGTTGGAGAAACAAAGCAGCTTTTTTAAGAAAGTGAAAAAACATTTATAATTGTTTGATATAAAACTGTTTCAAACTATTGAATAATACAACTTTATTTATTTATTTTCTTTTTCAAATTTGTTTCTTCTCAATATGTAATATCTAGTTATTTGATAATAACAGAATATGGCAGATTCGTATCCAAAAATCACAGAATCTTTCAAACACATTCCTAATCCATTGCCCAATGAAAATAATATCATATTAATAGGTCGACGAATACTGAGACATCGCTGAGAATTTGTGAACATTTGTTTTCATTTTTCAAAACAATGGAAAAGGCTGCCGCACAGCTCATTTTCCGCCGGATTTAGCTCATTAGCAAATGGTAGAGAGCTCATAAAATGGGAAAACACATGAGAAAATTTCAGTATTAATTTGTTTCATCTTTTCTTTTTTTGATTTATTGGTCAGCATCAAAAAATTGCTGCAATGAGTCAGCTTTAAACTACAGCGAAAAAGGCAAATCGAAGAACATAGCAAGGAAAAAGTATGCTAGCCCCGTAAAAGTGTCAAACGGAATTTGACAATCAATTCTGAGTTCACGCTCTCTCTCTCTTTCTCGCTATCGCTCTCTTACATTCTCACTCTCTGCAATTGTCAAAGTGATATTTAAAGTCTGCGGCGCATGCGTTATTTTCAAACAGCTGTTTCTATAAGCGTTTGACAACAAATGTGAGTGCGAACGAGAGCTAGCTAGTTGTGTTAGAGATAGAAATATCAGAAATTGATTGTCTATACATAAAAAGTTATTGAAAACGAAAATAAAACGAATCAAACATGAAAATTTGAGAATATTATGTGTTTTTGTTTGTAAACAAAGCTCATTGTTTTCATTAAGAATTAAATTGTTTTCCTATTTAGATGCAAGTTGGTAAATGCACTCCCAGAGTATTTGTAAATATTTTAAGACAATTCAGCCCTATTTCGGTTTTAATCTGCGTGAGAGTTTTAAATATTTCTCTTCAAATCTTACAAAAACCTGATATTTATCAGATGTTTTTATGGATACTATCTACACAACTCCTTTTTTCATACATTATTTTTATTGCAAATATTTATTTAAAGCAAGTGGGAATGGATTGATCAAAACCGACTTCCAGTTGTATGACAGCTATAAGATATAGTGGTCTGATCCGGCCGGTGCCGACCAATGTGCTGTCCCTTTAAATAATATGTCTATGTGCAAAGTTTGATCACGATAGCTCAAAAACTGAGGGACTAGTTTGCATACATACAGACAGACAGACAGACAGACAGACGGACATGGCTAGATCAATTTGTTTTGTCATTCTAAGCATACTGGCAGTAACTTTTGGGGGTCTCCGACGATTCCTTCTATGCGTTACAAGTTTCAGCACAAAGTGAAAATACTATTTTCTTCGAAAAGAGTATAAATATGTAAAAAGCTTAGAAATCTTTCCAGTTTTTGCCAATAGTTAAGACAATAGGAAGTAAATGAATATCGTGAATTAAGCATTTGTTTTTCTTTCGTCAGTTTCAATGCTCATATCAATTTGCTTATCAAACAAGATTGCGATAATATCTCTTCATTTAGTACAAAAACCACTTGAGCCACTGCTCGAACCCAGTTGCCTGTATGAACAGCACTGCAAGAATCGATAAGGCCAGCTTTCATCTATAAAGCTCAAGCGAAAAAAGCTGTTATCGTTGTATGTCAACATTTTCACGGTTGCCACGCGAAAAGCTAACGATTCCTGCACAGTGTGCTTTTGTGTCTGATTCCTTAAACGCGTTCACGTTGCTGTTGGTCCCGTTGGCCTGCGTGAAGAAACCACAAAGAAAATAGAAATAAATAAATATGCAAACCACATAACGCTAATCTACAACTAAACAAAAACCAACTGTAATTGTTAAGCCAGCCAAACCTGTGATTCCAGTGTTCTTTTTGGGCCCACATTCGTGTCTGCTGTGAAAGAAAAAAAACGCTTTCGCTTTTATACGTACTGCGTCTGAAATTTTTCACACGTGTGTGTGTGAGTGTGTGTGTGTGCGAGTTGTGCATGTGCATGTTTAAGTGTGTGTGTGTGTGTATGTGCTTATTACATATGCCTGGGTAGGTCAATCGGTCAGCGCTTACGGTTCTAGGAAAATGTTTGCGGTCGCTCAAAAGTATGCTATGCATTCGCCCCAAGCGGCTCGTAAAATAAACGCGCAAATTAGTTTTTAGAAGCGCGCACTTGACCCCAATGCCAATGTCTAAATGCCAGCTACCCTTCCACTGCGGCTCCACCGCGCTTGTGGTTTGCATTCTAGCAACTTTAATCAGTGACGAATGCGACACTGTGGAGCGGGGCGGTGGGGCGTGGTAAGAGCACAGGAGTAGCTGCTGTCATTCAATGGAAGCAGAAAGGCTTTTTTGACACTTGGCTCGAAACTTTTTTGGCCGCTGCAAAGCCAACTGTGCTTTGCTGCAAACTGAGAGCAGAGAGCGAGAGAGCGAGAGCGCGCGAGAGCCGAAAGAGAGCGCTCCAAAGTTGATTGCCCATTTGACAGTTCGGGCTAGCCGAAAAAAATGTTGCGACAACAAAGAAAATGTAAACATTGCGTATGTTTTTGTTATGATGCGCACGCACACACACGCAAGCGCGCGCACACACACACTCACATGCACATACATGAGAGTCAAGGGTTTGGATTTATATATAGAGCGCCAATCAGTGATAAGTTATCAGCACTAATAGCAATTCTGTGTAGTGCAGCCGTCTGGAAATAAGCGAAATTCAATAATTGAAAACGAAGGCTGATAAGGCTGATACATAAGCCACAAAAAAGATCTATAATATAATAGCTCCAAAAATTACAGCAGACTTCAACAAATGCCAAATTTTAATTAATTTACTAGACATTTTAACTAAAATACTAAACACACAACACAAGCCGTCACTAAAACGTCCAAAGAGCAACAACTGCACCACCGTCTAACATAATAATATTATAAAAAAAAAACCAAGATATAAAAGCCCCCCTCAATTCATTTGTGGCTAACAACAACAAAAAGCTTTTAGTTGGCCATGCCAAGCGGTGAGAGCGAGTGCGTGAGTGTGTGCGAGTGAGCGAGCAAACGCAATTTGCATGGGAATGTGAATGTAAGTGAATGTGAACCGGAGTAGACTGGGACTCCGCGCACCTGTTGGACTGGCTGATGTTGACCGCATTTAATTGGACAGCGCTTATGGAGCGGTTCTCGAAAGCTCAGTGAATGAAAGCAGAAATCAATTTGGTCGTGGGAAGGAAACTTCAAATATGAATACAGGTACCAAATGGTGTGCTGTGGCGTGGCGTGACATGGCGTATGCGTAATATTCACATTTGCACAGCATTATCCACATCAGCATATCATTTATCAATCTAGTCAGCAGTGCACTTTTAATGTCAGCTATGATGCATAGATGTGGTTAATTAATTAATTAATCATCATTATATAATTTATCTAATGCATTTAAGAAAAACTTGCTCTTATTACTTTCATAATACTAAAAAATATCAGTTTTTGAATTAAAAATGTTAGAAAGCTAATACTTGGATGATATCAAAAATTTAATGGCCTTGAGCTTAAACTACTTGTCGATGAATTAAGAACTAGCATATAATTTTGGGAACTAATTAGTTGATGTATACAACTGATACGTATTTTATATATTTATTTTATTTATTTACTTTATTTATTTACTTTCTTTATTTGCTTTCATAAGGTTAACATCTATTGAAAGCAAACAATAAATTTTAAATGATTTGTCTATATTTAAAAAAAGATTTAAAAATAATACAAAGATTAAACATCAATATATAACGTTAGCAATGAGAGTCAAATACAAAAGTTTATAAATCCAATTTAAGAGCATACGCATTTCTTTGTATATCTCAATTAAATCACTGACCAAAGTTAGTGTGGAAAATTTCACGCCCCACATTCCGAACTCTATATAAATATACACTTAACATAAAAACCCATAATAACAATGCTAATAAAAATCGACCACTAACACCAAATCACAAACCATTAAAACTAGGAGAACATAAGGAGCATGCAACGTCAGCGCAGCAAAAACAACAATCGCCAACAGCCCAAGAAAGGCAACAGCAACAGCAGCAACAACAGCAGCAACAACAAATTAAGAAATATGATGCCTTGGATAGCTCTAGTACCAATAATAAATTAAATCATAAAAACAATAACAATAAGGCAAAGGCAAAGGCAAAGGATAAGGATAAGGAGAAAGCTAGCAAAGATTTGTCACCCACTTTAATTGATGAATCATGCCTGACCAAAAGCCCCCAACCGCAACAACAGACCAGCGAGCCCAACAGCTCCCGCAATGGAGCAACAACAACAACATCCTTATCCCAGCGTCGCCGCCAGCTTCAATTTCAGCGGCAGAAGGAGGCGAAACTTTATGACCACGCCAATGAACCACCAAAAACAATAACAGCAGCAGCAGCAACAGCAACAGCAACAGCAACGACGGCAACGGCAACGGCAACAACAATGATGGGCGGCGGTGAGCTGGTGAACTGCATAGCCTATGATGATAATACGCTGGTGATTGAGCGCAAGCCGTCGCCGACATCGCCGGCGACATCGCGACGCTATTTGAAGGCAGAGACGCCGACGCGGGGCAGTCGCAAATACAATCGCAAGGCGAGCAGTGGCAAAAGTGACCTGGAGGTGATCATTGTCAGGCCGGAGCACCATCATCAGCATCGATCTCCGACGATAACGATACCAGTGCCCACAACAGCAACCACAGCAATATCCCCAACAACAACAGCAACAGCTGGACAAACGGTGCTACAACAAAGGTATATGCAGCTCCAGCAGGAGCACGAACAGAATTTCATTTACAGTGCAATGCAAGAGTTTGATTATTTGGAACATGCGAATTCTAGGAATTCTAGGGCATAGTAAGTTAGCCAAACGAACAACCTCCCCCAATATTAACATTAACTAACTATCGTAAACTAACTATCGTAACTATGTGTTGTATATCGCTGTTCGTCTCACTGTGTAAGTTTGTGTGTGTGTGTGTGTGTGTGTGTCTATTTGTGTGTGTAAGAGAGTAAACAAGCATGCTATAGTGTATGATATTATATGGGGCATGACTTCTGCAGTTTCAAAGCATGTCTTCCCTAGCCTTAAAGGACCAAAATAAGAAAGCAATTACTGGTAAGGCAAGTAAGAGTGCTCTAGGCGGGAAAAGATACCCTAAACCCAGTCCTTATTCATACTATCAATGTACATACATGCAAACACACACATGCTGCAAGCAGTGCAAGCAGTTTAAGCAGTCACCTTTGCTTCTTCACTGAGCCCCACACTATGGAAAGTTATGTCTTAAGCAATTAATGTGGTTATTGTCCAATCTTATTGAAATTGTTTGGACATAAAATCGGAGATGCTTTCTTATACCTGGTACATACTTTTTGACAACAATATCAACCCTTTCTACAAATCTTTAAAGGGATAAGCTTATAAAAAATATATAGGGATACAAGTTTAATTTTTTAAATTTTTTTGCAAGATTATAGCTCACACATAGTGTTTGAAATCCAAAACACTTCAAATCGAGAAAGGCATTCTTCACTTGACAGTTTTCCCATAAAAACTATGTTAATGTTTTAAGCGTTTTATTTGTTTATAGTTCCGAGAAATATTTTATTTAGTATACCTGATGTGTTGGCTTATTTGGAACTTACCCCAGTATAGATTTAAAATCTTTACGAATATAATTCCAATGTGCATTATTGTCAGACTCGCGCCTTTTTTTCTTTGAGCGAAAGGGCTAACCACTTAAATACTAAGCATTTTAAAAAGGAAAAGATCAAACACCTAGTAAAATCTTTTATTTAATTAATTGATACTTTGATCAATCAGACCACCAGACTAAATCCACTAATTATGGACTAAGTCGACACATACACTAAAAGAAAAAGTCACAGAGTCACCTTCCACACACGCTCTCTTCCGACAGAGTACTCAACAGGACCTATAGCATAAATGAGTTTATGCTCTTTTCGAAGAAAATAGTTACCTCCAGTATGCTGAGAGTGCCAAAACAAATTGATCTGGCCATGTCTTTCTGTCTATCTGCATGTATAGAAACTACTCAATCAGCTTTTGAGCTATCGAGATGAAACTTTGCACAGAGACTTATTATTCAATGGGGCTACACATTGGTTGGAACCGGATCATACACTATATCTCAAGGCTGCCACACAACTGGAAGTCATTTTTGGCCATATATCCCATGTTTTCAAAGTTATTGCCTTAAATTTCGTTGTACACTAGAACATACTTATAACTCATCATGTTCAAAATTTCATCGATTGAGTTTTAAAAGAAAAGAAAAAACTGACTGCTTTTTACCGACACGTTTATTTTCTTTTTCTTTTTTTCTGATTTATTTTTTAATTTACTGAATTTTGAAAGAAGAATGAGCAGATGCTACCTCCGAATCAGTCGCAAACTATAATAACGCATATGCGTAAGCGTAAAATAGAAGCTAGTGAAATCTATCCACAGACTTTAAAAAGTAAACTGGCACGCCAAAGAGAATCCTTGCCACATATTTATTTACACTATATTACCATTTTGTCGTCATAAAGTGTACGAAAAGTATCTAAGACGTAAAAACAAATCTGAGTCTGTTGTTAGTTTGACTCTAAATACAATAAATTATACAAATCAACAGAATAAGGTAAAGAAAGCGGATTACTATTTTCAAAAATGTATTATAAGATATTATTTGTACATTGAGCGAGGGTCTGTTGTTAGTTTGACTCTAAATACAATAAATTATACAAATCAACAGGTTATCTACCTAAATAAAAGGGTTTCTAGTTTCAATATTTACTATAAAAATTTATTTGTCTATCAAATAAAAGATTTAAATAATTCGAAAGGAAATCAAGCTACAAGTTTAGCTGATTGGGGAATATTGTAATCGAATAAGTCAAAAATCCAGTGAAATGGGTATTCTTATTTTCTGGGCGCCAACAAACTATCCATTATCAGGTAATATTTTATAATTCCTACAAACAGCATTGTTGTAAAAATTGTTTTTGCAAATGCATCCAATGAGTATGTAGTCTGAGTATTAATGGATATTGCTTAATACAAATACTAAAGTCTTGTTTTATGTCTCTAACAGCTGTCCGCTTGAGGTAATTGCCAGCAGCGAGGAAGCGACAGCAGGCAGCTCAACAAGGATACGTGGCGGCAACACCGAGCTAGCACTCAGCACCGTCACCAGTCAGATTGTGAACAACAGCACCTACAAGCTCGACTTTAAGCAGCGCCGGCACAAAAACAACAACAACGGCAGCGAGACACCGAACGCAGGCGGGAACGGGAACGGTGGCAGCAAGCGTCGCAAATCCAGCTGCACATCCTGTGGCGGCAACGGCGGAGCAGCAGCGGGCTCAGCCAGTGTTAGTCAACGCCTGACGCCCGAGGAGGCTCTAACAGCGGCAGCGCAGTCGGCGTGGCAGCAGCAGCCGCAGAACAGTGTGACCAGCGCTGGCAGCACCAACAGCAGCTACAGCAGCGGCGCGCGGGACGAGGACAGCAGCTACAGCGCTGTGGGCGGCGACAGCAGCAGCAGCAACAGTTGCAACTGCGACATTACCGGCGACAATAGTACGCTGCATGGTTTCGGTGTCGGGGACATTAGCAGCTTTATAGGCGACGACGATTGTGAGGCTGGTGAGGACGACGATCCCGATAATCACGAGGATCTCAGCTCTCAGACACTACGCACAGCGGCAATTGTTGCTGCCGTTGCAGCTGCAGCGAAGGAGCAGACAGCAGCAACAGCAACAGCAGCCGGGCGATCGCAAACCGTTTGCGAGAGTTACAGTGAGCGACGCCAGGATGCGGATGATAATGATATACGAATTATTGCAGAGGCAGCGCTCAGTGGCAACGACTCGCTCGAGGATGTCGGCGATGTGGATGACAATGCGGATGTCATTGTGAGAAGGAAAACGCGCAATAAACGGCCCTCCATACGGAGGACATGTAGAATCACCGAAGAGGACGACGGCGACGAAGACGAAGACGACGACTTAGAGGACGAATACGACGAGGAGGAAGACGAGCCCGAGGGCACAACTATTGATATTGATGAGCAGGAGCAGCTTGCGCATCATCACGACTATAACGCACAGGACGACGGCGACGACGACGACGACGACGACGACGACGAAGACGAAGAAGACGAAGCCGAGGACGACGACGACGACGAAGACGCGGAGGAGGAGGAAGCGGACGAGTATTACGAAGAGGAGGAGGACGACACACAAGCATTCTCGCCCTTCTACTCCAGCTCCGCGGAGCTGATCGATAATTTTGGCGGCGGCGCCGGCAAATACTTTAACATAATGGACTTTGAGCGAGGCGCCGCTGGCGGCGGCACCTTCACGCCCAATGGCAACGGTGGTGCTGCCCATGGCGGCGATCTCTCCCACAATCCTCAAACGGATATGGGCGGTGGCAGCAACATTATGGGTAAGCTCACCAAATCAAAACAGCAACAATCAATTCCAATGCACAGTAAAATTATATTTTAAATGCAAAAGCAAAAAAGTTTTTATATTGAACAGGTACTTTGCAAAATAATTGGAAATAAATGCCCAAAAATATTGCAAATGATTAAGCATTTTATATTTTAATTCACTAGCTTTTTCTAATTTGTAATTATATTTTAAAAACTGCCAAAAGTATTGCAAATAAGGGATAATTTTTAATCATTTTCAAGATCATTTAATGAAAATGAAAATTCCAATAGTAAATTAATAATTATTAGTACTTTAACCAACCAATCAATCATAAGGGAATAGCTTATTATTACTCAATTTCGGATGAAATTTTAATTTTCATTTAATATCATATTCATAAACTTTGAAAGCATAACTATATTTTTTAAACTCTGTACAGGCATTGATGCCATGGGCATCGCAAACATTCCGGAAACGATGAACGGCACCACGATTGGACCCAGTGGCGCCGGTGGCCAAAAAGTGGCAGCTGCCGCCGCTGCTGGCCAAAAGCGACCACAGAGACGCGGCAAACCGCAGCCGGATCGACCACAGCGGGCCCTCTTCTGCCTGGGCCTCAAGAATCCCATACGAGCGCTCTGCATACGCATCGTCGAATGGAAGTATCCTTTTGCATAAAGACACTAGGATCCTATATCCAAGAGATCAGAGATGGACTTCGTACGAAATTTTAAAATCGTTGCTTCTTTGGATCAGTTGCCTTTCTGTTAGTTTCTTTTTATAAACATCTACCAAAACATTTTTTCAAATTTTTGTAATGAGAAACAAATTTATGTTTTTTCGGAGTTGTCTTTATTTAGTGGTCAATCGATTATGGAAATTACAATAAGCTGCAGCATTCAAAATAGTTCTTAGCAAAATTAGAGCAATTCCAAGTGCTCAAAACCCAGCTTATCTGATATGTTTTCCCAATTTTAAAAATATATTCTGAGAGAATCATTGGCTTTTTTCCTCAAATTGAAGAAACTTGTTAAGTGTTCTATAAACCAAGCATGTATTTCCTCCACAAGAGGCAGAAGCTAAGGCTTTTAAAACTTCTTTCAACTTTTAACTTGTTGCTCAACACTTATGAGCCAGTTGGTAAGCCACAAGATCCTTGGACTTGAAGCCTGCAAATCTTAAAATTCATATTCGTAAATTGCACAAGAAACCATTCCAGTACATAAAGAAAATTTAAAACCATTCCACCGGTTCAAAGTCTGTTAATCGAAACTCCAATATTAACAGCCTTAACAGCCTCCAATATCATCAGCTTCACTACAATTATTTATGAGATACATATGATTTAGAAACTTATTAGTAAATTATGTTTATATTCACATACTTTATATATTTGTATTACTCTGGTTATCCTTAATTCAAAACTTTAACTCTCGCCAGACCATTTGAGTTCCTTATTTTGTTAACCATATTTGCCAATTGTATTGCCTTGGCTGTTTACACGCCTTATCCGGGCAGCGATTCGAATGTGACGAATCAAACCTTGGTAAGTTTATGTGCCGTGCTATATATACTACCTATAGATTGCTGATATTGTGGATTATTAATCGTATTTATATTTCTCCCATCTGTCTTTTATGCATTCCACTCATCCCATCTCCATTCACATGACACTCATCTTGCACCCAAAAAAAAATAATACACACACAAAAATTAGGAAAAAGTTGAATATATATTCCTAGTTATATTCACAGCGGAATGTGTTATGAAGATATTAGCATATGGTTTTGTGTTACATAATGGTGCATATCTAAGAAATGGATGGAATTTATTAGATTTTACAATTGTAGTTATAGGGTAAGCATATAAAATATGCCAGTTAAAAGCGCAAAGCGCCCAGGCCCGATTCCGGCCTCGTTTTAACCATTTTCTATGTTACCTTATATCCAATTCAATCGAAACTGAGACACGTATGAAATTGTCTACCCAATATCACATTTTACAGAGCGATAAGTACAGCACTGTCCCATTTGATGAAGGATGCCTTCGATGTGAAAGCGCTGCGTGCCTTTCGTGTACTGCGTCCACTGCGACTTGTTTCGGGTGTACCAAGTAAGAGCTTTCTGCACCACAAATGCGACAACAAACAAAATCTAAATTTCAATGTGTCCTTGTAGTAGAGCAATGAAACCAAAACAAACTACGGTCTTTAACGTAGTTCAAATGCTGCACAGCATGATACAAAATAAATGGAGATAGATAAAATTATGGCAAAATCCCAATATGCTATAATATTTCCGATTAAAATAGCTTTCAGCTTTTCTTCTATTAAAATATTAAAATATAAATGTTAATAATTATATCGAACTTGAAAGTTTTAGGTATTATAAATTAAAAAGCAAATTGATTCATTTCATCAATGAATAATTGTAAAGTTTCCATAAAATTTACATTTACAGAATTTCTAAGTATTTAATCATGGAAAACTTAAAAAAAAATTCTGGTTTTAAAAATTTGTTTTATATAAATAATATTGTTCATGTTGCCAATATGAACTAGTTTCATTTCTATTAGAAATACATAAAGTCTGCCTGTCGCAGTGTAATCAGCTTTTGTTGTGTACCGTAGTATAAACAGCACTTGATGTATTGTAAATCCCACACCCACTATATTTATATATGTATTGGCTACTCATTCGCTTTCCGCAGGTCTACAGGTTGTGCTTAATTCAATTTTGAAGGCCATGGTGCCTTTGTTTCACATTGCACTTCTGGTCATATTCGTAATCATAATCTATGCCATCATTGGCCTAGAGTTGTTCTCTGGTAAATTGCATAAGACGTGTCGAGATGAGGTAACAGGTAAGCACACAGTAAAAACAGTACAATATTTATACGTTGTACGAATATCATTCAATGTCTTGAATGCTACCAGATATGTCGCATCTAAGCTCAACGTCCTGTAGCTCTATTATTAGTAGATTAGTGCACGGTTTTGTGGGCAGCAAAAACACACAATTCAATTCAATTAGTCAGAAACGCTCTACACACAGTTTCCAACACATCCATACAAAAACAAAGATATGCCAGTCAAAATACCCAACCCACACAAACTTTATAAGCACCACAAACACTGTCCAAAAAATTATACCGAGCACTTAAACTAATCTGCTAGTTAATAGAGCTAGTTGAAGTTTTAAGTAAATGGGACAAAACAGCGGCATATTCCGCAAATACCAAATCCGATACAAAAAGCACCCACAGACAAAACACACACACACAAAATCACAGCCATTATCATTCCAATTATCATGTCTCACCTCATAGTACATCTCACCACTAATGCATGAAACCTAAAAACAAAAATCAAAAATAGACCAAAAGACAAAAAACAATCCCAAACAAATAACTCGGAATCTAGGTGAATACGAGGACGATGTGAGACCCTGCGGCGTGGGCTACGCCTGCCCCGAGGGCATGAAGTGCTACGGCAACTGGCCCGGTCCCAACTATGGCATTACCAACTTTGATAACTTCGGACTGGCCATGTTGACGGTCTTCCAGTGCGTCACACTCGAGGGTTGGACGGACGTCTTGTATTATGTGAGTTATCAGAAAGAAGATTGTATAGAGTGATCGATTGCAAATATAAGCACTTGGAACTTAAAGCTTTCAGATATTAGAAATCCCATATCGATCAGAAACTATAACTAAAACTTTGGAATATTTTCAAATTTCTTACACATTTAGAAACCGAAAATATTTGTAGTTTTTTTTTTAATAGAAAAAAATATGAAAATGAACTCCAAAATTCATGTAATTAAATTATGAAAACTATCATTAATGGTTGAATGAATATAGAAGAAGCCTTATTAGAAATTAGAACTATTCAAGAACTAAGCCCAATCCTGGATCCAAGAAGTTATAATTTATATATTTGTTGCAGAAGTACGATATATATTCCTGAACTTGTATTCACCAAATTTAATTATTATATAAGATTTTAGATATAGCAGCCAGTGTTAATAAATGTTTTTTAAAATGTAATCAGGAACACAGCGATATTCCTCGTAAAATAGTCCCAAAAACAGAAATTGTTATTACAGAATTGTTATTTATCAAAAATTGAGGAACTCCTGCTGGAAAAAAACGGAAAGACAAGTATCCCAAGTTATACCATGATAGATTAAAGGTGTTTGCGCTGAATCACTTATAATCACAACCTTCCTCTTCTCAGATACAAGATGCAATGGGCAGCGACTGGCAATGGATGTACTTTATTTCCATGGTCATTTTGGGTGCATTTTTCGTGATGAATCTGATTCTCGGTGTGTTGTCCGGTGAGTTCTCCAAAGAGCGTAACAAGGCCAAAAATCGCGGCGACTTTCAGAAGTTGCGCGAGAAGCAGCAAATCGAGGAGGATCTGCGCGGCTATCTCGACTGGATCACCCAGGCCGAGGACATTGAGCCGGATGCGACGGGCGGCCTGATGCCCGATGGCAAAGGCAAGCAGCAGAATGAAATGGACTCCACTGAAAATATGGGCGAAGAGATGCCCGAAATGCAAGTCACCGAATCGCGTTGGCGCAAAATGAAAAAGGATTTCGATCGCGTCAATCGCAGGATGCGTCGTGCCTGCCGCAAGGCGGTCAAATCGCAGGCATTTTATTGGCTCATCATTGTGCTGGTGTTCCTCAACACTGGCGTCCTGGCCACGGAGCACTACGGGCAGGTCGACTGGCTCGATGAATTTCAGGGTGAGTTACCTATTTACTTTGTCCTATTTGCTGCTGTTTGTCTATCAATGTTATGCCTTCATTTTTTCGTCTGGCAAAATAATTCAAATTCGTTTGGTTTTTTTTTTATGATGTACGGCTTAAGAAATGCCAATCGCAATCCACACAGGGTGATTAACCCTATTTAGTAACAAAACAAGACCGAAAACTCAGCGGAAAGAGGCCATTGGAAAACAAAAATAAAAAAAGTATGCAATTTTCAAGTGGCAATTTTAACGATACTTTTATATAAGAAAATGTTTTTCTTAGCGGCGTCCTATGATTTTCTACAAGAAAATAAAAATACATTTCACTTTGAAAACTTTGTAACATTACCATTTTGAGTATAACAGCACGATCACAGGTACAGCTTAGACACTGTTATATTATATTTTGGTATATTTGGTATATTTTTAATTTCAAGATACGGTCACGCTGCTGCCCGGTCCAACGGACAAACATAAAATAAGAGTATAATTTATAATAGGAAGATAAACGGACCGGTGCAGAAGGACATATGCGCAATTCGTAAGCTATTGGTCAAGTCGACTTGTATTCACTTTGTGTCCCACACCTTAATTGTCAATTTTTAGTGGCCTCCTTGTGGTATCTTCCTGAGTAGTAGATCCAGTGTGTATCTGGCTATATACGCTCCTTCGAGCGACGAAAAATATATTTTGCAAACAAAATAAAACAATTGCCGTGGCGTTTTCCCCGTTATACAACGTGGTCGGCCAAATAGATCCATTTTAGCCACGGGAACCTTGGTAGCTTAAACCACAAACAAAATACTAATAATTTATAATGAAATATTAAAATTGTTCAATCTTTTTGCTTGCAGAATACACAAATATGGTGTTCATTGGCCTCTTCGCCTGCGAAATGTTGCTGAAAATGTACAGTCTGGGCTTTCAGGGCTACTTTGTGTCGCTCTTCAATCGCTTCGACTGCTTTGTGGTTATTGGCAGCATCTCCGAGACGCTGCTGACCAAAACGGGCATGATGCCGCCACTTGGCGTCTCCGTGCTGCGTTGTGTGCGCCTGCTGCGTGTCTTCAAGGTCACCAAGTAAGTGGATCAATTAAGTGGACTACTAGTTCGTCTAATCAATGTGTTCTTCCAGATACTGGCGCTCTCTATCGAATCTAGTTGCTTCCCTGTTGAATTCAATACAATCAATTGCTTCGCTATTGTTACTGCTCTTCCTATTTATTGTGATATTTGCATTGCTGGGCATGCAGGTTTTTGGTGGTAAATTTAATTACAATGAGGACGAGAAGTATCGCATGAATTTCGATTGCTTCTGGCAGAGTCTGCTCACAGTGTTCCAGGTGAGCTTACATAATAACATTTATATTAGTTCTGCATTTCAAACTGAAGCCTTTGCGTATTTCGAATTATCCATTTAAAATAAGCTTATATAAGGCTCCCAAGGTCCTAGAGATGCCTTTAAAACACTCAAAACTCCCATACCTATGTCAAGACTGATCAGATTTCCGTTTCGATCATAGCTGTTAAATAATTATGCTTCAGAAAGAAAACAAAAACACAAAAGAGCAGTGTCCGATTTACAGAGTCCTTAAGAGGAAGTAAATAGCGCAATGTCAGAATTAACAAGTGTCCAATGTATCATGATTATACTATAATAAGTTAGAGTACACATGTATGCAAAATGTTAGGTACGACGTACCAAAAACTGAAATACAGTGTTTCATGTCGATAATGTCTGTTTGAATCAGTGCAGAGTATTGGAAAAGGTTAACTTTGTATATCGGTATGGTGTTTTCCTATAGATCATGACTGGTGAGGATTGGAATGCTGTCATGTACGTGGGCATTAATGCTTATGGCGGCGTCTCTTCTTACGGTGCCTTGGCTTGTGTATATTTCATCATATTGTTCATATGCGGTAACTATATATTGCTGAATGTGTTCTTGGCCATTGCTGTCGACAATTTGGCCGATGCGGACTCGCTGTCCGAGGTGGAAAAGGAAGAGGAGCCGGTAAGTAGCTGATTTTCGATAAAGGGATCTCTTTGATTGATGATCTGTGTATCCATTCATAAATAGCATGACGAGGGCGCCTTGAAGAGGTCGCACAGTCCCACGCCCACTATAGATGGCTTGGATGATGAGCATCTAAGCATTGATATTGACTTGGAACATAATGAGATGGACGACGATAAGTTGTGTGGAATTTACCAGACTATCAAGCGCGTTCTATAATATTCGCATGTATTTTTAGGGACCAAGAGACCTTGTCCGATGAGGAGGTGCGTGAAATGTGCGAGGATGAGGAAGAGGGTATGTTCCACATTGAACTCTAAGCTGTACCTAACTAAGCTATAAGTACTTATCATAGTTTAAGTATCTGAAAACTACATAGGAGATAAGTTGACTAAGTTAAGCCCACATATACTACACTCAAGCTTAGACACTTACTAAACCATAGTCGAAATATGATTGATATTCATGCTACTGACGCTTTCATTTGCTGCCTTGGAACACACATACTACTTTCAATTTTGTATTAATCGAAAGACTCCCAATCTGAAGTGTCAGCACATGTTACTGCACGACCCCGGCGTTTATCCGAAGTCAGCATGAAGAAGACTAAAAAGCCCATACCACGCGGCAGTGCATTTTTCATTTTCAGTTATACAAACAGGTAATTCAACAACAACAACAACAACAACCACAACAAAACATTAAGTACAGCCACAGCAACAACAACAACTACAAAAACATATAAAACAATACACTATTCACACTTGTATTATTCATGTGTCTTATTGGCATTTTCTTTAAACGTTTTTATGCATTCTGGTTCTGCGGTTAATTTTTGCATGCTTGCATTTTAAATAAACTATACGAAAATATTTGAAAAACTATAATTTACTTGATAATTTTATATCGAGCTGTTGTTAATGCACATTTCACTGTACATAATATTAATTGGACTTTTTTTAAAAGCACATAAAACTTAAAATCGTTTACAGTTGAAATTAATCATCGTTCTTATTTGCATTTAGCAAGCGTTAGTCAATTAGAAATTTTCAGACCTACACACAGTTGTTCATCCTTCGAGCAGGTTTTATTCCCACTTCGAACCCACACACAAATTGCAAACTTGGTTTTTCCATTTGTCCTAATTGAAAACATTATTCTGTTTTAGTCATATAAGTTTTTGGTTAATATAAGCTAAATATTTTTTAAACATAGACTATACATATACATTTATAAGTTAAGCCAATATGTTTTTCTACATCAATCAATATGTGTTTATTATTTTTTCCACATTGGCAAATGATATATGAAAATTTGTATTGCGTATAGTGGATGAAGAAGGCATGATAACAGCACGCCCACGCCGTATGTCTGAGGTCAATACGGCTACGAAAATTGTACCTATACCACCGGGCACATCATTCTTTTTTTTCTCCCAAACGAACAGGTTTTTATGTTTTAGTTAACCATACAAATAAAATAAAATACAGCTTGGCTTCGAAAACCAAGAGTTTTTATTTTTCCTATATTTTGTTATAAATTCGTTTTTCGTACTTGTTTGTGTGTGTGTGTGTGTGTGTGTGCACTATTACTTTGCGTATTCCTTTGATTGTTATATCATATAATATTGTAATTGTCTCTTTGCTTAACAATATGTGTGTATTTGTTAGTATTACGTATACGTACTTGTGTCTAGATGATTAGAATTACATTTGATTTAATCGCAAATCTTTTGTATCACCAGACCCATCAAGATGTTATTGTCTTGTAGTTGTTAGAGTTCTTTGAAACTGGACATTTGATAAGTCAAACTTTCCCTTAGCGAACGCTTTTGTTTCTTAACAATTTATAATATTTTAATAATTGTTTGTATACAAATGCTAACTGCATGTTTTTGTTTTGTTTGCTGTGTTATTTTGCTTAGAAATATTGTGGGTTACTTTCTGGGCATATATTAAAAAACCTTTACTCCTTCACAGATTCCGTGTCTTTTGCCACTGGCTGTGCAATCACAGCAATTTCGGCAACATTATCCTCTGTTGCATTATGTTCTCATCGGCCATGTTGGCAGCGGAGAATCCACTGAGGGCCAACGATGATTTGAATAAAGTAAGTAGCTCCCGATCCGAACCAAAAACAGACGCGCAACTGAATATTTCGTAAGTTGTTAATGGGTCTGTTTCCGACTGAGTGTTCGTAGATTAGTAGTATATTTGGTAGAACTAGCTAAATCTCTATTCATGTTGTCATCCGTTCAATTTTGCAGGTGCTCAATAAATTTGATTACTTTTTCACGGCAGTTTTCACAATAGAACTGATTCTGAAATTGATTTCATATGGCTTCGTGTTACACGACGGAGCCTTTTGCAGATCCGCATTTAATCTATTAGATTTACTTGTGGTCTGCGTCTCATTGATATCTCTAGTATCCAGGTAAACCCTAACAAAAAACAAACTACTCTAACCCAGTAGTTGATAAACTTACTTCTGGAAAATAATTATAACGTCGATTTCAACTGCAGTTCGAATGCGATTTCAGTCGTGAAAATTCTTCGCGTTCTCCGAGTTTTAAGGCCACTGCGTGCCATTAATCGAGCCAAGGGTCTAAAGGTAAGCCACATTTTGATGCTTTCATCGTTCTCGTTTCTATTTTTTTTCCTAATTTTATTCACCTGCTTTTATTAAACTTGTTATATTTCTTTTGACATTTTAAGTTCAAGTTCTGTTATTATTATTTAAACAAAATATACACTACAAAAATTATTTTTATTAAATTCTTTTTTTTTTGCGAACTAATAAACAAATCTTGACACTATTTGCAATAACCCCACACGAAATGCAGATAATACTTAAATTCGTGGTTTCCAAATGATAAGAACCAATTCAAATCGAAAACCTTGAAATGCTGGGTGTAGGGTGCACCACGAAAAACTATTATTGCTGAACAATATACACTGCAAACAAATAGAATATATATATTTGAGTTTGAGTTTTAACACCTAACGAAAATGGGCGTGGAATAAATGCTAAATGGGCGTGGCTTAGGCATAGTCAAACTATGTGCCATATATGTTGATACTAAACCAAAAACGCAATTAAAACACCAAATATATATATCCGCAACTATATCTAGAGCTATTTCTATAGAGTATATCTTATAAATCCGTATTATAATTATATATATATCGTCGTATCACATACAGCATGTTGTTCAATGTGTCATAGTCGCTGTTAAGACTATCGGAAATATTGTGCTCGTCACATGCCTACTGCAATTCATGTTTGCCGTTATAGGAGTCCAGTTGTTTAAGGTATGATTTCGTTCTTAAGTGCTTGCTCTACTTTCCTTTCGTTAAGTAACCCATTAAGAATTGTACAAAAACTGAGCGATATTTAAGCATATTTTTAGAGAGCATCTTTTATTTTCTAGTTTATCTTATTTATCAACAAATATTGCTTAGGCTTACAGTTTACTTTTTCTCATAAGCAATTTATATCATTTAAAATTTAATCGTGATCTTGGAATCTTAAAGAATTCCTCTAGCAAGTCAATTGTAATTAAAAAGCTCCATAAAAACTTAATTTGTAAATTGTATAAGTACTCGTACATATACTATAATTGCACACACATGCAACTTTTAATAATATTAACATTTTGTTGTTGTTCCAAATTGTTAAATGTTCGAATTCCTTTCCCTTACATTTGAATAATAACCTTTTTAATGCAATCAAAATTATTTTTGTTATTCTGTTAATTGATCTTTATTAATTTTATGTTACTAGCTAACAATGAAACAAATTGTACAAAAAATCTATTGTAAATAATAGCCTATATGCTGCCTAGTATTGCTTATTAATGCTCAGCATAACATTTTCAGTGAGTGAATTTTAAATGGACAACCCGAGAGAACTACAGTTTATAGTGGGGCATTGTAATAATATTTAATAAATAAACAAATATATTAGGCACACACACACACATGTACACATATATGTTTTTTCAGCACTTGGCAGGAGTTGTAAACCCCTATACAGACCTAACATTACTCACACATATTAAACCGTGTAAACCTGTCAATTCTTATATTCCACACCCATTTTCTGCGTTGTATGCCTCAATCCCCGAGCTACGAGCTAGTATGAGAAATAAGTACCGCAATGAATTCCCACAATATCACATGCCTCGAAAACCACACACATAAAATAATGTTAAAGCACACACGCATATTAAAGTATTCCAATATTCAAATATGGTATCATGCAGCGATCGACCTTGCACCCTAGCATCAAGGCAACCCAAGCAACAAAACCGAAGAGTATCAACTAAAAAGAAAGAAATTGAATTGTGTACAAAACATCTAGTTGACTTTTATGTTGGTAGACGAAATTGTTGTAGTAACAAACCTGATCATAAAACATAAATACTAATTCATACTTTAACATTTAATTTCTTTTCAAATTATTATTATTTTCTTAATAAATTGTCTTTAGTTTTTCCCACTGTCCGTATGTGTCATTAACCTTTTATTAATTGTATAAAGTACACATACGCACACTCATTTATTTTTATCATACAAACCAAAAAAAAAATACAAAAAATAATACAACTTTCAGAATTGAACCCCTTACAAATGAATTTTACTCTTCTTCTCTCTTTTATCGTTTCGGTTTTCGAATCTTTTGCCAAACACAACCAATTGCATTGTGTACCATTTGCTTTGGCAAAACAAAATTTGATTTCACTGAAACTATTCCAAAAATGTGGCTACAATAACAAAAATTTCACTGATTGATGCTGCATAAACACACATCCAAAAAAAAATAAAAAACACACACACACAAAAACAAAAAACAAATCACACTCGAATGTCTATTCTTTTGTTCCTCCACACATTCAACTATAACAAAACAAATATATAAAAATGGCCTACACTGAAAAAAATGCAGTACGTGGTCAAGTGCGTAGTAGTCGCAATTAAAACCATTGGTAATATCATGTTGGTTACATATTTATTGCAATTCATGTTTGCCGTTATTGGAGTGCAACTCTTTAAGGTAATTTCTTTTCAATTATATAAAAATTAAAAATATAAAAAAAATACAAAAAAAATAAATGAAATTGGTAAAGGGTAACTAGAATCGGCTTTATGTGTGCGCTTTTACGAAAGAATTCAATTACTCGCTGCTTAATTTGTGTGCTTTCAATTTTTGATGTACTCTGAACAACTTTCATTGTGATTGGAAGGCAATATAAAACTGACCATACGTATGTTGGGCTTAAACATTAAACTGATCTCTTATGATGGGTGAAATCTGTTGATATTTCTCAGCTTTGCAGAAAGAATTTTTACTTCATGAAATTAATATTGGTAAACATTTGCGAAAATTATTCCCTAAACTCATCAAATATATACAAATTCATGAAATCGTTGCAAATACTACACATTCCAATCAGCTTTCCAAAAGCTTCCAACGCCTCGCTAGCTGTTATTTTAGCTCTCCAACCTAACCCCCCCAATTTTGTCAACTTTTCTTACCAATGAGTTCTGTTCTCTAATTAGCTACATTCGTACTTCCTAGCTGATTAGATACAACCAGAAAAGCTGCTCGCTAACCATTTGTATTATATATGTATTTATTCTATAATAACACTTTGAAACCCCATCCTGAAATGTTTGTAACAACTTGTAATTTATTGTATGGTCCCGTCTGTAAATATATTGTGCTGTTCAACTAAAATCTTGTGTCCGTTCCGAAAAAAAATAAAAAACATTCAAATGAAAAAGAAAACTTATATGTATGTAAATTTGTTTGCATATGAGACACCCTGTATATGTATGTATATATAGACTAGTTTAGTCTATGGCATCGCTGCAAAATACATATAATTAGGCTTTAGTTGATAGTGCTATCAAGTCGTTTTAGTTAAGTGCCCTCAACTGCTTAGCAACCCAAAAGTTAAGCGCACTTCACATAAGTTGAGCTCAAATGAATTTCCCCAGTTATTAATATATATATATATATACATTTTTTCTGGCGTAAATCATGCATCCAACATACAGGGTAAATTTTTCTCATGCTCCGACGGCTCCAAAATGGTGAGAGATGACTGCTAGTAAGTATTGGATATAAAATATGTCATTATATGCATACATTTAATTGTAATCTTTTTTTAGTGGCACCTATTTGGTCTACGAGGGTGGTGATATGAACAAGCCGCGTCTCAAGGAGCGTGAGTGGAGCAATAACGGTTTCCATTTCGATGATGTGGCCAAGGGCATGCTAACACTTTTTACCGTTTCCACTTTTGAGGGCTGGCCGTCGTAAGTGGAGCATATTATCAGATTTTCACCCACTTTCTAATTTTTGTTGTACCATTCTTTGCAGCCTGCTGTACGTCTCTATTGATTCGAATAAGGAAAATGGGGGTCCAATACACAATTTCCGTCCCATCGTTGCTGCCTACTATATAATCTATATTATCATCATTGCCTTCTTTATGGTGAACATCTTCGTCGGTTTCGTTATTGTCACTTTCCAAAACGAGGGCGAGCAGGAGTACAAGAACTGTGATCTGGATAAGAATCAGCGTAATTGCATAGAGTTTGCATTGAAGGCGAAACCAGTCAGACGTTATATACCTAAGCATGGCATACAGTATAAGGTCTGGTGGTTTGTGACGTCGTCGTCGTTTGAGTATACCATATTCATATTGATCATGATAAATACGGTCACACTTGCCATGAAGTTCTATCAGCAACCAGTATGGTATACCGAACTGCTGGATGCACTCAATATGATATTTACGGCGGTGTTTGCCTTGGAGTTTGTCTTTAAACTGGCCGCTTTTAGATTTAAGGTGGGTTTCATTCGAATAGTCAATACTTGAAATATATTTAAATATATTTGTATTATATTGGAATATTCATAGAACTATTTTGGTGATGCTTGGAACGTTTTCGATTTCATCATTGTGCTGGGTAGCTTTATCGATATTGTCTATTCGGAAATTAAGGTTTGTACAATCAACTAATTAGCAATGATATAGTTTAGTAACTGAATCTGTTCCTTCCACAGAGCAAGGACACTTCGCAAGCCGCTTGTGATATTGTCGAGGGCTGTAAAGCCAAGGCCAAGGCGGTAGGTTTTTGTGAACGCAATCATTTGAACTTTGCTCACCTCCCGAATTTAATTTCTTCAGGCCGGCTCGAATCTGATTTCCATCAACTTCTTTCGTCTGTTTCGTGTGATGCGTCTCGTCAAGCTTCTCAGCAAGGGCGAGGGCATTCGAACGCTGCTCTGGACCTTCATCAAATCATTTCAGGCACTGCCCTATGTGGCACTGCTCATAGTGCTGCTCTTCTTCATCTACGCTGTGGTGGGCATGCAGGTGCGTATCTTAAAGTTGCATATATCCATAGGATACTTATCAATCTTCATGCTGCTTCAGGTCTTTGGCAAGATAGCGCTGGATGGCGGCACGGCCATAACTAGGAACAACAACTTCCAAACATTTCAGCAGGCGGTGCTTGTGCTGTTTCGCTCAGCCACCGGTGAGGCGTGGCAGGACATCATGATGTCCTGTTCAGCGCAGCCGGAAGTGCATTGTGATATGAACTCAGATACGCCAGGCGAACAATGCGGATCTTCCATTGCCTATCCCTATTTTATATCCTTCTATGTGCTGTGCTCATTTTTGGTGGGTATCAATTAAGTGGTTGCTCGCAAATTGAAATAATTCTTAGTTTCGGTATCTAATATATTGCTGGATCTTCTTTATTAAATTTTAAAAATATTCTCAATATATTAAAACTATGATTAGGTTTTCCAAAAATTCCAATTTCGAGCGACCACTGCGATAAAAGTCCAGTGCCTTCTAAAGCTTATTTTCCTACGCAGATTATCAACTTGTTTGTGGCCGTCATCATGGATAACTTCGATTATCTGACACGCGATTGGTCCATTCTGGGTCCGCATCATTTGGACGAGTTTATTCGCCTGTGGAGCGAGTACGATCCGGATGCCAAGGGCCGCATCAAACATCTTGATGTAGTCACTCTGCTGCGGAAGATTTCACCGCCGCTGGGCTTCGGCAAGCTCTGTCCGCATCGCATGGCCTGCAAGCGACTGGTCTCGATGAACATGCCCTCAACTCCGACGGCACGGTGCTCTTCAATGCCACCCTGTTCGCTGTGGTGCGCACGTCGCTGAGCATCAAAACGGAGGGCAACATCGACGATTGCAACTCTGAGCTGCGGGCCACCATCAAACAGATCTGGAAGCGCACAAATCCCAAGCTGCTGGATCAAGTGGTGCCGCCACCGGGCAATGATGATGAGGTGACCGTGGGCAAGTTCTATGCCACGTATCTGATACAGGACTATTTCCGGCGCTTCAAGAAGCGCAAGGAGCAGGAGGGCAAGGAGGGTCATCCCGATAATACGGTCACACTGCAAGCCGGCCTGCGCACGCTGCACGAGGTGTCGCCAGCACTGAAGCGCGCCATCTCCGGCAATCTAGATGAGCTGGCCGAGGAACCAGAGCCCATGCATCGCGTAAGTCAGAATAGCATTACAAATTATTACATGATAAGTTATTATAGTCCGTTGATATGCCTTTAAAATATTTAAAACTCGAATAAGTTTGTCAAAAATTATCAGATCTTCCCGATGCTGTTTTGATCAAGGTTTGGCATCTATATTAATTCAGCATTTAAATCAGAAGCATTTTCGAATTTCGGATTTTCTATTACAGCTTAGGAAAAACTTGTTGAGATTTACCAATACATTTTAGATATTTTCCAATTTTAATAGTTCTCAGATCGAATGAATATAACCAAAGATATACACAAATATGGCAATCTTATGATAAAATGCTAGACAAATAAAAGAATGTGTAATTTTGGCTTTAAGGGCGAAAAAGTATATCGAAACATATCAAAAATGCTGTTGAGCAGTGTAAAGACTAATGTTCTCCTCTCCCATAGCGCCATCATACGCTCTTCGGCAGCGTTTGGTCGTCCATCCGCCGACATGGCAATGGCACCTTCCGTCGCAGCGCCAAGGCTTCCCAGAGCAATGGGGCGCTGACGATTGGCGGCTCCTCGCTGGCCGCAGCTGGCGTGGGTGGCAGCAGTCTGGTGCTGGGCAGCGCCGATCCCGCTGGCGGGGATTACCTCTACGATAGTCTGAATCGGAGCGTGGCCGATGGCGTCAATCACATCACGCGCAACATAATGCAGGCCAGGATGGCGGCGAGTGGTAAGCTGCAGGACGAGCTGCATGCGAGCAGCGGGGGCGAGCTGCGCACCTTTGGCGAGAGCATCTCGATGCGGCCGCTGGCCAAGAATGGTGGTGGAGGCGGTGCAGCCACTGTGGCCGGCACCTTGCCGCCGGAGGCCAATGCGATATCTTATGAGTGAGTATTGAGGGGGTGGTGGGACGCCTGTGTTAGCGGGTGGTGGGGTGGGGCGAAGGGCGGCTTGTAGCCGCGTGTGAGTTGGTCATTTGGTTAATGCTCGCAGACGCACACGAAAGCTGTCAATTCTTGAGTTTCCATTCACATATGTACTACTTCTTGTTACTATGGCTTGCTGTTTTAGTGAGTTTCTTTTGTGTCATCATTTTGGCCACGTTTTTTATGGCATTTTGTTATTCACTTAGTGCGCCTTTAACGTTTGTAATGGACAAAAGGAGCCCGGGCCACAGGTTCTTGTTCTTGGCCAACAATTTAGTTGCAAACTTAGCAAATTAGTTGAAAAATCACCAAAACAAAACAAAAATATTTAAAAAAAAACCTGACTTAATATAAGAAATATAATACATATAATAATATATATTTATATAGATGCGTGTTAGCGCGTTTCTAAACTCGTAAGAACGAAAAAAAAAGAAAAAAATACCAACCAACATTCACTGAGAATTGAACAACAACAAATTTACTCAATCCCCGAACATTAATTTCAGCAACCGCAATCGTGGTATTTTATTGCATCCATATAACAATGGTAAGCGCAAAAATGCTGCAATTGCAACAACTACAGCAACAACAGCAACAAGCAATTGCACAAAAAACAAAAAAAATCCTTTAACGTTATTTTTATTCATTATAATTTTCTCGACCTAACCCGAAAAAGCATTTGTTTGTTTGTTGTGGCGTTTTATGTTTGAGTTTTCTTTGGCTCCCACACACACAAATACACAAACACACAATCCACTGAAAACTTCTGATTTCTTCAGTTAACACATCAATCCTCTAATTGTTATTATTTTGCGCATACTAATTTATTGATTATAAAGTTATAACAATGACATTTCGGTATATACATATAACATTTGTAGCGCAGCATTATTATTATTGTACATTTTTCGTATGATCGCCACTAAAATTCTGAGTTGTGAGTTCTGAATTCTGCCTGCGGCATGCACAAAATCAAAATAATATTATTAAAAAAAAAAAACTAAATAATGAGCGCAATTTAAACCACAAAATAACTGAAAATCGTTTCGTTTTCAATGTACTTTTGGCTGTTTGTAATACGCGGTGCCACAGAAAAGACAACACTCAAAACACTCATCAGAATGGAAATCATAACATTAGTTCAATGCGCAGTTTATAATATTAAAATGTGGTATATACATATATATATACATATAGAATACAAGTAATCGTAGCATTGGTAGTTTAGTTGGGCTAATATAGAAACGCTTTTGCTGCCTCTTATACTACATATATAAATACTCTGCCTCTGTAGATTATATAGATGAAACAACAGTCACACAAAACAACATTTTAACACAGTATTACAAAATAAATGGATATTTAATAAAAATGGTTTAATATTATACATTCATAAACTGACAGTTACAAATTCAAGGTTTTAGCTATGAATATATAGAAAGAAGTTTATTTATGTATTTTTATAAGTTGAAAAATTATTCTTACAGAAAAACATATTTTGAATAGGGTAACATAAAAAGTTGTCATTAACATTACAATCTGAATAATTTCAGTTTCTCGGTTGATTACATATTAATACAATACAAATATGGAAGGAAATAAACTTTTCTGTAATTTTTACACAATTAATATGACGCTAAAAAAAAACTTTAGAAAATATAGAAAAGTGATTAGATTTTTCACATAGCATTACCTTAGTAATTGCAACATAATTACTGACCAACTGACAGATCAAGATAAAGGCTAAAAAAAATGTATAAGTGAGAGGTTCCTCATTAGGCTGACACTTTAAAATAATCTGAAAACTTTATACATATTAACTATACTAACCATAACACGTAACTCTCTTAAGCGTTGTGCTCTTAACCAATGCATATGGCTCCTTTTGTTGATTACAAACTAACATATTGAGATTGAGTAATGCGAAAATTTGCAATTGATTAATAACCAACCATTTGACAATTATCAAAATCAAAAAATATTTATAAGATTGATTTGTAACAAATGCAAACAAAAAATTCTATGCAAAATTGTGTTGTTAAAGTAATTTGTTTTTGTATAACTCTTTTTTATAAACATCTTTATTATAGCATAAGTGATTCGAGTTTAAAAACAACCGAGTGCTGAGTTTCGAACACTGATTAACTAGCTGGATGTGTCCCAGAGAGTTCGAATCACATATATGTAGCTCTCATTGGGCAGAGAGAACGTTTTTCTGTGTTTTTTTTTTCTTTATTTACAAATTTACAAATTTTTGTTTGTTTTGATTTTTGTGCAACAAAGCATTCCCTAAGTATCGTTGAAAAAATATGTAAAAAAGAGTTTTATGTAACTGCTTAGACCTGCGTGGAGTAAAAACATAACACCAACAACAACAACAACCAACAACAACTGAACAACAAGAACAACAACCGTTTAACACGCAACAATGAACGAATCGAAAAGCAAAAAGGTTACCATAATCAAAGTATTTCTCACCAATTTTAATCCAAATGATATCGGTGTCTATATAAATACCTATATAACAGTGTTGTTGTGCCCATTGTACTCATAAGCTGGCCTGGCCGATTGAGCGTATACCCATCAAAGTGTGCCTTGCGTCCATCAAATACTTATATAATCTAATTATTATAATACCCCATGTCAACGATACTCGTATATATACATAATTATTTTTGATATGCCAAATCTTCAAACCAAAAACAAAAAAATGTGTTCGTTAACTGTTGTTTCAATGTTGTCTTATCGTCGCTTCTTATGTTTTATGTCGGGGTGCCCAATAGATATGAAATCCAGAGAACCCAACACACAAAACACACTCTGTGAATACCCAGAAAATACACACACACACTCACACACACACACACACACACATACTCACACGTATATTGCTTGGTTTTTGATTGGCTTTAGCTGAGCCGCCTGCTTCGTTCATAAAACGCTGCCCATGCCTTAGAAATTTGTAGAGCCCATGCCTGCATTGTCTGCAAAGATGATTGTGAAATAGCGTTCGTTGCTTGCCCTAGTTTATAATTAATTAACGTTTGTTTTTGTATAGAACATGCTTATATCACTTACATAAAGCTGTACAATAACATCTTACATATTAATAGCCTGTATTATTGAATGCTTAACTAACAGTCAAACTGTAATTTTATATAGTAAATGCTTGATGATCATTTAGGCGAAGAAAATAACGGACGTTTGATAGCACAAACACTTAATTAGTAATTGTTATTTCAAATATATATCTTCGATAAGTCATTTTATAGAAGTTTCTAAATTCGTTTCTTCAAAAGTGTAAATAAAAGCTTTTATAGAAAACTTAAAGTCTAAGATGCCAAGCAAATTCCAAGTACTGGCAGTTCCAGTTTCCAAAGGACATCGTAAAAAAAATGGCAAGGAAAGGGGGAATTGCTCTTTGACTATAACTAAACGTAAACATTTTGTATCAAGGGAAGTTATCATTTTAGGATATCCACATATATTTAAACAAATATAGAAATATTAGAAAAAATGATTCAAACTTGTTGAAAATGGGGTTAGACATGCAGACTGATAAATAATAAAAATAATATTTTGTTTCCAGATTTGAAAATGTTGTAAATTATTTAGGACAGACTGACAAATATACAAAAATTATTTATGATCATCAAGCGCTGTATAAATATATAAATAACCCATCAGTAACTATACATATCCTATGACAGCAAATATATCAAACTTAATTTCATATTTTCTGCAATTATATAGTCTACGCACCCAATGGTGCTATTCCTGGCCACGAACGCATGATCCAATCGACACCAGCTAGTCCTTACGATCAGCGTCGTTTACCAACTTCATCTGAAATGAATGGCCTAGCCGAATCATTGATTGGAGGGGTAAGAACATCATCACCTACCTACTTACTATGAAGCCAATTCCAATTCGAATTCATCTCAGGTACTCGCCGCTGAGGGATTGGGCAAATATTGTGATTCCGAGTTTGTGGGCACAGCTGCTCGGGAGATGCGTGAGGCGCTCGATATGACGCCCGAAGAGATGAATTTGGCTGCACATCAGATACTGTCCAATGAGCATTCGTTGAGCCTGATTGCCAGCAGCAATGGCAGCATCTTTGGTGGTGGTGCTGTCGGTGGTGGTCTGGGTGGTGGCAGCAGCAGCATTGCTGGTGCGTTTGGTGGCAGTGCCAGTGGGCCATCATCTTTCTCGCCGCTGCATCAGGGCTCGGGCACTTTACAATCACCACCGATACCAGATAATCGTCTAAGACGAGTTGCCACTATAACGACCACTAATAACACTAAGTCTCAATTTAGCCAAAATAATACTAATAATAATATAAATAGTAGAAATAATGCAGCAGCGCCTACGACTAGCCAAAGAACTATTTCACCTACACAGCAACAGCTCCAACAACAACAACAACAACAGCAACAATCGCCTCAGCATAACTTGGGCAGTGGTCAAGGTAATCCTGCCTCCTCATAGCATACAAGCTGTAGTCCATACATGCAAAAAGTCTTCTTGATGGAATTTTAAATGTAACATTTATGAACATTTTTTGTATAATTTTTAGCAATGAAAAAACAACACTAGTCTTAGAGTATTTTCAAGTTAAATATGTTCTAAGCGACAACTTGAGAAATATGAGAAAAACAATTTGTAAAACTTGTAAAAAGCATTGTATGTACTTACTTATATAATTAATGGTTTGCCTTTTTGATAACGTCTATGATGGTTTATCGTCCTTTATGAACAACCAACAAAAACTTAAATAAAAATAGAAAAAAAAACAGAAATATTAATTATTATAATAACAAAACAAAATACAACCAAAATATTGTATATGAACAAATATATATTTTTTAAAAATTGATAAAAGAAAAAAAAACATACGACCTAATTGATTAGTTATGATAATCACCAATAATTAAATATAATAATAATGTAATTGATCATAATATGTACATCAACACGCATCTATTGCACTTACATACGATGTACGTATATCGATTTAGACGCATTTTATTTTTTAAGTATTTAATAATTGCGTAAATAAAGCATACAAATATGGAATTGTTTAATATGTAAAAATGTAAACCACAAAAAAGAAACACAAAACAAAACAAACAACTAATTAATTTAATAGCGAATTTTCAATGAATGAACGCCCAAACTGAATAATGAATTGTTATGATTGATTTTATAAAATAAATAAGCAAACAAAAAATACGAATTGAGTTTTTATTTATTTATGAGTAATACAAGGGAAAATAATAAATAAATTGAATAATTTCAGCAGTTTTCTTAAAAATTGATTTAAATACTTTCAGTTTGCTTTTTTTATTTGCTTGCAATACTTGTTTTTGAAACACCTCGAATATATTGAGAGAGAAAAAGTCTGGACACACTGCAATAATGGGAGGAAAGGTATTACAGAAATCTAACAAGTGGATAAACACGATTTTAATAGGGAAATAAAATGATTGGGTAAATAAAAGGTTTCATGTGACGCATAAGTACTTTCAATTGTCAACTTCCTAGTTTTTATTTGTATTGCCAGTGGAAGTGCTCACCTTGCACATTTAAGCTTAAACTGCCTAAGGGATTTTCAGTTGTATGCCGCTGCGTTTTACATATGTATGTCTATTAGTCTTTTTTAGCCCATTTCGAAACTGGTACAGAGTGTAAAAAAGCTGCTGGCAACATCATTTATTCGATTATTTAATTTTATTATAAACACGCGGTAACATGAATTTTAATTTAATTTCAATGCACTTAAAATGCCGCTGGCTGCTTGTAAATTTCAAAAAAAAATTGTTTAAATATAAACTTCATTAACACCAAATGTATGTACATACATATAGTAGTATGCAAGTTTCGCAGGACCCTCCGATGTTGCATAAACAAAGGCATCAATACAGCAGCAACAGCTGCCGTCATAAAGCATACAAGAGTCCTGTAGGTAAGTTGAGGAGGGCAGCTGGGCAGGTGGGCAAATGGGTCGCAAACAAGTTTAATTAAAAACGTGCAAATTGAATTTTTAATCGATTTTGGGCAGAGTTCGCATTTTAAAGAGTGTTACTTTTATTTAAATAAGAATACTTTAGTTGTTTATTTGGTATGCTGCAGCTCCAAACGTCCCAATTAAATATTGTTGGTTTTTTATTTTTTATTTGAATGTTTTTATTTGTTTGCAACTCCCATTTGACCTTCTGTTGTTGGCAGCACTTCGTTTATAGCTGGACCAGCACGTGTTAATCTGCCACACCGAGGATTTAGTGGCACCCAATCCGGCAAATAAAGTTTGCACAGTCCACCGCAAAAACACACATCGATTTTCTGTCTTGTGCATTTTCTTAACAACACTTTTCCTTTTTATTTTGTTGATGTTATATTTTCTTTCTTTCTTTTTACGCTTCCCTTTTGCTCCTCTGTTGGCCTCTGCACGTTGCAATTTGGCTCTCTTGCTGGCCATTGTTTGACTTGGGCTAATACGAGCTGAGCTGAGAGCTCCTGCTCCTGCTGTTTGGAATACAACTGAGATTTCCAAGACGGCCAGCAGCACGTCCGAGGAGGGGCGCAAATGTTCTCAGATTAAATATTTGCCCGGTCAAAATCATCGACAGCTCGGGGAGCCTTCGATGCCTGCGCATGGAATATGCAACTAATCATCTGACGTCTACAATGCTCCTCCATAAATATTTCACATGCTCTCATGTAAAGTCTAATGCATTCTGTGCAAATATGCAGCGTTGCTGTCTCACTCTATCTATGTGTGTGTGTGTGTGTGTGTGTGTGTGTGTGTGTGTGGAGTGTGAGTGTGAGTGTGTGTGTGTGTGTGTGTTTGATAGCCTTTGAGTATTTGATCAAGTAACTGGAGCAGTTGAGGGTTTGACTTGAGGGTCTTACGCTACATTTAATTCATGCATTTACACAACACTGCTGCCAACTTGACTTAAATCAATAGTGTTGCAAAATGCGAATAGGCCTGACAACTGAAATAGCATTTCTCATCTCTGTGACATAGCACATTTTTGGAAGTCTGTGAAAAGTTGTGCATAGCAAATTGCTAATGAGCTCTTAATTTAATTTTGTTTATTTTGAGTATATGAAAGTGTTTTAGCCGTGAATACCTATACGAATTCAAGAAAGTGAAGAAGGCGGATCGAAACTTAAGCTAAGTGCAAACATTTGTATTTGCTTACTAATTTTACGATTTTATATTATCTGCTTAAGACATTTCTTTCACATCAAACAACAATTACTTCTATTAAGCAAATCATACTCTACCACAAATACTGTTGCTACAAATATCTTTATTAAAACCCTCGTCAAATTTACAAGCACTTTAATGCCAAATTGTAAAAAACTGAAAACAAGCCATAAATGCAACTATCAATGCGAACTTGTTCCGCTGCCATCGAATTGCCCGCAGATATCCAATCGAATGGGGCATCGTAAAAAAGTTACTGAAGACCATCGCAGTTAACTCACAGCTACCAATTGAGCGAAAGGCGTCAGCAAGTCTGCTGCAAGGCGTTGAATCACTCGGCAGGAAGATTTAAGCCAGATGTGCAATCAGCAGACATAAACATAAACCCGTTAACAGACGAGTAATTGCGCGTGGCCCAAAGAAATGTGTAAACAGCGAGTTGGGTTACTTTCAGGCATAGTCATAGTTAAACGGCCCATTAAACAAGCTGCACACGGCATTTAGTTTTTGCCGCAGGCCTAATTGGCCTCATTATGTGTACAGGAATTGCGTTGCTCATTTGCGATTAACCGCACGTAGAGCATAACTAAAAACACACAACAAAAAAGAAATAGCAAATAAAAAAGCAAGTTCCTTTGAGTTAGCGAATATTTTATACCCTTTTTGCTATAAACTATAACTATCTATAAACTCAAAATTCGTGAAATTTCCCAATAATGGCTTTTCTTAGGATAAAACTTACATATTCATATATATATAAGCAACGCAATGTTTTTTTAAAAATATTTTATAAATTTATACTATGATTTATAATCATAATACTATATAAATATACTTTTATATATTCTGGCAAATCAATATGAGCCTTCGAAATATTATATTAATTTATCCTATGATTTATATTCCTAGTGCTAATAAATAATATAAAAAGGCATCAAATATTTTTTTACATTTTCTTAATTTTAAAATAGAACAAGTCACATATATTCTGGCAAATCAATATTACCCTTTGCAATATTTAATTAATTTATCTTATGATTTCTATTCTTATTGCCATATGAATACTCCTAAAAATTACCAAATTTGTATTTACATTTTCCTAATTTCAAAATAGAATAAGTCGCATACTGTCTGGCAAATCAATATTACCCTCTGCTAGTGTATTACAAATATATTGTTTGCTCGAAATCAAGGCAAAGTTATGCAAGGTATCTCTCCATACACCCACTGCTTCAGTCGAAACCGAAAAATTTGCACACACTTGCCGCTGGCATTATCTTTTAGTGCTTTTATCAGCCAGACATTTAGTGGGATTCAACGCACGGAATAACTCGCATTTGTATTCCGCTGGAAAGGAAGCTAATTCAGCGCTGAGTAGAAAATATAGCTGCAGGTAGAGCAATACAAAAAAATGGCTGAGAAGTGGGGGCAAATGGTAGAGCAAAAGTATTAATTACATTTGCCAAAGGGGCACTCAAAATGGGGTTGATAAATTAATGCCAGTTATGTTACTTGCAAAAGAGCAGTGTTAATAAAGCGTAAATATTTCAAAAGCTTAAATTTATTTCAAATGAAGCTTCAATTGCAAAATAAACCAAAAATAGCTCGACGTGGGCAGCATACTTGAATTCAGTTTCAATCAAAATGTTTGTAGTTTTTTGCGGCTATTCAACATTTTAAGTAGCCAATAAATTTTAATGCCATACATATTTTCGTGGAGACTGCAAACCAAAAAGCGTGCCTAAAGGATTATTAAAAATGTATCATTTAATAAGAGTAACGAAGCTCATTTTGCATAGCTGGGCAGAAAATCTGGCGGTTTTTCTTTTATGCTTTGCATAATTGTTTGCAGTTTGAGCTTATGAATAGGTGAACTGGCGCCCAGTAAAAGGCTTTTTGTACAAGGGTGTAACGTAATTTAAATTGTTAACATCGTAATATTAGCAGCATCTAAAAATATATAAATTTTATTTTAATTTGTGCACCTTTCAAAACATAATTATTCTATGATTAATTGCAAAATTTAATGATAAACAAGCCTAGCTTAACTCTACGCATTTATTAAATTTCTTAAACTAGCATAAATTGCGGCGGAAAATTTATGCAGACACTTTAGCATCTAGGCAACATTTTGTCAAGCAAAAAAAAATTTTGTATATATATGAAGACGCGACTTAACATATTAAAGCCATAAAACGCTTTGGGGCTCGCAAGGCATATGCAACATTTGGAGGCAACACCAGCCGAGCTCATGCTGACATTGTTTATAAGATTAAAAAGAGCGAAACCAGCACAAAAATGTCTGGCTGACTGCGTGGCAGCAGACTTTTCACTCAAGTTTCCCAGCTTCCCAGTCCGTGCCCTCTAGAGTTGCTATAGAAATATGTCACAGCATGTGAAAGTGAGAGACAGCGACAAAAGGCGAGGTGTAATATCCTGCCCGACAAATAAATATAAACAAAAAATACAAAAAAAAAACAACATTGTGATATGCGCACAGGATACGACATAAGAAAGAAAGAAGGATGGCAAATGGTAACGCACTGCTTGTGGTCGCTTCCCAGGCAGCTCCCAAGCTTATTTTGTGATTTCGAGTGCCCTTTATTAAAAACTCCAACTACAACAAAAGAACACATTTCTGCATTCAGACAACTGAAGAACTGTGAGCAGCGTAGATGGCTAACAAGCTTGGCTGACTACTTTCCGCTTATGAAATAGTTAGTTGAGCACATTACAAACGGGATAAACAACTGAATTTGTAAGTTGCCCACAGGACGTTTGCTCATTTGTATTTGCGAATCCAGTGTCAATATGCCAAGTTTGCCGGCCCAATACATCAGCCCTCAGGAATCAACCAAATCATTTCAACTGCAACTCATTTCAGCTAAAACTGGAATAAGTTTTAGAAGTTTAGTATTAAAGCTTGAAATATGTATTTTTATTTTTATACCACGAACCCATTAAAAATGGCTTAAAAGGTAATAATGAAGTTTTACAAAAGTTTTCAGTCAGGTTTGTCCGATATCAGAGACTATAAAAGCTAGAAACTTTATATTTGATCAGAACTAGTTCGACTCATTTAATCGGTAACTCGTGCCTTTCAAAAGTTATCGATACATTTCGATTTAAGACAAGAGATAGAAGTTAGAGGCACCAAACCTAGTATGTACAATCTCCAATTGCATACACATGTGAAAAATATTTTCCTTTATGGATACCGTCCATCCCCCAAAAGTGCAAAACACTAATTTCTATAGGTATTACCTTGCAATTTGGTTTGATCTCACATTTTGTTGCAAATGGTATGTCCAAAAAATTTCAATAAGATCGGACCATAAACACAAAAGTTCATTAAGATTAGGGATTCCATAGTGTGGGTCTAAGTGAAGAAGCAAGGTAACTGCCTCACTGTTAGCACTGCTTGGACTGCTTCATAATGTGTTTGAATGTGTGTACACTGATAGTTAAGTATGAATGAGTGTATGGTCTGGGGTTCAGGGTATCTAGTAGTCGGAGACTCCCTAGAGCACTCTTACTTCTTTTATTTATTGTCGACTTGTAACAGTAGTCCCAGAAAATAAAAATTTAATTTATAAATTAATAAATTAAAAAGTTTAAAAAAAAATTTTATGTTTATACTAAAAACTTAAAGGTAAATTAAGTTTTGAGTGTATTATTAAATTAATTATAAATAACAAAGCTGAGAAATTTCTCAGAAAACTTCTATAGCAGTAAGTAACTTAACAGATTAAAAGCCATTGAGCAAAGACTTCAAAGACTTCTTTTATACAAAAACACAGCTTTTGTGAATTGCTGAACGTGTTTCTAAAGAACACAAGGTGGCACAAATATTGGTTTATACAATTCTTAGAGAAGAGGAAAAATCATGTTTATATTTAACACGCTGTTGTAAATAGATAATATATAAATGGTAGTGTAACTTTTTGCAATTGCGTAAACAAAATTCGATGTCATTTTCTTTCCGCTGTATTTCTAATAATATCTTCAGATCCAACTGAAAGCCGTAGCCACAACAACTGTAGATAAATACAAAAAGGATAGAAAAAAAACGAATGAAATAAGTAATGCAAGCTCTTGACGCCAAAACGGCGACTAGTCCCCGACTGCATCAACAGAACGGGCCAAGAGCACACAAATCCGCTTTAACTGGTAGCCAACTATGGTAAGGGGTAAACAGCCAGACAGACAGATAGACAGACGGACAGACAGACATCCAGTCAGGCAGCGAAGCCAGGAAGCCAGCTAGTCAGCGAACAATTCAAGCAGCCATCCATTCCATTCTGTCATTCATTCAGTCATTCATTCATCCATGTGCTCAGGCGAAATGAAAAAGAATGATGCAAGTCGTAAGTGACGGTGGGTAAAATTGCAAAAATATGAACGACGGCAAATGCATTTAAAAGTGATTCGTTCAGCGTCGTCCTGGCTTGGTCCTCACTCCTTGCTCCTTGCTCCTTAGTCCTGATTCCTGCACCACCACCATTACCAACAACAGCTCGTTGACTGTCATATTAATGCCACGTTCAGGCAAATTTCCATGCGACTGTTTGTCACTTTTGAAGTGCGTTGCAAAATGCCGCTGTGCTTTGATTGAATTCATCTTTGAGGCGGCGATAAGTAAATTTGTTGCTTAGCTACAAAATACAAAAATTAGATTTTGCATCAATAAAGCAAGTTGAAATGATTTAAGAGAACGTGCTGTAGTGAGTTACCCTGTGACCAGACTTGAAATGCCCTAAAAACAACTTTAAGTATTTGGAATACAAAGCGTGCTTTTTAGAAAATATTTGAATGTGTATATAAAAAGGAACAAATAACGAATACCTTAAATATTTATTTGGAAATTATTATTCATTAATTTTTAAATTAACTATCAATATCCAAATAAACATTTTATAGAAAACTAACGTAGTTGACAATTTATTCAAAAAAGTCTGCAATATAATGCCGAATATATTTTAAGAATATTGTAAAAGTAAGAAGTACAGTATTTACATAATGATTTCATGATTTAAAACACTAGTGCTACACGAGCACTCTAATAAAGAAAACATTATAAATATTTTAAAAATTATAAAACATTTAAAATTAGAAATACAATTTAAAATATTAAATTAAAGGTATATTTATATAAATATTATTTGTTGCAAGGTATGAGGAAAACCCAGAAAAAAACCAAAAAATAAAATAAAAATGTATTAGTAATTTGATAATATGGAAAAGTGAAAAATATTAATTTAAAGTTAGTGTAGAAAATTATTTACATATATATTATTATATTATCCAATTAAGAGCTAGTCAACAGTTAAAAAATATTCTTCATCTATAAATATTTATGAATAATATTTGATGTGACGTAACAGCATGAACAGAAATAGACTTTCTGTCATCATCAGACAGAAATCAACATTTTATACCCTACTTTGACCATTTTCATGGGAAGTATACAGTAAAAGAGAGATAATCAAGTTTATAGCTGGCAGTTGACGGCAATGTCTAATAGATTTAATGCACTTACCGTTAGTTCAATTGCACAAATTTGCAAATTTGCATTCGCATTAAATTAATCATGCACTCACGCCCACCGCCCACCGCCCACTCATTTCCTTCGCTTGTTGACTACATTACAGCATTTTCTTTCACCTTTGCCCTGTTTGTGCACTTTTCATTTACTTTGCTTTGGCTTCCGTTTACTTAAGCTGACATTTTTAAAAAGGCAACTACACTTTTTTAGTTAATATGGCAGAGCATCACAGTTGATGACAAGTTAAATTTGCTTTTTATTCCGCGCTGTGTACAACATTTATTCGCATGCATATGTGGGTAATCAGATTTAAAAGCAACTCTCAAAGGGCAGGTATAACTAAATTGGCATGAGAATGTCTTGAATATGAGCTGGCATCTTTAAATTCTGCTCTGCAATATTTAGTGACTCTGCGAAATGATAATGGATGCAAAAGGATGTATGTGCGATGCTATAAGGAATATGTTTTAATTGAGATCTGCTAAATTTGATATGCAGCCTCGGGCAAGCTAAGTTACATTTTATTAAAAGCTTTGGATATATTTTTTTAACTCACTGAAAAAATATGAATGTCTTAAAATTATAAAAGTATGTATTTTATATTTACAAATGGAATTTTGATATAGATCTTGATATATATTTTAATTACAAATGGTTTTTAAATCCAAGAATGGCTTCAACGTCAATAATTGATTGGTAAATTTGCAAAAGATCGTATTTAAATTGACCCTAAGAAACTATTCTACGATTATAGAATGCAGTGCGCTTTGAAATCAGCATTACTTACAGAAATTTCCATTCGAATTCAAGGCCAAAAACCTGCAGCTGCTCTTTATCCACAATCTTCAACTATTCGATTGCAATTTGCAATTCAAAATCTCATTTTCCACTCGCTCCAACCGACAATTCCTCTCTTTTTTTCCTTTTGCATGTCTGTCAAAATTATAAACTAATTTGCGTGTTGATTTTGTCACGCGTTCGCATCCATCAGCGGACAACTGTCAAATTGTTGCACTCACGAATACATACTACATGTGTACTAGAAAGGGGAAAAAACTGGATAAAGCAATAAGAGCTGAATAATATTTTGCCGCTGCATTAGAACCAAAGCCAATGTCAGCCATGTTGCGCTGGTCAACACTCTGATCTACTAATTACAAACATGTCAGTGGCCAGGTCAGCCGAATCAGAGGAGTGCAAACTAGGACACTACTACGGCTCCACTCATCATAATCAACAGGACGCTGCTGAAAACTTGGTTTCAGTTTTGGCTGGTCAGTTGTAATTTGGCTGCACATTTTGGCAAACATGAAATTTGATTTTGACGCTGAGAAACCGACACACACAACACAACACACACACACACACACACAGAGAGAGTGTTGGATAATTATGATGCATGTAGCGTTATGGCAGGTTCATCGACTCTTTACTGCCTGGCTGGGCTTCCATTACGCTGCGGGCCAAAGGACAAAAGGAGCAGCTGCTTTTGTTGACATGTTCTCCGAAAAGGACACAGACAATTGTAGTTTAGAATTTATTAAGTGCTTCCTGCTGAGACAGTCAAGATGAGTGAGATGCGCTTACAACTGTTGCCAGGCTTTTAACTTCATGCATGTCGACTCACACTGTCTCTAACTCTCAATAGCAAAGTGCAAACTGCTCATATTTTAGTCAAACTTCGTCCTTCCTGTCGTGCTGCTTGCTAAGCATCCTGGGCATCTTCTAGCAAGAGCACTTACGGCAAATGTCTGGTCTTTTAATTGACATACTACAGCGTATTAAAATCTAGAATTTCGAGACTTTTTATAAGAAACTTTCAGCTGACAATGGCAACGATTTGATTTCCCATTTGATTTAAACAGTTATCAAGTTTATTGCACTTGTTTCGGTGAGCTGTTTGTTTGTTGGGTTACGACTGAGCCTTCTATGTAGTCATTCAATCATTTATACTTGCAGACTCACTTATATTCGAGTCCTAGTTTTATTGCCGTAGGTCTCAACCGCAGGCCATTTTAGATATCGATATTTACCATTTTAAGTATATTCCATACTTTATAATATTATAATTTAAGAATAATCAATAATTCCTAGAGAATGATTACATAATGAAAAAAACATTAAATAAGTATTTTAAAATATTGTTAAATCAAAATTACTATTGCAAATTAAATTTATTAAATTCCGTTTTGACTTTTATGCATATATTTTTTGAACATTTTTCCGAATTTTCTTCTCAACATTCTTATTCGAAATATTTTAACTAAGCATACTTCACATTAATTTGTTTGCAAACTAAAATTGTAGAACTTTAAATATTAAAAATTAATTAATATTCTCAGAGTGTTTATGTCACAAATTGTTTAAGGTTTTCCTTTCTATTTATAATTTATCTCTAAATCATATGTAAAAATTTAGCAAGTATTGTCAGCAGTTCTGTGCAAGAAGACAAATATCTTTAGATGTCTTCTACTAAACTTTTCTCGCATAATAGCTGCTATTTAATGTCTAAACGTTATCGCCAAAAGTACATACATCACCGGTAAAAACAATTATAATGGGATAAAACGTTGCAGGAAATAATAATTCATTATTATTGCACTTTTCGTCGGGGGTGTGAAAGCAAGAGTTTCCAATTAAGTTGCAAATGATAATTAATTAAAACTTGTGTTGCATACTTTGCAGCATCGCTTAACTGTCGTAAACTGACTGAGCAATGTGTTAATAACTGATTGACACACACACACAAACACAACGCCACTTGTGTATTCTCTCACCTAATTAGTTGTCATTTTTGGCTGCACATTTGGTAAGCACTCCGCTGCATGTCCAAAATTCAAATGCAGCTTAGAGGCGGAGTGAAATTTGCATGACGTTTGTGCTTATATATTTATGGCAACTTATTCATGACAAAAGTTGCAGCCTTCGTTTCCGTCTGGTTTGTTTTCGTTTCAGTTTTGTGTGCCTATTTTGCATATTTTTGTGCATTGTAGGAGTTTAGAAATGGTTGTCGCAATAAATATATTTGCATTTTCGTCGTACCGTCCATATGGTTATCTATTTAATATGTATACAATACGTCTGATCATCCAGCTCAGTATACGGATAAGCAGTGCACAAAAGCTCGTCTATCCAAAGAAAGATATTGAAGTTAAACTAATGATCAGAATGTCACTGCAAATAACTTGAAACTTTTTCACACAAATTTTTGAAATATCATAAGAAAATCTTAAAATTTGTCAGAAAATGTTGTTTTTTTGTTTGCGATAGTTTTGTACATTTTTTAAGATAATATTTTTGTATAAATATAAAAAAAAAGATTTTAATAAATTCTTTACGTGTTTAATATATTTTAGCTTTGAAGCTTTAATGGATAAAACCAAGGTAATTGGACGAAAAGAAATAAATTCACAAAGAAACGCTCACATTTGGCATACAAACAACCCCAAAATACATATAAAATGTAAGTCTCAAACATTTACTTGACTACAGTTGCGAGTTTTTTCACAAAGCTCCTCAAATACGCTCCATTAAATGCATCATCTCAGAATACTTGCCACGCAATCACAGCTACAATTGAGTGCCTCCGGCCCAACGCCTTGCAGTATGCAACAAGTTTTCTCAGGCGCTCTTTATGCAATTATATGCGCCAGCATTTGCTAGAAGTTTACACGCAACTTTGACTTTTGCCCTCGTGACAACACAAAAGTGTTTCTTCTTCCACTACTTCCGTTTTTGGCTTCTTTAGCGATTCCATTTCACGTGGTTGCCTTGCAAACGTTTGCCAAAGGATTTGTCACGTGCCATTCCACTACCTTTTGCGTAAAAGTGTTAAGTTGCGGTAACAATATGGGTTTAATTTAACCAACTATGCGATAAACGCCTGCACATATTCTAAATATATAGTTAAGGCGAATCGGAAAATATATCTCAAATGCATTTTCTACACCTTAATAAAGTTAACATCTGTGTACACATATCTTACATGTGCTTTTCTAACTTTGAATAGATTTGTACGCTTATTGCTGAATAAATAAATAATCTCTGGCTCTTTCTCAATTTTTATAACCTAATCAAAACAATTTAAGTTTAAACTATTACTCGACTTTAATCAAATAAATAAAAACGGTTTTTTAATTTCTATAGTCTGATTCTACATTAAAATCTTATGAATATTTTGAAAATATAAATTTGATAACAATTGTTATCCTTCATCCCCTTAAATAATTGTGTAAAAGACGGTTAGCCCCTGAATACCGTTATGCAGCAAAATATTACATATTCACCAGCCCTTCGAGCGAATACAACTCGCTTATAAATAGCGCCTGATGTCGGTAAAGCAGTGTTCCTCGAGTTTCCCCTGTTCTTAATCAAGCATCCTTGCGTGTGCTGTAAAGGATACTTACCACAGTGCTACCCCTACAAGACTCTCTAGTCCTCTGCCGGCAGCCACTTGTTGCGCGCCTGTGGTGAGATTGTAATTTCACCATGTTTCAGGCATGGGGTGAGTTCATTTCCACCCTCTTCCACCCCTCTCTGAACAAACATGCGCAAAGAGTGTGCACAAAACCGATTCGAGTCGCATTTTTGGTCAGCAAATTTATTTGCTCAGTGCGTTTGGCACTTCGTGTCCCATTGCATTTCATATATCTCCCAAAAAAAGAAAGGTAAACGAATCGCAGAAGCTGCTGCAAATCAGTGCAACAATCATAAATCTATAGAAATTTATAACAAAATTTTAACTGATTTTACACATTCATCCATTTGATTTAGCGTTTTTGTTCGCTTTTGTTATAAATTTTTGTTGTTTCTTTTACCCTAGTTAAAGCCAGCATATATTCTTCTTCTTTAAACTTCCGGCTATGTTTCTTTTTCTCGCCTGTTTGTTGTTTGTTGTTATTGTTTTTGTTTTTGTTTTTCCTGTTTGTGTTTTGTTTTTGGCTGTCTGATGCGAAGTTGTGACTGTGTTGACTGCATTGAAATGCATGTGTTTATTTTTGTTGTACATGTATATGTATGTATATTGTGTGTGTCTATGTGTGTGTGACATAATTATACTTCTTTCAGTTGAGTTATGAAATTTAAGCATACATTAAATTAAGTTTAGTGGCATGGAATAAATGAAATAATGCAGTTGCAGCATTTTTGTGTATTCTCTTTTATGTTATTATCGAAAACATTATTGGTTGTGCTTTATTGTGTATAATATGTATATACTTTTAAGGAATTTCAAGAATTATTAAATCGGATAGAGTAGTTGCTTTAATTATTGAAAATGATTGAGCTTGGAATGATTTCATTTAAGTCCAAGCTTTTAAACACGTCTGTAAAACTAACTTTAAGCAATATCAGCAGAAACACACATTGGTACAATGATAATGCAATTGCCATTTTTGAGTGTCATTCAGTGAAAAGTTTTCTCTTTCTGGCGATTTCCTTTCATTTAAAAACTGAATTTTTATTTTTATATCTGGTTTTTTGCGACAAGCTAATGCAATAACATTCAATGGGCAAATACAGTTATTATTGCACAAGTTTTTTGGTCAGTTGTTCGCTCATTCGATGCTGCTGTCATTGAGCTGGTTATGTGCGTTCTCTGGTTTCTGTGTGTAATTTCGTTGTTTACTTTTGTGACTTGTTTTGCAAATTTTCATAGAGTACATAAAAGCTTTTGGTTGGAGGTTTTTTGTTCATACGACTATTGGCCATAGTTTTTTGCATTTTCATAATACGCATTTAAATACGAAATGGAGGCTGCGACATTTTTTTACGGGCATGTTTTTATTTGCCAATTAATGGGCATATTGTTTGGAATATACCTTTAAACAAAACCATTGAGCATTATCAAAATTAATTTTTTGTCAATTACAATTTTTTTACGCCCATTACAAAGCTATCGGTTTGCGGCATTTTCAATTAATGTCACTGTATGTTTTCAATTTGCTTAAAACCAATTTGCAATGTTAAGCAAATGTGAGTATGTGTGCGTTTTTATTTAGTTATTTAAATTTAACGATTCACCAAAGTGCCAGATTTTCAATGACATTGGCAGCGGCAAAAAAGTGTATAATAATAATAAAGTTCATTAGGCTTATTGCCTGGCCGGGATTTATTGTTAATTCTCAAAAGCAGTTTAGCTGAACGAACTCAATAGGGCAATTATATTTAAAGTGAGTGAATCTTTAAAAATAACTGCAAATTGTATATATATTTTTAACAAACAAAGCTAGCGGAGATTTTAATTAATTATACTCTTTTCGAAGAAAATAGTATATTAAGTTTGTGCTGAAATTTGTAACGCATAGAAAGGAAGCGTCTGAGACCCCCAAAAGTTACTGCCAGTATGCTTAGAATGACAATACAAATTGATTTAGCCATGTCCGTCTGTCTGTCTGTCTGTCTGTCTGTATGTATGCAAACTAGTCCCTCAGTTTTTGAGCTATCGCGATAGAACTTTGCACATACACTTATTATTCCAGGGGACAGCACATTGGTCGGAGCCGGCCGGATCGGACCACTATATCTTAAGCTGCCATACAACTCGAAGTCGGTTTTGGCCATATATCCCATTTTTTTAATCTATCGCGATGAAACTTTGCACATATACTTATTATTCAAAGAGACATCACATTGGTTGGAGCCGGCCGGATCGGATCACTATATCTTATAGCTGCTACACAACTGGCAATCAATTACATATTCTTAGAACAAAAAAAAAAATGTTACACGACAAAGCGATTTTGTACAGCAGAGTGAAAATTGCCTAAAGGTTCGAAAAGAGTATAAAATCTTCGGCACGCCGAAGATAATCCTTCCCCACTTGATAATTTATTTATTTATTGTCAACTATTGACAGTCAACGTAAAAGAATTTATTTAGAATTATAAAACATTTAAAAGTATATTGAAAACTTAAATAGAACTTAAATAAAATATAAAATTAAAGATATAAAGTTAAAAATACGTTAAGTTCTGGGGATATTAATAAATAGGTTGTGACTTCAATTAAGATTATTAAGAGATACCGTCAGCTATATATAAGGTCAAGGTCTATGAATCATAAGCTTACCTAAATTACCACCATCATCAAATATTTTTTCGACTTCAACTATAATGTTAGCTCATTAACCTATAACCCAACCCATTTTCGATGCGTTAATTAAAATCGCAATAAATCATCGAACGTTACACAAATTTTGGCTGCACATAAAACTATTCAAGTAAAACAAAAAAACTACTTATTGAAGAACCTGAACCTGAGTCAATGATATATAAATGGGCTCCGCAGTCGGCGAGGCGCGCCAGTTGTAATCGTGATCATAATAATCCTAATAATAATAATGGCCATTAGGCAAACATTGAACCGGCAAACCATTTTGGCCATTGAATTCAAGTCGTGCGGAAATTATTCATTATAAATGTGGAGTACAAAAACATGGAATAGTTTGCGGGGAGTGCGCAAGTGGGCGAAACCTGCACCCAAAATGCCAGCGCAAATCAATTCACAAAAAACGAAGAAAAACGTGCGCAACGCTTTTCCTTGACTGACTCAGTTGCATAAGCGAAAGGAAAAAGCGAAAGCATAGAAAATGGCATGGGAATGGGAGCAAGGAGTAGTGGGCCAGGACCTGCCTCAGCTTGTGGTTTGGCATGCAAAAGTATTTGCGGAATTTCAACGGCTGGCATTTCGAAGAGTCGAATGCGTGTCTATATCGTATTACATGCAAATATATACGAATTTAATGCTGCGGCTGACAGCGCAACGGAATAAAAGAATTAAGTGGAGAAAAGTTTGTGCTGTGAAACTTAAGGCAAACATGGGCGAAAACTTTAAGCCCAAAAAGGTTAGGCCAGGAGGGCAGGCAACAGTTTAGCGAATTATTCGCAGCACAAGTCAGGATTATCACTTAAACGCTGCTTTAGCTACTGCAAACAGGCAGCACAAGGATGCAGTCAAGTGAGGGCCTCGCGAAAAGCGAACAAGTTAAAAAGCACATAACAAAATGAAGAAGATGAGAAAAATATATATATAAAAGAAAAGAAAATAAAATAAAGTTCCCCACTAAATCGTTGTAAGCGTGTTAAGAGAGAAATGACCAGCAGCAGCAGCAGCAGCTGGCAACGCCCACTGTTGAAAGATAGCTTCATGGGCATCCTTAGAACATGACAACTTACAGTCAAGGACATGCCCAGTCCACGCTATCGTCCTCATCATCGGCAGATCTCTCATTCTGCCTCGGATAGCTTCACTTCATTTAAAGGCCACTTGTCAATGGGCCCAAAGAGCTGCCGCTCTCCGCAAGCCATTTTGTTGAGCTGTGTTGCCGGCATTTCTTTTCCCCCGTTTGTTTCACGACTTTCTTTTATATTTTTATACGCTTTTGGCATTATACTTATTTGGCTTCTATTTGCCTACCATTATCCTTTTAATGCATAAAATGCTTATTTCATTTCGAGCAATTCGCTGTAGTAGTCTTTTAAGAACTATTTAAGTTGCTTTGTGACTTTTGTTTTGTGCTAACGAATAATTACAGATCGAAGATAAATTGAATAAACAAAAATAAATAAATTATATTATACAATATGCTATTATTGCCTGAGATGTCGACATAAAGAATAAATTCCAAGAGAGAGAATCAATAGCTGCTCAACTGCTATTTCAGCATAAAATTCTATAAAATTGTATTAGTTAAATGAAACCCTCAGCTATGCTCCCAATTCCGATTTCACATATATTTTGTAGTTTCTAACTTAATGTTTATACTCTTTTCGAAGAAAAATAGTATATTAAGTATGTGCTGAAGCGTCGGAGACCCCTAAAAGTTACTGCCAATGCTTAGCATTACAATACAAATTGATCTAGCCATGTCCGTCTGTCTGTCTGTCTGTCTGTATGTATGCAAACTAGTCCCCCAATTTTCACAGACACCTATTATTCCAGGGGACAGCACATTGGTCGGAGCCGGCCGGATAGGACCACTATATCTTATAGCTGCCATACAACTCGAAGTCGGTTTTGGCCATATATCCCATGTTTTTTAATCTATCGCGATGAAACTTTGCACTGATACTTATTATTCAAAGAGACATCACATTGGTTGAAGCCGGCCGGATCGGATCACTATATCTTATAGCTGCTACACAACTGGCAATGAATTAAATATTCTTATTTTGTACAGCTTATGAAATTTCAGTGGTGCAGTTGGCAGAGTGAAAATTGCCTATAGGATCGAAAAGAGTACAAAATCTTCGGCACGCCGAAGATAATCCTTCCCCACTTGTTTTTTTACCATTATTTATTTAAGATCTCTCCCCCCGTGGAAAATCGTTGAATAATATCGTTTGTATTAACCTAATAAATTCAATCCAAATGCAAATATAATGATTATTAAATAAATTACAAGTAACTTATGCTATTGTATTATATTTAAAATTAGTATCTCATATTAAAATAGAGTCTGAGAGCTTCTTTAGTTTGAAATTATTTTCTGTGCAGCATGCGGAAAGGTTTTTATAAAGCTTAATTTGTTTTGAGCATACAAAAACTATGCTGAATTTTAATTATTTAGAGCTAGTGCTTGCCATTCACTGATTGATCGCATTAAGACTGCACAAAAAAGAGCTCTCACTCTCTCTCTTGCTGCTAGCACCTTTGGCCGATAAACATTGCAACTGTATTGCAACTGTAACTGGCAGAAACTTTGTAGCTGGTTTTTATGCCCACAATAACCGCAACAAAAAGTTGTTAGTCCACTTGACTCAAAATGCGCTTTGCCATACGACTTTACAGGCAACACAGTGGCTCACCTAACTGAGGCGTAGGTGAGAGGGGCTGTGGGGTGCATGCACACAATTCAATTGAATTGAAGTGTTTTTGCACTTAAAAGTTTAAACTTTAATCCTTCAATAATATTATTGCCAGAGTGCAAAGTTTTGAGTTTCAGCCAGCACCTGCCCGATTCAGAGTACCCCTAATACACCCCTCCCACTCCCCCTCCACCCCTAACTCTATACCATCGCACTGCATGCTTTCAATTATACGCAATCGAAATTGTGCCTGTGGCCAGCAAATTGCCGCTCGGCTCATTGGCCAAGCTAAGAGCTGCTTTTAGCGAAATTTGCATTATTAAATCGTTTCAGCGAGGCCAGCACTTGGCGCCCCCCATGCACCACAATTGACTTGGATTAACGCATTCGACAACAAACCTTTGCCAAGGTTAAACCCTTAAGGACTTGCTCCTCAGATTTTCATTGATTTTGCGCTGCGAAGTTTTCGTAATTTTCTATGGCAGTTTGCGGCTGCAATTTTCTGCCATAATTAGCTAATTGATTTGAATGGCTGTATCGCGACCTCAGTGATTTCGTATATGCGCATCAAAATGTGGTTTTTTTGGCGGTGTCGTGCGTAAGCCTTTTGACTTAATGGCTCTTTGCGGCTTTAACACTTGAGGTTAACAAAATGGCGCTCTGCCACATGAGGCTCTTTAAAGTTATTGGCTTTTAATTGACGAAATCAACAGCTGTACGACTGCCAAGCTTAATGTTTGGTGTAGACAACAAAATACATGAATTTATCTGGAATCTGAGCGAACTATTCCACTGTAAGGCATGTGGAAGCCTTGTGAATTCATTTTATGAGTGGCTCAATTGAATTTTTGATTTACGACGCCACTTGTAAATGCCCTCTAAAATGTGAATAAAAAAAACTTTTGCTAAAATTCAAGTTTGAATCTTTAACCGAGTAGCTGAAAACTTGTTGAGGCAAAATAAGACAAACTATAGACAATAATTCACGGAATGCTTATATGAGTTATGAATGACTTTTTTCAAATTAATAGCAATGTAATTTTTTTCGTAGATATTAAACAAGTAAGAGTGCTCTAGTCGGGAGTGCCCGACTACGAGATACCCTGAACCCAGTCCTTACAATCATTCGTACTACTCTAAACTCACACATGCTGCAGTACAAGCAGTACAAGCAGTGCCAGCGGTTTAAGCAGTTAGCTTGCTCTTTCGCTGAGCCCCACACAATGGAAAGTTAAATCTTAAATAACTTCTGTGTTTATTGTCCGATCATATTGAAATTTTTGGGGCAAACAATTGTCGATAATATGTGTTACCAAACCAAATTGCAAGGTCGTACCTTCAAAAATGGGTTTTTTTAACTTTTGGGGGTTTGGGGGTGGTATCCAAAAAGTGAAATATTTGTTACATGTGTATGCTATTCGAGATTATACATGTCAAATTAGGGGCCTAGCTCTTATAACTTGTAAGTTATATCCAAAAAACGCTGGTCTGAAATCGAAATTTATCGATAACTTTTGAACGGGACGAGCTATCGATAAATTTTAATAAACTTGATCTGTCACGGGATTAGGAGAACTTATGTTCCAAATATGAAGTCTCTAGCTCTTGTAGTCTCTGATATCTGTGTGTTCATACAGACGGACAGACGGACAGACGGACAGACAGACGGACATGGCTAGATCGACTCGGCTGTTGATACTGATCAATAATATATATACTTTATATGGTCGGAGATGCTTCCTTATGCCTTTTACATACATTTGCACAAAACCATTATACCCTTTTTACCCATTTTTAATGGGTTCAGGGTATAAAAATATATGTTATGTATATGTTGCAATAAACTTTGTTCAACTAAAACCAGTTGGTCTGAAGCAATTTAACATTTATTTCTTTATTCTTATTATTTCTATATATATATATATATATATATTTACTTTAAAACTAGTTTCCCAATGTTGACTCAATATAATTTGTTGTTTAATCAAACCCGGACAAATTATGTGCAGCATTAAGTTTCTGTTTTGAATTTTACCTTAACTATCCCATTTTATGTTTGGTTCATACCCTCAATTGTTAAAAAATCATTTGAAATAATACATAAATATGGAAAGACATTTTTAGGCGCTAAACCAAACCCTTTAACAATCGAATCAATTCATAGCACATGACAAGGATATTCCAAAATATCAGCAGAAAATCCTTGAATAAAACAAAAGACAACAAACTTACATTGCAATATACTCCATACATACTATTTATTTTATTTATTCAGTAAAATCCTTTCAAAGAATGCACTCTATTAGCTGTTCTCCAGGTTAGTTGCCTGCGTTCATCCTACAGACAATCAGGTAAAGACTTTATGAATGGACTTGAACCAGATACTGGCTAGCCGCTGCATTCGAAAGACTTGCAAATCACCCAATCTCTATAGTTACCACAACAGTGTTCCGCTTGCAGGAGTTGCAGCAGCAGCAGGAGCAGCAGGATCTGGCTGCGTTCAGGCACCAAACTGGAGATTGGGACCAAATGGCTTGCAAATTGACAGCTTCGTTTCAGGCAACATCCTTGCGTAGTCCTTGTGTGTCTGGCTAATCAAATGCTTTGCTTTGTGGCACTGTTTACGGTTACGGTTACCTCAACTAAACCCACGTAAGCTGATATTTCACTTGCTACGGCCTAAAAGCAGGCAGGCTGGCAGTCACTGCCTTTGGCTTTGCGCCCAGCACCTTGCTCTTCCATCTTCGAAGGCTTCTGTCTGGGCTAATCAAAAAGCAAAAATGCTAAAATCGTCTTTGTCATCATATGTCTAACGCCCCCCCTCCCCTCCCCCATGCCCCTAACTAACCGAACCGAAGCCTGTAAATTTGCATAGGCGTTGATTTTGGCTGCTCTGCCCCTGTCGATGCGGCACAAGGACGAAGGACACGCACAAGCGTGGCTGTAGGTGTACTATGTATCTGTGTGTGTGTGTGTGTGCATTGTATCTATGTATGCTTTGACGCTGGGCGCATCAATCAAAGGATTACATATCGAAAGTTGAAAGGCGCTTAAAAAAGTGAAGAGAGAGACGGAGAAAAAGAGAGAAAGGTAACTGGCATGCCATTTGAATGCAAAATAGACCGGTGAACAGAGCATATAGTGTCTACAGTGGCTACATGCTTATTGCGAGCAGACGTACAAAAAGTTCTCAAGAAATTATCAATGAAGTTCACTTACAAATATAATAAACTGCCTGCAAAAAACTACATTTAATTCTTATTTTTGTTTCCATAACTTTTAAGTTTAACTACTGCATATTTATATAAAAATTGAACGAAATTAGCTGTGAGCCACTGTTTGTATGTGTGCATGCTTCTCGGTTTGACAAAATGTCAAAACTTTCTCATGTACACGAAATTTAAAGCTTTCTATCCAAATGGGGAGAAGCCCTCGCCCATTTGAATAACAGACACATCAATCACCAAAAAAGTGCCGCAACTGAGCTAATGAGTGTTGGCAGTTGACAAGGGCGCAGTGGGGGTAGGAGAGGGGAGTGGGGGGAGGTTGCACGTAGGTGTGCTTGGTGGCATTGTTGTGTTGTTGTTAATATGCCACACATGCAAAAAACCGCAATGCTACGCAATAAAATTGAGCGTTGAAGCATTAATTAAAATGTTGACATATGTCAAAAAAATATATATATAGATGTATAACCAAACAATATTATGAAGAAGTGCTTGCGAATTTTTTGTATAGCAGTTTCAGCGATATAATGCCCAGTACAGAAATGAGCATAACTATAAATAAATTGTATTGAAACGCGCATTTTTATTATCCGAGGCAAGATAAATAATCAGAAGCGATATGCACAGAAAGATGTATAAATTTATATGCGCTTACGTACTCATAAAGAAATATATATATGTATAAAAATTACTGTGCATACATCAGATTTTATATGTATATGTTGGTTAAAGAAATGAATACGCTTATTTCTTAAGCTGTACACAATGGCACAAACTCGTGTATTTCATATTCGTTATTAAATTCACTTATATGCCCATGGCAAATATTTACAATTGAGATAAAGTGCCTGCCGATTTTATCCGTCGTTTTACCAGCAAAACGTTTTTGACCAAACATCGTTAGCGACAAATTCGTGCGGTGTGAATGTAATTACTTTCATGCAGTCCTATGCTCTGAGGCGAGCGATATCGCAGGACCTTCAACGTTGGGGCAGCAGTTGCCAGTTGCCAGTTACCAGTTGGCAGTTGGTAGTTGCCAGTAGCCAGACGCACATACAGTCGCATTAATCTTGTAATTAATTAAACCAAAGTCCAAGCATAAGCACAAAAAGTGACTACTTAAGCCATTTTGTCTCGAAAGCTAACACATGGCCTATACACACACACATACACATTCTCACTTCAAGTTGGGCAGTCAACTAACTGGCATATGGACACGCGTGTGGGGCATTAACTTTGGCCACACACGGCGCATTTACTGAGTGACAAGCCGTTGGTACCCGCCCCCGCCCTCACTTGTACGCCCACTCTTCCGCAGCCCCTCTCGCTCTACGTACCAAAAACAAAATGAAACATTTACTGAGCGGAAGCGGAAACAGCGGCCTGAGTGCGTATAAGCACACACTCGCTTGTGTGTTTGTTGTGTGTGTATGTGTGTGTGTGTGTGTGTGTGTGTGTGTGTGTGTGTTGTGCTCGTAAAATGTAATGGCGTGGGCCGGGAGTAGACGGCAGCTATGAGGTAGAAGGACGAACTTCACAATTTATTTTGTTCTGTGCGCTTTATTTGAGCCGCAGCCACCTGTTGTTGTTTTTGTTGTTGTTGTTGTTGTTGTTGTTGTTATTGTTGTTATGCCATTGTTACACACAATTAGAGGTCGTAAATGAGACCAGGTAAGTGAATAACTAATTATTACACTAAATTGAAAACAAGCCAATTTGGAAACCAAAAGCAAATACAAATGTTGAATGAAATAAGTATTAATTATAAAGACGAAAATTAAACATTAGATTAATCAATTGAGCAAGCGGTTGAAGCGAAGCTGGAAAATGTATCTTTATCTTAATTTAAAGCTAATTAAAGCAATCGGCGCTGCTAAGTCAGATATAATTGGAAAATGCGAGATTATTTTGAAGGGAACAAGAGGCAAATCACCAATACATGTAAGATCGCTAGAGCAAGAGGAGACAACTGTCTCTCAGTGGTCTATGTGAGACATCTAACATGTTAACCTAACCTTTAACAGGAAAATATTCAGAAGTGAATTCTATCTTTAATTAATATAATATTTTAGACTAGCTCTATAGGATATGATATTTATTTATACAGTAATTAATTCCATCTTTAATTCATATTTTAGACTAGTAGATAGACTATATACAAAATATATAGTTAATTTAGACTTGATCTTGATTCTTAATCCTACATTAATCTTAATATATTCGAATCACCGCAATGTCTAAAGGCAAATACTTTCGCAGCCCCACATATTCCATTGAAAGATTGTTCGCCTGTCTTTAAACTGCCCATCATATCCTGTAGCCGTATCATTGGCCGATTTATTGTAGCCAACAGCACACAAATAAACCATCGGGCATCGTTTTCGTATCGTAATGACAATAACAAAGGCCACACCAGCAGCTGCAATAACAACAATAACAACAACAACATCAACAACAACCAGAACACTTCACATGTCCATGTTCACCGTTGAACTTCATTTGCATATGTCTCTTTCTTTTTTTGTGCATTTTTTCTTTTCTTTTTTATACCCTGATCCCATTAATAATGGCTAAAAAGGGTATCATGAAGTTCTGCAAAACTATGTAACAGGATGTATCTACGACCATCTAAAGTATATATATTCTTCATCAGTATCAAACGATGAGTCGATCTAGCTACATATGTCTTTCTGTCCGTCTATCTGTCTGTCCGTCTGTCTCTATGAACATGCAGAAATCAGAGACTTTAAGAGCTATAAATTCTCGTATTAAAGCTAGATGCACCAAATTTGGCATGTATATTCTTATATATCATATTTTCCATTTTTGATACCTCCCATCTCCCTGAAGTTCACAGCACGCATTTTATATGTATAACCTTGTAATTTGGTTTGATCTCACATTTTATTGCCAATTTGATGTCCAATAAATTTCAATAAGATCGGACAATAAACACCGAAGATGTTTAAGATTTAACTTTCCATAGTGTGGGGCCCAGTGAAGAAGCAAAGGTAACTGCTTAAACTGCTTGCACTGCTTGCAGCAGGTGTCTGCTTGTATGCATGTGCACTGACAGGTAAGTATAAGGACTGTTTTCAGGGCATCTCCTAGTCGAGCACTACCGACCAAAACACTCTTACTGGTTTAAATTCATTTTTCCTGACTGTCGCTTTTGCTTTACTGGCCTACGGCACGGCCGACACGCCTCTGATGCTGTCCGCCCAGTTTATTTATCCCTGTTTCTTTTACTCAAAATGCAACATGTGAAATGCATTCAGGTTGAATACGTTACGCCTACTTGCGAAAAGTATATTAAAGAGTCAAGAGAAAGTTTTAAACAATTGTTTGTGAGGCGCAAATTGGCTAATATAAGATTACTTGTAAGTGGGGCTCATATAAAATTATTAATTTATATTTATTAAGCGTATAGGACAATTAAAAAATTATGGATTACTTGAGGTATTGAATAATATTGACAGCAAGGGATTGCTGAAGTTTTAGGTCCCTTGTCGAATCATATAAGACTTAATCTTCATATTTTGTAATTACATTGACTTTGAGCATAGTTTTATATTTTGCCTTTATTTTTTTTCGCATACGTATTTTGGAAAACAAAAAAGTTGTTCCTTACATTTTGGATAAATCATATGTATAACTCATGGGTGTTCTCTCTTGACTCTAAGTCTCTGAAACTATAACTTGTTTGTGGCAGATGGAAGTTTGATTTAGAGAAGTTTGCCTGCAGATAAGTTTGCTATTCATAATAAAAGTAAGATAGTAAATATACAACATTATTTATTTATTAATTTCAAGCAATATTTGGGAACTATAATTCGTATGCAATTGTAGTATTTTATGTAGCTTACAACTTTGCAGCAGCGTGAGGCGCCTTTTACGGTTATTCGAAACTCAGTTCAGTTTTATGGATAGCATTTCATTGTTTCGGCAATACAGTGAAATCAATTGCAGTTCACGTCCATCATGGGCGTAAATATTTTGCTGTCGGAAATTAACACACTTTCCGTTTCCGCTACCGCACATACACAGGCACAAACTATACATACACATACACTTACACACACACACACACACACACTGATATAAATTATTCATATTGCCCCGCCATTTTTCTTACCTCTGAGCAACGCGTGCTTTTTTCTTCTTTTTTGTTTGGCGCTGCGAAAATGTGCTAAATAAAAATTAATGACTGCCGGAAGCGAATTGTAATCAACGGGCCAAACGGCCAGTCGACCATGGACGCGCCGGACAATAAAAATACAAAAACAACAGCGATTGCAACAATGGTACACATAAATGCCCAACAATAAGGGCCAGGTCCATGTTCATGGCCAAAATGTCTGCCGTTTTTATTTTTTTATTCGCCTTCATTTCCGGCCGCCATTTTCACTGCTTTTGTGTGTGCGTGTGCGTGTGCGTGTCAATCAATTTGCGTCTTTATTTGCCACAATTTATGAAATTTTAACTGTTCGCATGAGTTTTATACACTTATTTAACAGTTTGCTTGCATATAATCAATCAAATTTGCCAACATCGATCGGCAGCGAGAGAGACAGAGAGTGGAAGAGGGAGAGAGAGAGATTATGACGTCAGCAACAGCTGAAATTGACAGCCATTTTATAGCCTCGAACTACCTGGTTTAGCAACGAGTCGAGCACAACTTCCCATCCTTACTGCAGGCTATCCTGTCTGCCTACTATTGGAGGCTGTTCCTGTGTGAGAAGGCTTCTGCTCGGATGCTGACGCTGACGCAATCCTGTCTATTGTTCTCGAGCTTATTGCAAATTCTTGGCCAATGCATAACATGCAAGCCGATAAACAAATTGGATGTGTCCAACGAGTGCTTATCGGAGAATGTGTGCAAGATTGCAAGGACGAATTGTATTTAGTTACTTAAGGCCAATGGAACCATTTTTAAATCAAACTAAATCCTTATAAAATATTCAAAAATTAAACTGAGGCCCTTTCCAATAATGAAAATATTTTTGTATCGAATTAAACATTCTGCATATTTTTATAAAATTTAACCTGATGCAGTATTTGATGACTAAAGTATTTTATTATATTTTTTGAAGTAATTTTAATTTATATGTTAGTTTTAAGTTTGTTAACTGTTAAAGATATTACTATTTATATTTCCTTATTAATTTATCATTTTATTTAAATTCTTTTGTCAATATCAAAAAGCTCTTCAGTCTTCGAATCATACCATTTTAGGTCTTAGAAATTTATTTGTGGACTCAAGATATTGCTTAAACTATATTTAATACAAGAGACACAACCTTCGATGTTTTTCTTGTTCATATAACGATTCAAATATTTTGCCATATTTTTGTTTCTTTTCAAAAAACCATCATTTATTTTTAAATTGTGCCTAATTCAAATGAAATACTTGATCTGCAAAACATTACACATAATATTTTATTTGATACTATCCTTAGCAACTCAATTACTAGTGCAGTCTATAAATGCCACAGCCCAAGTACTTTATATCCATTAGCACAAAGCTGCGCCAGGTGAGTGCGCAACACGTGGAATTCTTTTTTTTTTGTGTGTTTTGGCTAAGCCCAAACACGCAACGCCTTTTTATTATGCATATCCAGGAAAAGCGTTGTGTGGATTTACGCTGAAATGTTCGACGAACTAGTGCTGAAAAGTAAATCAATTGAAATTGTTGCACGAGGTCCTTTACACATATTTATGTATAGCGTATAAGTTGTAGATTTAAAGCAGCCCTGCACAATCTCCGCAGACTTGAAGTGAAAACCTTTCAACACACAAAACAAAATATTCGCATTTGGGGCAAAGTGTTTTTATAGCATAAAAGTGTTGGTAATGTTGTATAATGTGTTGAAGGATTTTCAAATAAATGGATTGAAGGATTGTGTTCAGATTTAAAAGGCAACGCAGTGTGTGGCTTAAGATTTACTATGTAAGTCTATCAACTAAATGTAGAAAATAACTTATGTATAATATATAAAAATAATTAATTTAAGAAAATTATGAGGAGCATAATAAATGGTTACAAACAGAAGTTAAGGCAGCTTTTTTTTAAATAGGAAATATATTTTAGTGTAATAAAGTGTTAGGCAATAATGATTTCCTTTTTAAACTATAATTAATTCAATTAAATTTTTTAAATTGAATATCGTTTTGGAACATTATGTATATATTTCTGACTTTGTAGCAACAATATACATATCCCATCCTATATGTATATCAGCTGAGACCTTATCATAGAATTTAGATATATAAATTCCAAACGAAGTCGACTATTTATTTAGCCTACACTTCAGACCAAAAACAATACATGACCAAACCAGAAATGAAATTTAAATACACTTGACCATGTCAACACTTTTAACCATTGCTTCATACCGCAATCACAGCCAGCAAGCAATCAGCAAATATCAACAACTTTTACTCATACTCGTGGCGCAAACTAGTGCAGAAAAATGGACGGGGTGGACACTGCTCAATGCCGAGGCCAGTTTCACACAGTTCTGACTATGGACCCCCTCAGATAACTCTGCACTCCCCATTCTCAACAAGCTGTGACACTCGACGCAGCAAACCATGAATATTTTAGTAAACGCCGCGCTTTGACTTTGACTTCAGCCCCACACTTGGACACCTACCCGCTGGCAGCTGTATTCGGGATCGAAATGGGGGCTGGGGGACTGGGGGGCTGCTGGTTGTAAAAGGGTTCTCACAGCGCACCCGACAATTTACGCCATTTTCGAAAAAAGTTTGTTTTTTGGCGCTGCTCAACCCCAGATTTCAGTTTTCAGTTTTTCGAAAAATGTGCAAAGTTTGCGGGTGTCGACAACGTCTAGGGCGGTGCTGCTGAGCGCGAGGCGTGAGTGGGGCGGGGGCGTGGCATTTGAATTACGTTATTGCCTAGAAGTATGCTTTAGTGTTTTGCGGTTGAAAAAGTTTCAATTGCGTGGGTCCTCATAGCAGCGTCCTTAGCGGCGTTCGCACATTTTATTAAATAAATTGCAGCGGGACATCCTCTCGTTGTCGTCACTTTGTTATGCAAAAAAGCCCAAAAGGTGCCCTTCACCCAATCCCCCCAGTGCCAGAGTGTACAAAACAAATCAAACAAGCAAACAAACACCAGCAGCGGCATTGAGTAAACAAATTGAAAGTTTTTTCATGCATGAACTGAGCTCTTTATAATATGAATATGAACGCCTGATTGGGAACAGCCAAATATGATTAATAAATGAATTGAAACTAATTTTGAGCTGGACGGGAAGAAACTCTGATAAGTTATAAACGCCAATTGTAGATGCAGCACAATCATTTTTCATTCGATTTTAAGCATAACTATTCAGATCATAAACGTAATATAATTTGAATAGAATAATTCATAATAAGTTCACAAATAAATTATTAATTTATTTATTGATAAGATTTATTTCTGCAGAATTTAGTACTTAATTTTAAATAATACAAAGCGCAATGGATTAACAATATTATTTACAACAATATTTATTATTAATGAATCACCTGTATTATAGTTTACTAAAAGAACAGCAAAAATCAATAGTGAAGCATTACGAATAGTTTTATAAGGCATTCGAAAAATCTTGAAAGCCACAGCAAAATTTATTTATTTATCTAATGGTGGGCTTAGGGAAAAGTCTGTTTTCTTTGTATTATTTCAGATTTACGCGCTTATTCCAGCCGATGCTCTCAGAGCCATTTCTAAAGCTGTAGCTACTCATATCACAATCTGTGTGTTTCATAAAGCCAATTAGATCAAAAAGCAAACATAAACAAATGCTCAATGCTAAACTGTTGAGTTTGTCAATCTTCGTTTTATAATGGACTGAACAAAAGCCCACTTCAAATAGTACAAATGAATATGTGCAAATGTGTATGTGTAAGGGTATGTGTAGAAGTATCTATTCATTTGATTTCATTGTTGTTTGCGGCACCACAGAAAGAAACAAATACAAGCGAAGTAAACTAGACGACCTTATCCTAGCAAGAGACTGTTAAACAATTCAATTATAGGAATAACAACTCCAACAAGAAGAAGCAGAAGTAGTATATGTTCAAGTATAAATTGGCAAACAAAGCAAACAAAATGAAAATGAAAATGAAAACACGCAGGCAGCGCAGAGAGAGAGAGAGAGAGAGAGAGAGAGAGAGAGCTGAAAATTATCTGAACATTTCGTGCAAATGGAAGCAGAAAATTCATTTTTGCCGCAGTCAGCCGTTGTTATCTAGGCCTCAGTGGTCCCAGCTCTATCTGTATAGCTGCATTCCATGCTGCCCTGCATTTAACTAATTACAATAATTAATTAGGACTAACAACTGAAGTCTAGGCAAGCAGCGGCAAATGGCAAATGGCAAACGGGAATGCAACCAAGGCAACAAAATGCCGCAAAACGAAGCAATGCAAAGAACTCCCAAGAGAAGGCTGGCAACGGAGACGGAGACGGAGAAGGAGACGAGGAGCCAACACACACATGTCTGCCAGCAACTAAAATCAGGCGATAATCCCAAGATATATAAGTTTGCATTTGGGCTTATGCAAAGTGCTGTTAATGGCGCTTGCAGAGTTAACGCCATGTTTGTTGTCTTTAACATTTTCAACTTAATTCGATTTTATGTTCATATATATGTACATATAAATAGGATTTATGTGCAGTGAAGAAACGTACTACTTAAGTGTTTTTCATTTTCACTTAGTTTCTGATTTCACTAAAAACACAGCTACTCTGCGTCTTCACTTGCAATTTCTTGTTCATCTTCTCAACCCTCATAACATTTTTATTTTGAAGCCGTTTTATCTGAATTCTATAAGTAATTCGTGCAAATATGCTAAAAAAATTTTCTTTTTTTTTTTTGAGTTGAAAATGGCTCGCAAGTTCAAAGACTTTAAACTCCAATACTTTGACAAAACTGATCAGATCTTCGTTCGCAAGGCAGTTTGCACTATGGCTTGGTATCTATATTAATGCCGCATTTAAATCTGAAGCACTGACGAGCTTTGACTTTTTATTGAATTGCCTTTTAAGCATCTAAAACTCCCATAACTTTGTCAAACTGTTCAGATGTTCTTTACCAAGGCAGTTTCGATTTTATCCTAACATCTATATTGATTAAAATTCTGAGGTACTTCCGAGCGAAAATTTAAGAACAAGAAATATAATTCTAGCTTTAAGAAGTCCCATGTGAATAAATACGTTATTCAATGCCATAGTTCAAGTTTTTTCTTTTTGCCAGCAAAAAAAAAAAAATCAAGGCAATTGCATATCAAATAACATAGCGAACTAGCTGAAAAATAACATAAAACATCAGTAAACAATCTGCATTTTGAGACAGAGACAGAAACAATGAATAAACCATAGCCAAAGTATATGCCAAAGCAAAGTTACGAATGTGTGCGTGCATGTGTGTGTGTGTGTGTGTGTGTGTGTAAATCTGTATACTAAACACATGAGTGCGCTGTGGAAGAGTCGAAGTCAGAGTTACAAAGTAGCTGTAAAAATCTGCACTGATAAATAATAAATCTTCAACATCAGCAGCAAATGGTGTATGTCTAGCTCTCTCACTCTCTCTCTCTCTATCTCTTTCTCTCTTTTGATATCTTCCTCTATAAGGGAATTCAATGTAGCATAGAAAACTTAACTTTGATATATGCTTATAGTATATTTGCATGGGATTCTTAAACTATGCAACTTGTGCATGTTTGGTAATGAACTTTAATGATGCGACAGCCAAACAGCTCTATAAATATATAGATGCATATATATATATATATGTATATTTGGCAGATCTGGCAGCATTAATGGCATTTTGGTGTTTGCTCTGTGGGCTGCGCTATAATGTCGATAAGCAAGGCGACAAAACTGAAACGACAAAACTTTTGCTTGCGGCCATGTCGAAGACATGCCAAAAGTCCTGTTGGTCCTTATTATTATTGTTGTTATTGCAATGCGAGAGTTGTTATTGTTGCCGGCTTGTTTTGACACAAAGCAGCAAAAGCTGGCCAAAAACTTTGCGCTGCTCTCAACTTTTGCAGCAATGCATTTTGCAGCACGCATATCCTTATGTATGTATGTGTGTGTGTGTGTTTGTTCCTCGGCAGGACATGTGCAGAGAGCGTGGCCAGAGTCTGTCCAGCTCAGAGACCACAGCCTGCTGGGACTGCGTTTCGGCTAGCAGCGAGCATCCTTTATGAATTTTGCTTATAATTAAGCCTGGTCCTGAACAGCAGCCACCTCGTGGTTGGCATTAAGTGTCGGCATGTGGTTGTTCTTGTTGTTGTTGTTGTTGTTGTTGTTGTTGTTGTTGTTGTTGTTGTTGTTGTTGTTGTTGGTGGTGGTGGCCAGTTTGTGTTGTCGTCCTTTTTTCAGCTTAATTTGCACAATTAACGTTGCAATAAACTTTATGCGCAAACATTTAAGGGATTCTAACGTGACCAAGTGCCTGCAGGTTGCAGGCAGCAGGACTTCCTAAGTATCAGACAAAATTATTGTTGCGCGTCGCTTAAAATAAATCTAACTAATGTCTGAATGAAACAATATTTATTTTTAATTAATAGAAAGAAGAGAGCACGCGCTGCCTAAAATAATAGACGCTGTGTAATGGAAATATGTAAAGATATGGAGCGACATAAAGATAAATAAAGAAAAATTATAGAATTTACATTTGACATGAATTATTTCAAGTTTAAATTTTTGGCTTTTTGTAGCATATGTATTCAAAATATTAGAAATCTTAAATTTTGTTTTATTCCGGCTTGTACAAATTGTTTAAAAATCAATGTTTGATTTTTCTTTCAAAGTCACGTTAAAATTACTCCAATATGCCTAGTAAAATTACTCTAACTTGCCTTTCTGTAACTTCAAAACTGTACCAATGATATGCTACATTTTCAATCTAGAGCAATTCCATACACTAAATATGATATGTTACTACTTTTCTAGAGCAAACTTTTCATTGAGGTTAGTTTTATTCTATCAAACAATTTTTAAAAACTAAATAAATCTATTAAGAAAATAAATTTACGCGAGAGGACTGTTACAAAGTTAAGCTTATATACCCATACTAATCTAATCCCATAAAAATAAAAAAATAATTTGTACGAATAATCAAATATTATAAATGAAAATTTAAATGTATTGCAATGCATTTTATTGATAAAAACAATAAGCTACACATAAACTTATTACCAAAACAGTGAATAAAATCTCATAAGTTTGATGTTTATTTGTATACGCACAATTACAAGCGGAAGTGAAATGGCTTAATGCACCATAAGAAAACTGCTAAATAACAGAATTGTGTAGAGATGGTCTTGCTTGAGTTTTATAGAAGAATACGAATAAAGCCAAGAGCTTATTATGGCTCATTTCACCAAAATTGGGTAATCTGGGAAGCCTAAGCAATGAGCTTACAAACACACACACACACACACACGTGTGAATTATGTGCTCTTTTGTTTTCAGCTTTTATTGTAGAGGTGGCTTCTGCTGTTTCTTCAGTCATAAATTTGCAGCTTGTCCAATAAATTGATTTTTGATTAATTAAAATATTTATTTTGCCGGCAATTAAATGATCAGTGAAATTTATGAGGGCCACCGCAGAAGATGCGTTAAATGTGTATTTAAGTTGTGCCGGAATCGCTCAAACGGGGAATAGGCAGAGGTAGAGATAGAGTTAGGGCTAGGAGTGAGGAGTGAGGAGTGAGGTTGTAGGTCGCATTAATAAATTTCCAAGTATTTGAATTCCCGTACATGGTTTATTTTATGGCTGCCTTCGCTTACCACGCACATGTGTGCTGCTGCCGCAAGGATATCTGGCGGTAAGATATTGTCCTGCCGTGCGTGAGGCCATAAAACATTCGAGAGTTATGTCCTGGTCGCAGCCAGTATGAGTACGAGTGCGACTACGAGTACGAGTACTCTCTGCTCAATGCTCAATGCTCAGTGCTCAGTGCTAAATGCATTGGTATGCGTTGCGTAACGAAAAACAATTAGCTGCGGCCAAATAAAAACGTAGTAGCCAAGCCGGAACCGATTCGCTGCTTTGTTGTTGTGTGTTGTGCGTTGTGCGTGTGTGCAAAAGTTTTATATGGCTTGTTTTCGTGTTCCTGTCTCCTCTCTCTCTCTTTCGCTCTCTCTCTCACTCTCTCTGTATCTGGGCCTTATCACTTTTATACTTTGTTATCCAACTGCCCCCGTTGAGTGATTGGGGCTTGCCAATTGAGTCCAGGACGACGACACACGTTTCTCATATGAATTGTGTGTGCTTCAGCTTTGGCCAGACTCAATTAATTGAAGTTTTATTGGCTGATTGAATTTGGCGCGTGTCGCACAACACCAACAACAACAACAAAAAGAGCAGCAGCAGCAATTTGGCCAATATAAAAGTGGATTTCATACGAATCAAATTGATTGATTGTTAACGTGCTTGAGAGAAGTTCGCAAAATGTGATAGTTATAAAAATGTTTTTGTGTGGCTTAATAAAAGCCGAAACTTCAGAAATTAAGTGGACATAAAAACAACAAGAAGTTATGCAATCAATAGAGAGTTAATATGCTTAATATTAACCGGAAAATCGTTAAAAAAATATCTTAAGAGAATGTTTAAATGTTTAATATTCCCATAACTTCACTTTAGCTTTATGTCTTACATTTTAATTTTAAAATCTATGTATGATTTTAAAATTTATTAATGAATTAATTAATTTATATTTTAAATTTAATATTCTGCGTCGACTGACATTAGTCGGCAATAAATAAATATATATGATAAGTGTATGTTTTTTATTATTAAAATTATTTATTTTTTTATTATTTGTATTTCGTTCTATTTGTGTTCAACTCGATTTGGCTCTAAATCAGCAATTTATTTATATTAATTGTATGTTAGTCGATATTGTTATTATTATTTACTTTTTGGTTTCTGTTATTCATTATGTTTGTGTTCTACAAAAAATTGGCTCTAAAACTGCAATTCCCATTATGGTTAAATTAAAAAAATACCTTTTTTATGTGCCAGCAGATAATTTAAATTGGCAATTATTGTGTACATTTTTAGGATAGCAAATTTAAAACAAAGCTCTTAATTTCTTAAGATTGGTGATAAATCTAATAATATTAGTAAAACTGTTAAATGATCAATTAATGCGGATTATTATTTTAACTGAAATGTAATGATTAATTCCCATAAATTTTTATTTCAAATTATTATACCCTGAACCCATTAAAAATGGGTAAAAAGGGTATAATGAAGTTGTGCAAAAGTATGTAACAGGCATAAGGAAGCATCTCCGACCATATAAAGTATATATATTATTGATCAGTATCAACAGTCGAGTCGATCTAGCCATGTCCGTCTGTCTGTCCGTCTGTCCGTCTGTCCGTCTGTCCGTCTGACCGTCTGTCCGTCTGTCCGTCTGTCCGTCTGTCCGTCTGTCTGTCTGTATGAACACGCGGATATCAGAGACTACAAGAGCTAGAGACTTCATATTTGGAACATAAGTTCTCCTAATCCCGGGACAGATCAAGTTTATTAAATTTTATCGATAACTCGTACCGTTTAAAAGTTATCGATAAATTTTGATTTCAGACTTGCGTTTTTGGGACATAACTTCAAAGTTATAAAAGCTAGAGGCCCCAAATTTGGCATGTATAATCTCGAATAGCATACACATGTAACAAAAATTTCACTTTTTGGATACCACCCCCCAAACCCCCCAAAAGTTCAAAAAACGCATTTTTGAAGGTACGACCTTGAAATTTGGTTTGGTCACACATATTATTGACAATTGTTTGCCCCAAAAGTTTTAATAAGATCGGACAATAAACATAGAAGTTATTTAAGATTTAACTTTCCATTGTGTGGGGCTCAGCGAAAAAGCAAGCTAACTGCTTAAACCGCTTGCACCGCTTGCAATGCTTGTACTGCAGCATGTGTGTGTTTAGATTAGTATGAATGATTGTAAGGACTGGGTTCAGGGTATCTCGTAGTCGGGCACTTCCGACTAGAGCACTCTTACTTGTTAGTAAGTAATTTTCATTCTAAATTTTTTAGCTTACCACATTTATTAATTTTGTAAAACAGTTAACAAATTTGTCAATATATAAACAAGCCTGTTAATGTTGTCACATGTCAGATATATCATATAATGTATTTTTATTGTGTCTCCCATCGTTCTATATTTAATTTCCTGTGGACTTATTTTATAAATTCCACACAGCATGACAAGCAGAAGTAGCTAGAAATGGTCGTAATATAGTAAATTCCAAACTAAGTAATCCTTTAATGCCTTTTAGTTGGTCCTGTTGATGCTGCTGCTGCTGCTGATGCCGTTGAAGATGCTGCTGCGTTGGCAGCATCTCGAATTCCTTATTTACTTTATAGGTAGGGCAAAGTAAACCAATACCAAAGCTATTTTAGTCGCTTACCTTGGCTGCAATTCTTTTGGCCCCCCTCTCGCCGCTCCGCTGCTCTGACTTTAATCAGTGGCATTCTTCGATACGAGTCCTGCAACGTCCAGCACTCAATTCGTTTTCTTTATTTTCCATCCAAACGGAAGTCATGTGTGCCGGCTGCACATCCTTTATGCGCTCAAAAGGAGCAGCAACGATGCCAGCAAAACGCCTGGCACAATAGCGCCGCTCACACATATTTAAACCATACCACACATACACACAGTCATTCCATCCTTATCTATATATATATATATATAGATATGGGGGGATAATCGCTTTACAATCAGACAGGAAACTATTGCAAGCATGATTGTTTCCGCGAAACGTGTTTGCTGCTGAAAATATTCTATGAAATAGCTTAAGAAATGAGACACAATTCAAGGAAATTCGACCACTGCAGCTTTAAACCATTATTATTATTAGAGGCAAATGTAAATGAGTTTATCCCCAAAATTAGTTTCAACAAAAACTAAACAGCTGCATAACAAAATTATTCAATTTCAAATAGAATATAGAACAAATAGAATACTTAAATATAGGTCGAATTTATAAAAGATGGTTGTTTAAAAAAAATCAAGTGGGGAAGGATTATCTTCGGCGTGCCGAAGATTTTATACTCTTTTCGAACCTTTAGGTAATTTTCACTCTGCCAACTGCACCACCGAAATATTTAATGACGCATATATTTTCTAATTATAATTCAATCGATTTGAAATTATTAACATTGATGAGTTATAAGGAGCTGTAAGATGTATATTGTCCGATCTGGCTTGTTCCGACCAATGTTCTGTACATTTGAATAATAGGTGTCTGTGCAAAGTTACATCGCGATAGCTCAAAAACTGAGGGACTAGATCCCATACATACAGACAGTCAGACAGACATGGCTAGATCCATTTGTTTTGTCATTCTAAGCATACTGACAGTAACTTTTGGGGGACTCTGACGTTCCTTCTATGCATTACAAACTTCAGCACAAACTTAATGTACCATTTTCTTCGAAAAGAGTGTAAAGATCCGATTTAGATGCAAAGCTATAAAGGAGGAAGAATGCGAATTAAAAGAGGCAACCAAGTATTAAATAGTAAGTTGTATGTAGATATGGACTTTTGATGCAATACAAATCAAATGATTACAAAGATTAAGTACGATACAAATTAAAAGAAGTAATACCCATAGCTAAAATAATTAAACAAATTGAAATTGGCAACGAAACTCAATTATAAAGTTGAATCAACCACACTTTTAAAGTCTAGATGTACATAAATGCCTCTTCGATGGTTTTATTTGATGAAACGCAAAATATGAAAGTGTTTTGCTTTTCACATAAGCTTTTACTATTTCAAGACAGACTCTATGCATTTTTCATAAATGTAAAATATATATTTATATAAATTATTGCTAAAATAAATTTAAATACTATGCCAATATTTACACGCTTGCAAGTTACTTATGCAGTGTTTCTCAATATAAACCGAAACCACACCTGTTCAAATAACGACAAGTATTTGCACACCTTAACGTACTTTGACCTTACACACAGCATTTCAGCTTAACACCAAAACCTATCCAAAAGGCCAATTTCGTGTGCCATGTAAATGGGCAGTCAGGCAAGTGGAGAAGAGCGGAGGGCAAGCCGCAAATAAATTAGCCTGGCACGTTGAAGATTTGTTAATAAAGATAAATTTACTTATCGTTTATCTTGATTATGCAAAATGCCTAAGTGAAAATTCAAAGAACAGGCAACGGCCGACGGCGTCGCTGAAAAGCTGAAAACCAGCTGCGCCTAAAAACTTTTCCATTTCCTCGCCCAAGCCACGGGCCGTTTGTTTCATTTGTGAAGAGCGGCGCTTGTTGGGAACAGGAGGAGGGGGAAGGGAGTGGCATGAATAAACATAATACATATTTCAATGTTTTATAATAAATTAAATAACTTGTCGGTCGATCTTGAGCGGCGGCCAAAAAGAGGACATTCCACTTGGCTGCTGCATAGAAATAAAAACCAACATTGTTTGCCAAGAGCAGAACTACTCTCAGCTGAGGGGTCAAAGGAGACTCAAAGGAGTCTAGGAATCTGACTCTAACTGGCGCCTGGCACTGCGGCCTGAATGGAAAGGCGCTGTTGATTAAGTTGTTCGCGTGGCCTCTTTGTCGTTTCGAATAGAACAGCTAAAGGTACAGTGGGATAGGTAATACTTAAATCAAATAAAGTAATATATATATATATAATATATTATATATAGTCTCAGTAAAGTAAATATATTTGGCTTTGTACTTCTTAACTTTAGCCTTATACTATTTATAGATTATATAAATTAAAAAATATTCTTTTCGTGCTCCTAACTCTTTTATATACAACTATTATATCGCCTTCCAAAGGTATAACTATACATATATGTACATTAAATATTATTTTATAAGTGTATGCTTGAAGCTGAATAATGCACAAGATTAGCTAACATAAAATTAGAAAATATTGCTTTGAATTAAAATTATTTTTAAGAAATATAGATCTGAGAAAATTTGTACCAGATATAAGAAAAATGTTGTCTCTTGATATATTTTCTTTTAATGATTTATAAATCCGAAATCCAAATCATCCACCTAAAATATTATGTGTTACAATAATTATTAATTAAATAATTAAATTAAATTAAACTTTTGAGCGAAAACCAACCAATTGTCCTTTGTCAAGCCAACAACTACTTTTAAGAGCTAACATCATTTCCACAGTGCTCACGAATTTCCTAGCAAGCCAACAATATCAAAATAATTTACACTTCCCTGGTCACGGCGATCCATAAAGAGAAAAAAAAGAAAACAAGAACTGTTTATACATCTATTATGCAATTTTATAGCCAAAACCAAGTGCGAATAGTTTGCGGACTTTGGGGCTAAGGATACGTAGCCAAAAGGGAAGTCGGCCAGGCCGGGCAGACCCCAAAAACCAACATCTCAATCAACACAAAACTGGACAGGCCAAAGTTCAGCTAGCGATTAAGATGTGTGCGTGCGAGTGTGTGTGTGTGTGGTCATTTAGGGGGTTATTTTAGGATACAAGCTGGGGTTTGTCTTGGTTACAGTAAGCGGACACACTTTAAAATTTGTTGTCGACTGCTGGGCAAAGGTTTTTATTTATTGGCATATAAACCACAAATGGCAAACATGCCAAGATGGCAATGCACCCACAGAGAGCAAGAGCGAAAGAGAGGCAGAGAGACCACACACACACATAAATATTTCATGTCCTGACTTTCAATTTCTACTTGGGCAGCTATCCTCGTAACTTGCCTTGCCTTGCCTTTCCATTCCATTCGATTTGTTTGTTTGTTTGTTAGTTTCGAATGAGAAACCACTTGATTTCCAAATGTTTTATTTATGCGTACGATTATTATTTTGGATTGTTCGTATAGTATAAACTTGTGCCCCTCCTCCTCTCCCTCCATGACTTGCCGTTTACATGCTTTGCTCTCACCTAAAGGCATTTTATCATAATCGCATCGGAAGAACAAGTCCTATTTCTGTCTGTGGTCCTGTTTGGCTCATTGCTTTCGTTTTGATGCGGGTTCATTGTAAGCGTGCTTGTCCTTGGGGAACACTTTGTTCGAATCGTGTTGCTTCTATTTTTTTACTGTTCAAAAACCATTTTATTATCGTATTTATTGCTCATCATATTTACTAGTCTTTTATGGCATGTCAAATCGCATTGGCTTCTACACGACTTGTCTTTGCCGTTTTGCCATTTTGCTTGTTGCTTATTGATTCGACCCACATGTGAAATACAAATCACTTTTGGCCAATTTATATGTCTAATTGCAATTAAATTCTGGTTAATTAAAAGCATCCAACTAAGATGCTTAGCTTTTAATTCTGTAATTGAATCGACTAGATGTGTAATTAAAATATAACGCATTGCTATTTAAATTCAATTAGCCAACTTTCAACTTACAATTGCCACAAATTTGGCAATTGTTGTAATTATTTTGAACATAAAATCAAATTATGCAGCTTATAGCTAAAAGCCATCTAAGCTGCACTGCCTGTGTGAGTATTTAAATTACTTATTGATAAGCTGTATGCTGCATAACTGGCTTATATGCTAGTTTGAGTGGCTGAACAAGCTGTATGTGTATTCAAATACATTTTCATTCCAATTTATATATTCAATTCAATATAAAGTAAAATGATGAAACTGTTGAGCTGAATTACTGTCCATTCAGCACGCTCAAAAGATACTTTAAAAAAATATATATATACAAAAAACTTTTCAAGTGTATGACACTTTTTTGCCCCCGTTGCCACTTTGTCAACTTGCTCATTAAAACTAATAACTCTTTTATGACTTTTGCCGTGGACATGAAATGTGCCAAGTTTTCGCCAGACAGCAGCCAGAAGCATATGGCACGCGTTTACGACAAGCAGACCAAAGAAAAAAGTATTTTAATAGCTGGGAATACCCGAGCATGAAGCCAGCAGCAGCTGCATACAAAATAATGCACATACGCACTGTTGTATGCCTCAAATTATTTCTATGCAATCAACCAACACAATTTAGCTGCTGTAGGCAATTTTGTACTTGCTTTACGTAAATCAAATTTAATTTTATTAGATCTCGATTTTGGTTAAAAGCAATTGCATAATTTTTGCACAACGTGCAGACGACTTTGTTTATTTTCGTATTCTATTTTTTAGTTTACATATGTGTGTGTGTGTGTGTGTTTGTGTTTTACTGCGCTACAAATGCATTTCACTTTAATTATGTAAATTGAATTCTATTCAGGCATAAATATGCCCAGCTCTCTCTCTCTCTGACTTCGTTTGGCAGCCTACTCCTGCCCCACTCTGTTGTCCAGATGATTTGCATTTACTTTTGAATTTTTATTGGTAAATTAGCACTTATGCAAATTCTTATGGAAATGTTTCCTTGAAAATTTATTTTTGATGTTTGCAGTAGTCAGCAGTAAAATATGCCACACAATTTGTGTGTTTGCTTTTTTTGGCTATCAAATGCATTAAAATGTATGAATATGCATACAAATAATGAGTACACTCAACCAAACACACATTGCCAATTCAAATGGAATGCGGCGCACTACAAACATGCTGGCATATGGAACAGGCAGTATTTTAAAGTTATTCCTTTAATGTCAAACTATGTATCAAAATTAAGTACTCTTGGCGAATTTTGTACAGAATACTACTATTTGCATTGCATTAATTTGACATTCGTAAGAGTCAGGCAATCGACTGGCACACAAAACATTATTGTAAAGCTCACTGCGTATACGTAATGTCATGTGTGCGTGTGCACTATCTCAATTGGCATGTTTCTGTTCCTTCTGTTCCTTAAACCTTACGAGTCTAGGACTGTCTCTTTTCGTCCTGAAAGATATTTGATGGGATTTTATCAACGTGCTCGCTGCAATTGCTTTTTTGCTAAAGAAATTAGACTAAAGCTGCTGACAACGAAAAACTGTCTTTAAAAACACATCAATTGCCCAAGTAATATTATTAAAAGTTTACAAAATAAGTCACAAGAAGGAAATTTGTTTTGCGTTATGTATTAAGTATACACAAACACAAATTATATACAATTACATTTAAAAAGTTTACCAATTTCGAAATTTCGCTCATTTGATGGCACAAATGGTGCCTGTACCTTTATGTTATTTATACAGCTGTATGACTGTGTTTAATTACTTTAATAGATCATATTTTGTGTAAGGCTCATTTGAGACAAGTAAGATAGCTCTAGTTCGACTAGAAGATACCCTGTACCCAAACCTCACATTCATTCATACACATTCGTCACACTTGCTTCATTATACCCTTTTTAACTATCGGCTACTGGGTATACAAAAGTTCAATGGCGTGCACAAAATTTGTTAATTAGAGTTGAGTAATTTTAGTGCTGTATAGCTGCAAGCGGCGCCAGCTTTTGTTTATTTACTCGCATTACAGGTATTTAATTTATTTAGGTCGCATTTACACACAACCAAACACACACGCACACACACACACAGACAGACACGAGGCTTATCGATTATATCTATGGACATTCATAGATGAAATTAACTTTCGCTCGGGTTTTGTTCGAATTTTAATACATTGCATTTAACGCTATTCTATTGCATAATTAAGGCACTTTCCCTTTGATTAATGATGCAGATTAAATAGAACGCCCTAGTTCTGTTTGAGTTTTAGCTATTGGTAATTTATTTATGAACTTTTATATTCATTTAATGTCCATTCCATAAATTAGTAATTGGCATAAACATGAAATTATGCACAACTCTTGAAATAATGTAATGCTGGCCTTTAAAATTTAATATTGAAATCAATTCAAATATTCTAACAACATAATGCCAAATGTTTGCCTGGCAACACCTTAAAGATAAGAAAAAACGAAAGAATATCACAATAATCCACAAACATGAAATAAAGCGTTTTCCAGTTCCGTTAAGCCTGTTGTTATAGTTATGGAAAAGGTTTTGCAATCGGCACTGTCCTTCTAGACTCAGAGACTCAGAGTTTTTCCATTGCCCTTGGCAGACAAAACAAAATATTTTAAAATATTTAGACAGCTACTTCCAAAGAACAACTTTGCTTGAATATTTTGCAATTTAAGAACTTGCTCTTTACTGAATTTATACTGTATATGATTATTTTAATTTTGTTAAATTTTGTATATTCGTACAATTAAATTAAATATCATGAAACTTAATGCCATTTATATCCATATGGAATTTATATAGCTTGTGATCAGGTATTCATTTCAAATTAAAACGGCTTTGAATTCTATTCAGCAACTGAAATGAACTAAATTGAAATACAAATCGTATCGTTCACAACATTCCGAGAACCTTCCTTCACTTACTTAATAGCACTCACAGATAAATTAATCTCATTATCATTAATGCACTACTACATCCTGTCATTAATTATATTGTAATCATAAATGTTAATCATGATGTAAGATACATTTTCTTGGGTCGAGGCATACGATACTAGGGACAGACATAAAATAATGAATTTAAAACACAAAATATCACAACAAGGCCTTTGATTATGATCGGCTTCAATCTACTACTACAATCTTGCCTTTAATATTTTTTTTAATTTGGATAAATAAATAAAATAAATTATTGAAGACAAATGTACAGTTCGTCTACAGTAAATCCTGTAATACTGCAAAATCATTAGCAAAAATATATGAATATTACTCAGCTTAATTCGTACTCAATTAAGTATTAGTGCAAGTGCATCAACGATTCAATCGAATCTGAGAGTCTGAGAAATACTCAAGTCAGATATGGCCAAATGCAATTAGCTTTGTCCCCAGTCTGGTTAAGAGTCGAATTGCTTCTTCGTTATGGCTTTTGGCGGCATTGAGTAGCATGCATAAATCATGCAACCAAAAGCTGAAATTTACAAACACACACACACATGCATACACGCAAATAATTATATGTATGTGTGTACTCATGGGCATGGAAATGGAACATTTATAATGGCGTAGAAATTGCTTGCCATAACGGGACAAAATGTTATTGTGTGCGTGCGGCTCGGACAACACGCATAAATCTCCGCACATTTGAAATCTCATTGACAATTGGAAATGTGACCAAAATCATGCATTTCCGCAGAGGCATCTACCATGCGATAGCTGGCCTTCTCACGCCCCCATGTCCTCTGGCCTGTGCTCCCTGCCTCAACCACTGTATGCTACGCAAATTGAAAATACATTTTACACAATTACGAATTGCAATGAAATTGATTTATCACGCACAAACGCACGAAGGTCACGCAAGCCACATAAATTTGGACACACAGCAGCCTGGACTTGCAGAAGGAGCCGCAGGCAGGTCCTTAAATGTCCTGCGCCTGCGACGGCAATTTGCCACAGTTTTGTGGGCCGCATTCACATACCGGACTTATTAGGCCAGACTTGGCCAGTTCTATTAAACGCTTTTAAGCCAATGAATAATGCGCATTGCACTTTGGCACCCAACCCAAAAGAAAAAACGAAAAGAAGCCAAATCACTCCCAACGGGAATATTTTATTATCAGCTGCATTAAATTGCATAAAATATATGCGAAAAAGTTCGCCAAATGAGCCAAAGTCGTTCGCATCGTCTGACAGCCATAAAGTAGTCAGAACGCCTACGTGACTTGCAGAATTTGCTCTATGCTGAATGCTGACCACTGGGGAATTTGCTCAAGAATGCAACTGCATTAAATTCAATTTCTTAAATAATTTTAGTGTTCCAGGCATGAATTGCATAACTATTTTGTCAAATTCATATTCAGCCTCATCTAGTGAAGGTATTAAGTAATTATTTAATAGTTAGTCTTACTTTTTTAGGACTCTTCACAACAAAATATAATTTTCTTTTCAGTAAGTATGAAAGTAAATGATATGATATATTTAGTGGGTCTTAGATCTATACATAATTTATATAATAATAATAATATGCATAAAGAGTTTTCAGTCAAACAAATTCGATTTGTTTTCTACGATCATACAAGGAAAATCCAATCCGAGACGAAATTCATTTTGGGAACACATGCAACTTACTAAACTCAACATTGATGCAATTAACTCAAGTTTTGTGTACCCTTACAGAGGGTATTTTGATACGCTTTTGAAAATTAGTTCAAAAATTTCCTCAGTAGCAGTACTTATGATTCAGTCATATAAAATATATTTTGCATAAGTGATATAAGTCGCATAAATTCAAGAAAATATTTTATTTTTGACTGACTAAATCAAGGTGCTTGAAAGATACACAAATTTATTTTCTTTTCAGTCTTAGGTACTCTGAATGGGTAAGAAAAGTATAATGAAATTGTGAAAATGTTTGCAAAAGGCATACAAATGTTTTTCCGATCCCAAAAGCTATATACATGTGAGATACAAAAATATCCTTGTACTTGCTTAACAAATTTCAATCTAAATCCTTATAAGTGGATGATGAATATTTGTTTTTATTTACATAAAATTATGTTTGAATATAAATTTATTAGGTACAATTTGGATAAATTAAACAACTACTACTAACGACATGAGCTACTTGCCTGCTAGAGTATTTCAATGTCGGCTTATCCGAATAAAACTTCGTCAGTCCAACGTTTCTTGTGCCCAACAATCCTCTAGTTTCGCATGTGTGTGTATGTCCTGCTGGTATTCCATGTGTTTATAGCTGTGTATAGCTGCATCTCCGCCTGTAAATAAATGATAATCGCCGGGGTCTGTCGCTGCATGACTCGACTACATTCAGTGACGAGCTTTGCTCTGAGATGGTCTGGACTCGTCTGTTCTCTCCTGTTGAGTTCTGGTCTGCTCTGTGCTGTGCTGTCCATCTGGCTGACTACTTTGGCTGATTGTTGTGTGCTGGACAACAACTCAGTTGTCTACATCAATGACATTTTATTTAGTACGTGTTGCATGCTGCGAATTCCTTTGTAAAAATGCTGTTGACTATTGTGAAATACTTTGCTTGCTTTTGCACTATTGTGGGAATTTATGATGAATGGGGTACGGAAATTGTCGGGGGACTTAATGTTGCTTGTCACCATACAATTTAAATATAAATCAATCAAAGTTGAAACCGCATGTTTAACGGCCCAGCGAGCTTAGGCGTGGCCTTACAATAACTGCTTTAACTGAAATTTCGTATTCCATATCTTATTATAGAATCGATTAAGCTGGCGATAAATTACTTTTAATTTGCATGCGCCACCGACTTGTAAAGGGCAATTTAATTATGCATACCAAAAGTTGCATTTATATCAATGAAGCTCCTTTAATGAGAAATAATCGAATATTTATATACACATACATACATACATGCCCAGACATATACTAACCGAGAACAATTAAATTGAGGCCACTGTAATTTTATGCGCTTTTGTTGTTGCAGTTGCAATTCATTTGAATTACTTTCGATGGCTTTTTATAATATTTTTACTCAGTGGATTTAATTTTTATTTTTATTAAAATCTTTGTACATTTTCTATACATAAATGTTGTGCATTTATAAAGAGAATATAGGTTTTTGATTTATTATTGCATTTAATGTAATTTTATTGTTTTTAATACTTTAAGCTATTTGCTTAAACCATCTATCGAAAGTTATTGAAACTATTCAACTTTAAAAAGCTTTAAGCTTTTGAATGTGGCAGGAATAGATTCTGAGTAAAAGCTTGTTCGTCCGCAAAGCTTTGTTTAAGCTTGTTGAGCTTGTATCACTTTTGTTGACCATATTTACAGGCATGGCAAAAATATTATGGCAAGCTTTCGGAACTGTTTTCAAATTTAAGAAATAAGATTGTAAATGGCGTATTAAATCTAATTGATTAAAATTTGATTATACTTCTACTATTCTAATATATATTTCCTCACTTACACATTTTATTAAATTTGCTTTATCTATATTCTATTATATTATGTTCTATTCTATTCCTTTTCAATAAATTTCAAATTGGTGCTTTTATTTTTAAGCAAGAATATCTTTTAGTGTTGAAGGAATTCTTTGATATGTTTCCTTCCCTCCACATTGCCACATTGTCAACATTCGGTTCAAATATCGATTGCCAACGTGTGGGCTTGGTTTTCCCTGTTGGCATTTGGCAATTGAAATCTATACCATTTTCTTTTGCCAGGTATGTGATGCTTCATATTGCCATTGTTGGTGCTTAAGTTGTTCTATCAATTGCATAATGCATGAGCAACAGCCACTAATACATGCACATCTCTGGCATCTGCCATATGAATATTCAAGCACATACACATGCACACACACACACACTCACACCAAGAAAGAGTAGGCTAAGTGCTGACAATACTGCCAATCGTCACAAGGATGTCTATGCGAGTGCATGTCCTGTATGGCCTGTACGTGTGCCGTCGTCCGCCGTCTCTGCTAAATGGTCGAAGCTGGTGTCCAGCATATAAGTGGATTTAAGTCCTTTTAGTATTTTATAGGTTTGCACACGTTCATGTTCACGTTCACGTTCGAGTTCATATATGGAAGCCGATGCTGAGTAAGAGAATTTTCCTATTTACTATGATATTTGCTTTGGTCTTGTCTTGTCTCTCCAGCCTTCTCCATTGTTGACATTTTAATTAGTTGCATAATGGCAGATACTTAGTATCTCAACACGTTGACTGTACCCCCTTGCTTGCTTTGTCATTTCAGCTTTGTTGTCGTGAGTTGAGTTCTCGCTTTGCGCTTCAGTTTGTTGTTTGACAGAATAGCTGAGGCAAGGACAAGAACGTTGTTGATTTGGGCCACAAAGGTGCTCAGTCAGGTATTTTGCGTGACTAATGAAGTGCATCAACGGATATACAGTTTTAAGAAACTATATCTGCTTCGAAGCAGCAGGTTTCATCAAAGACTACAAAATTGAATTTATTACATTTATTTAAGGTCCTTCTTTTTATCCATGATTATAAGATACTTTATAGTCGATTGATTGTCACATATGATTCTTTATTCTTAAAGTTGAAGAATCAAAATGGTTTTTCAAGTTAAATTAAATGAATACTAAAAACAAGTGGGGAAGGATTATCTTCGGCGTGCCGAAGATTTTATACTCTTTTCGAACCTATAGGCAATTTTCACTCTGCCAACTGCAAAACTGAAATTTCATAAGCTGTACAAAATCGTTTTGTCGCGTAACATTTTTTTTTTTGTTCTAAGAATATTTAATTCATTGCCAGTTGTATAGCAGCTATAAGATATAGTGATCCGATCCGGCCGGCTCCAACCATTGTGATGTCTCTTTGAATAATAAGTATCGGTGCAAAGTTTCATCGCGATAGATTACAAAACATGGGATATATGGCCAAAACCGACTTTGAGTTGTATGGCAGCTATAAGATATAGTGATCCGATCCAGCCGGCTCCAATTAATGTGATGTCTCTTTGAATAATAAGTATCGGTGCAAAGTTTCATCGCGATAGATTCAAAAACATGGGATATATGGCCAAAACCGACTTCGAGTTGTATGGCAGCTATAAGATATAGTATTCCGATCCGGCCAGCTCCGACCAATGTGCTGTCCCCTGGAATAATAAGTGTCTATGCAAAGTTTTATCGCGATAGCTCAAAAACTGAGGGACTAGTTTGCATACATACAGACAGACAGACAGACAGACAGACAGACAGACAGACAGACAGACGGACATGGCTAGATCAATTTGTATTGTCATTCTAAGCATACTGGCAGTAACTTTTGGGGGTCTCCGACGCTTCCTTCTATGCGTTACAAACTTCAGGACAAACTTAATATACTATTTTCTTCGAAAAGAGTATAATAAAAATGTTATTGTACGGCAATTTTAAATCCAAATTGACCCGAAAAAATATATAAATATATTATTATTATAATTATTAGTAAACAGTTGAATAGTTATACATATTTATGCCTATTTATTTACATAAATAAGAAAAAGTATTATGAAATTCATTTCAATTTTACACAACTATTTTCCATACCCATTTACTATTAATCTACATATTAATATCAATCTAGATATGTATTCATAAAAAAGTAGGAAAAGCTTATCTTTAATAGCTGCATTTATCAAATTCATTTCAAGGCTGGCAAAAAATTTGCTTTGCCTGTTTCAAACGACTGCAATTTAGCATTCCTTTATATTGCAAAATATCCAAGTTTTTTCTTCACCTAAACTTCCTAGTTGCTTTTATCTAACAGTTTTTGCGAGGGACCACGAAAAAAAAACCAGTAATGACACTTTGGTTGCCTGAAATATCCCAATTTCTCGGCTGTATTCTTTTTTTTTGGCCAACTTTTTTGCATTGGAGCCTCGCAACATAAAAGTTGTGAAGAACAAAAATCCAATGCCTGGAACTGGGTAGCGTGTGCATGTCCATAAATCATATGATGGCCGTCATCTGTCAAGGACACAGGCCAGCAAGCAAGCAACCAACGAGCCGCCTGGTCAACCCGGCCTGGTCTGTCATCCTGGCCGAAAGGTCGTTAAATGCGCTCTGACGCCCACAGATGCCAGAGTTTGTCAACGTCTCTCAACGTCCAGGAGTCATGTCAATGGAAATTAATTGCACTTGTAGCCGTAAATACTTGTAGGTGAAAAGTGAAGCTGGCAGCTAGAAGAGGTCACATTTCATAAAGGATAACCAGAAAAGAGTAATTTTCTCGTTGAAATGTGTTCAACTATGAGAAAAGGTCACATTTCATGAAGGATAACAAAACTTTAAGAGTAAAGATAAGATAAGATAAGATATAAAACATTTTAAAGAATTTTACTTATTTATTTATTAACAATTTACGAACTTTTAGCTATAGCTATTTACTCAAATAATTAAGTATATTATGCTATATTTATAGCTTAAGTAGAAGCTACATGAAATGCTTCCATATCAACACATTATTTATTTATGCTACAAGACATTTTTGCGGCTCATTAAATTTAATTTGTTATCTACAGATTTTCTGGCCAACAAAGCAATTATCGATTACCTAAACGTTTGCTATTTATAGCTATAGTCAACGGCATTGCGAGTGCTTCATAAGTTTGTATGTAACCCAAAACCAAAAGCAATTTATTCAAGTTGAAGCGCACAAAGGGCCAACTGGACCAAGATGAAATCTTTTTTGTTTTAACGCCTTTTCAAAGGCGGCACAAATTAATTGAAGATGCCAGCAGCGCGAGTTTTCATTGAAAAGATAAATTAGGCAAAGTGGCCCAGTGGATTTGGGCCAAAAGCAAAGGAATCCGGCCAAAAGCTCTCACGCCTAATTAAAAAGGTTCGCAGAACGTTGGAATGAAATAACATTAAGAACAAATTCGCATTTGGCATTGAGCAAAATGGTCGCGATGATATCACAAGTTGTTTCGCTACTTACCATTCCAAAATGCCAAAGTTGATGCCAGAACAATTATGGATTAGTATTTAATGGCAATTTGTGCGGATTAAAAGCACACAGATTGAGCCAGCAGTGGCTTCAAGTTTCCCCAAAATTATGCGAAATGTTTGCTGGGAAATCGAGGTGTGGTTGAGCCAGAGCTTATCACAAAGCTGATTGTAAAGTACAGCATTGTTTGCAAAGTAAATCGAGAATGTTATTATATCGTGCTGTGCTTTGGTTATTAGCATACAAATGTTTGCCACTGTCGTTAATCTATGACTCTGGCAGCTCTTACATTTATCTTGATATCAAAGCGTTTTCACTAAAAAGTCAACTTTGCTGACAATAAGTAACTAAATCTGCTGCCATTATCCTAAGAGCGATCCAAAATGTAATCATCTTAAAATCAGCTAGAGCTAGTGAAGATCGTTAATTTAAAGATTTGTTAATTTATTCATATTTCAAAGAGCCTTTGAATATTTTGGTAGATTTTGCAATAATTCAAGTAATTTCTAATTAATAAATTATGAATTAAATATGTTGGAAAATATGTAGTTAGTTTAATGATAAAAGGACTATTCTGATATATAAGAATATAATATAAAAATACATTTGTATATTACAAGAAAAATTTTTATAAAATAAGAAATATAATTGATGAAATAAAATATGCAAACGAAATCATTTTATCGCTCTCAAGAGTTTTGCTAATTGATTTAATTCTGCCAACAATCGCAATATCAATTTACAATCACTTTTGAACACGCTGTCACAGAATATCACTCAATTAATGGCCAACTAATTAGTGGTTTTGTTTCCAGAAAGCCGCACACCGCAAAATCGAGAGGCGTACCAATGATTTAACTGTTTTTGTAATGGAGCTAATTACAAATTAGTAAAAGAATAAATTAATTAAATGGCGGACTGCCTAATGAGGACATTTCGGCCTCATATTATACACTGACAATTCGGTCTTCAGGGTGTATATATATATATATATATATACATATCTGTTTGTGTCAAAAGAAAGGATAACACTAATGTGTCAACAACAGAGCTCACAATGCGTGCGAAGAGACAAAAAAGGTTACAAGGACACGTGTCGAAGTGGCCGTAATTTACGGCATAAGCACTACGAATGGGCCCAAGTTCATAAATTATCGCCCATGCTGGCCATAAGGGCAGCGAATGTTTGTTGTTTGTTTATTTTGAATGCATGTTTTTGTCATCTGATACGCAATTAAAACCAAGCGAGTCCTTGACAGCCTACAAGTGCGCTACATTTATGTCCAAGGACATTCCTACACGATTGTTGTATATTATTTCAAAAATGTCAACTTGTTCGAACTCGCTGTCCATCAGTTTCTCTTTGTCCCCATCTGCCCATCTGTCCATCTGCCTCTCTGGGCCCAATTATTTCCGCTGACTGCGCACACAGTTTGGCCGCTGGCAGCAAACATTTTGGTTAAAGGACTTGCGGTCAAAATGAAATGCTGCCCATTGGCACATAAAACAGAGCCAACCAACTGTAAATAACACAAGCACCACATAGGACCGCTCCGTACACAATTTGAGCTCAGCGCTGGGTTAAGGCGAGACAAACCCCAAAAGCAATAAATAGATTTCGCTTTACAAACGAGACTTGCCCCAATGCAATCCAATGCCACTAAAAATATCAACGAAATTCGTCGATTGCAATAAATGTATAAAGTATTCATGTAAAAAAATTGTCACAAATGATACAAATACACAGACGACACACACAAGGACGAAAATGCCCGTGCAATTGGCAGCAGCCCAACGGCAAAACTGGCAAATGACAACTGACAACTGACACTGGTGTCAGGCTTTTTACAATTTATTTTTTTGTGTTCGTCTAGAGCAGCGAAGTAAAATAAAAAATAGGTGACTATTCAAGCAGCTGATGAGAATTTGCCTATTCTAGTATAGGGTGCTTTTAAAGTTAAAAATCTTTACTAATTTACTATTTTCACGCATCATAATGCAATTTATTTAACTAATAACTTTGTTCTCACATAAAAAGTAAAAACCCTGTCATGATCTTAAACTAAAACTTGTTCAAAATATTGATTCATCCTTTAAATGGAATTCGTTGGACCACAATAAAGTTTTGTCAAGCAAAAGTTTCTCAAGAAACACCCTGTCCCCAACCGGACTGCGAGTTCCTTGCTGCTGTTTTCATTTATTTTATATATTTATACTCTTTTCGAAGAAAATAGTATATTAAGTTTGTGCTGAAGTTTGTAACGCATAGAAGGAAGCGTCGGAGACCCCAAAAGTTATGCCAGTATGCTTAGAATGACAAAACAAATTGATCTAGCCATGTCCGTCTGTCTGTCTGTCTGTATGTATGCAAACTAGTCCCTCAGTTTTGAGCTATCGTTATAAAACTTTGCACAGAGGCTTATTATTCAAAGGGACAGCACATTGATCGGAACCGGCCGGATCGGACCACTATATCTTATAGCTGCCATACAACTGGAAGTCGGTTTTGGCCATAAATCCCATGTTTTCAAAGCTATCGCGATAAAACTTTGCACAGATACTTATTATTCAAACCTTCATAACATTGATCGGAGCCGGCCGGATCTGCAGTTAGCAGAGTGAAAATTGTCTACAGGTTCGATAAGAGTATAAAATCTTCGGCACGCCGAAGATAATCCTTTTCCACATGTTTTTGTATCATTTTCTTGATTATCAATGCGATATTTTATGCACAGCTGAAAAAACTAACGCATGTTGTTGTTGCAAAATATTGGCAAGGCAATATTGCCCTGGGGGGAAACGTACAAAAGAAATAAATAAACAAAAAGGTGGGAAAACTTTGCAGTTGCGAAAACTTTATCAAATGCTTCGAGGCGTTCGATTCAATGGGGTTTCGCTTTTCTGCGCTGCCATTTATTGAAGTTCGCATGAGTGGCTGGCTGCAAATTTGGCTCTCTGAGGTTGGGTGCTACGAATAAGAGATGCAGTTAACTTGCTAGTTAGTCATTAAAGTGTAATCAGCATCAAAGGATGTCGCTCACACGCGCCGGTAAGTGCGCTACACTTATGCCTAGCAGTCTTATCACTTGTGGGCCGACGAGCAGGTCATAAATTTCATGCAAATGAAATGCGCACAGGACAACTTTATGTGGTAGCAGTTTGCCTTCGTGGCACAGGCCCCAAAAAGTTGCCAGGACATGTCAGGACATCTTTGTGGCAGTTGCGTGTCTGCCAGCTGCCACAAATTATGCTCATTATTATGTAGCAAGGCGAGCAAAGGGAGACGTGCGCCCTGGCTGCCCTCAAAAGTATGCTATGCGAAATAAAAACACCAGCTCGTAATTAAGCCTACCTTTAGTAGCAGTAGACTGGTTGCTGTGGTATTTGAAATACCCTATGATGTATATAATGCACGTCTATATAACATAAAGTACATGGAAAATCAGCTTGAGATAAATGTAAGCCATTTGTATTCTGTTGTTAAAAAGTACTTAACTATATTCTTTTGAATCTATCAAAGCTCTTTTGCATTGGTTAATGATGAATAAATAGCTAAATATATGGTTTTAAGTAAGAAGATTACAAAAAACAAAGCTATACACTGATCGTCCCTATAACAGCTATATGTAATCATTGTACTATGCTTACTATTTGAGTTATCAATATTTCAAGGCCTATATTTGCACTATTATTTGCTCTCTCTGCCGATTTAAATATGTTTTACCCTTAAACCCGATCAAATAAATACCTGCACAAAGCTTTAAATATGTCTTGCTCAATATAACCAAATTATAATATGGTTTGCTATACACTTTCATGGCACAGACAGACTGCGCCTTTTGGCCCCGCTTTGTGCTCAGCCAACTGCAGGCAACTGCACCAAAAAGTGTCCTTCATGCTGTGTTGTGGTGCTTGTGCTGTTGCTTCTCTGGTTCTTGTTATTGCTGTTGTTGTGGTGGTTTTAAAAGTAAAACGCTGTTGAGTTCATTAAAAAATTTGACTAAGTGCGTTGTCATCATCATCATCGTCATCAGCCCTCGGTGACCCACTCCCATTTGCAGGCTGTGCTGTCAGGCCAGGCACTTGTTTTCCAGCATGTCCTTATTGCTGTTGTGATGATGATGCGAGCACTGACTACGACAGCCACACACTTCAACATTACATATATTATATGTGTGCATGTGTGTATGTGTGTGCGCGCGTGTGTAAATTGTTTTGCCCACAAAATTGCGTTATTTTGTGCTAAGCTCAGCCGAAAAATGATTTGCCGCGAATCGGTGCCGAAGCATTCCCAGCAGCCTAATTTGAATTTATGAAACATTAACAGCAGCAACGCAAATAAATGAATAATTGATTAATATTAAAAGAGCTTAGCGGTGATTTATATCAATCGAATTTAAATTAGCGATGAAATATGCAACTGAATAGCTGTGTTGAGTTTGAAAGGAAGCTATAAATATTTAATTATAATTTTCCAAGTGTAAGTTTCAATTTCACAAGCGATTGAGCATACACTAATATACTTATGAATAAACAACTTTCCCTTCTTTTCTTTTTTTTTATAAAAGACGACTTTAATAATTGATGTTGACCCTGTTTCCGGGCCGGTAAAAGGTTACAAAATGAGCACCATCTGATGAGTAAATACCAAAAATATTTCATTGTTTTATTTATATATCGTTTAAGTTGATATATATAATAGACCAGCAGTCAGCCCACGTTTACAACACATATACTGTGGGAAAATAGTTTAATAAATTTATTCCATGGAATTTGGAAAACTAAATATTAATAATAACAAGTGGGAAAGGATTATATTCGGAAAAATAGTTTAATAAATTTATTCCATGGAATTTGGAAAACTAAATATTAATAATAACAAGTGGGAAAGGATTATATTCGGCGTGCCGAAGATCTTATACTCTTTTTCACAATTTTCACTCTGCCAACTGCAGCACTTTCATATGCTGTAAAAATTCGTTTTATCACATGGCATTTATTTTTTTTGTTCGAAGAATTTATATCATATAAATTTAAATTTTTCTTTTGAAATATATGGCCAAGACCGACTTTGAATTGTATGGCAGCTATAAGATATAGTGGCCCGATCCGGTCGGCTCCGATCAATTGATGTATGTTTTAATAATAAGTATATATGCAAAGTATCATCGCGATAACTTTGAAAACATAGGATTTTTGCCAAACCCAACTTCCAGTTGTATGGCAGCTATAAGATATAGTGGTCCGATCCGGCCGGTTCCGACCAATGCTGTCCCTTTAAATAATAAGTCTCTGTGCAAAGTTTCATCACGATAGCTCAAAAACTGAGGGACTAGTTTGCATACATACAGACAGACAGACAGACGGACATGGCTTTCTTTTACATTTTTAAATTCTTACATTTCTTTTACTTATTTAATATTTACTATTGACAACAACTCAAATAAATGAAAATTTATAAAATACCACAATTAAAATATAAATTAATAAATAAATTTACAAATAAATAAATTTACATTTATAAATTATGAATTGAAATATGAGTTTTAGCAGTGTATACATTGAAATTTAATTCAATATAATCTGCGTGAACTGTAATTGCAAATTACTCTAACTTTGCCAATTGCTCTTATACAAACATAAAGTCGCACATAAATAAAATCATAGCCAAAAAATATACCAATAAATATAAAAAAAGACTCGTAAAACAAAGTGTGAAAACAATACCATAGACTGCCAAGAAAAACACCAGAAAGCAACGCTCTCTTAGCACAGAAAGTTTGCCTCTCTCTCTCTCTGTTATGAATATGCGGCGAAAAGCGAAGCGGGCAATAAGAAGACAAACATATGGAATGCTATTGTAGGAGGCGCTACAAAACGGAATGGCTCATGACAAAATCAATAGAAACGAAACCAAAACAGCTGTGCCGCCAGCCAAAGTAAACGTAAACACGCAAACCAAGGAATATTGGGAGAGGCACACACATAGAGAGAGAAAGAGAGCGAGATTGTAAGAGAGCGGTACTATAAATAGGGCAACGTCAGAGAAAGCGACACTCTCTCGCTCTCGCTCTCTCTCTCTGCGGCAGCATTCAGGAAATTTTCAGTTTTTCCACTTTAGTCAAACGCAGCTCTTCAACGTTGGCGGTAGCCAAAAATCAAGCGGAAAACTCAACAGTGCGCACACACAAACACCAACACACACTCACTCACATACACACACACACACACACGCACACACCTAGCCACCACACACACGTACAGTGACAGTGTGCCATATGTGTAATCAAAACGAAACGGGCCGCACTAAGAGCAAACGTTTATATATAGAAAATTGTACGCACAGCTGAGGGAAAAATAAATTCGGTGTGCAGCTGAAAATAAATTGACGAATAGAACTAAACGAACAATTTCTGAAACTCTACGTACATTTCTTCTTCCATTTAGTTTAGTGTGCAATAAGTCAAATATTACGCATACGCCGCGTGTGGTGAAAAATAACTGGCGAGAAACTCTGCGCCTGGCGCCAGCGTCAGCGTCGCTGCTGACGTCGCGACTCCACCCAAAGTTGTATACCAAATTTGGTAGCAAACATTTGGCCAAATGCTGCAAGTGCATTAAGTGTGTGTGTGCGTGTGCGTGTGCAACAACAACAACAACAAAAGTTTGAAAAATGCCAGCAAAATGTTTGGTTCATGCGAAAAGTTGATGACACATTTCGCTGTCATTTTGACCGCATTTCTCGCCTCCCAGCCGCTGTTGTTGTTGCTGATCTGCGGTCCGCCAGCAACGCCGCATGGCGGCCCCGCCTTCACCTCCACATTTCTGGTGCACGCCTCTGCCGCGGATGAAGCGTAAGTTTTCTTCTTCTTTTTTTAACACAACGAATTATTTATCTTCGTCTTGAGCTTTGCTCTTGGGGTCGCAATTGTTTTTGGCGCGTTGAAAGACAAGTCCATTGAAGGGCGTGTTCCCATCATCCTCATCATCATCATCGACATTAACATCGTCCACATCCTCGTTCCCGCCCTCGTCCTCGTCCTCGCTGCCTGTCGTGTTGTTCTCGCCGCTTTTTCTACGTCGCTCGTTAATTTTTCGTACATTTTATGCTAATTTTTTTTGGCAGCCGCCATCGCCTCACGTTTCTTATCGAATGCCCTGCGAGTCATGAGTTCGGCATGTGCGCTATAGCTATGTGCAGGGTATAAAGAGAGCAAAGCATATGCTAAGAACAAATGAAACTGATCGTAAATGCTGATACATTTTTTTTATGAACTCTTTCATACTAAACAAAAAAAAAACATATAGGTGGCATTAAATGATTTGTTGCTACAAGAGCGCTTGATTGTAATTTAAAAATGCATTTAGTGTGATTTTAACAACAAAACAACATAAAGCCAATTTTAGAACTTGCTATTTTAAGAAGAAAATAAGCACAGAATTTTAAACGACTCGTTGAAGAACTGCTTAAGTGCGCTAAAACTTAATATTGTTCTTTTAAAAACAAATATTTTTATATAAAGGAACTCATTAGACCATATTTCAGATATTTTAGTCACATAAATAATAAAATTCTCTCTACTGTCAGAAAACAAATTGAGATTTGTGCTGCCAAATTTCTTAATTTCAATTACTAACTCATTTTGTAAGGTTTGTCAAAACGATTTAGGAACTCATAGACATAGCACGATAAGAAGTAGGTTCTTCAAAATATTACAACAACATTTTTCGGTACAACAATTAATAGTGATAATCAAATCATGCTTTTGTATTCGGTCTTAAAACCGAACAGATATATTAAAATTATTAAAGTCAAATTTAATGGATAACAATAACAATTGAAACATTGCTTGCTTACTCAAATCAGATACGAATTTTAGCTTTAGTTTGGGCTAAGTTTGTTGTCCTTGTAGCGTATTAAGCAGTCGACTACCTGTAATATTCTCACTGGGTTTTTCTGCCTTTTGCGCTGCGTGTTTACGCGTTTTGTCTTTTGTTTCGAATTTTCATTTTATCACGAGAGTGTGTGTGTGAGTGTGTGTGTGAGTGTGTATGTGAGTGCGTCAGCGTATTTGCCCACAATTTCAGCTGCCAAAGACGACCTTTTTTCAGAATGCTTCTCATGCTTTGGGGCCCTTACATTTCATAAGTCACATAAAAGAATTATTTGTCTGACATGTTGACTTGGGGCCACAGCAGGTACTACAGACGTCTATTTACGCGTAATGCATATTTTATTGGGCATTTTTTAGGACCGCTGAAAGTCGTCGTTCTATTAATTTGACGCCAGCCTTTTGGGCGCTGAGAGGCGTTCCAATTAAACTCAACCAGTCGCTGGTCGGCAAACAGCGTCAGGCGACGGGCCCAAGTAAATACAATTAGGCAATGTAATTAAATCAAATAGTAAACGTAATCAACGGTTCAGACATTATACTTTGACATGCACTGGCCACAAATCATATATTATGGCCAATTCTCCAATCCAAAACACTGCCTCGAAGATAATAAAAAGAACGTACTTAGCGATACATTTGCTCGAATTAATTATAAAAATGTTGGGCGTGCTGTTCTATGATATCATCATTTTTAATAAAAGTCACAGTAGGGTATATATAGTGTTTGCTAAAATTTCTGTTTATATTTTGGGCTGGTAAAAGTTTCTTTTATGAAATGACAATAAAGAATTTAATTTAATAAACTCAAGCCACTCGCCATAATTTAAAACGTGACAGCTAATTTGATATTCGAAATTTCTAAACAAGTTTGCAAACAAATTTGAATAAAACAAAAATATATTCATGTGAATTTAAATGAGGCGAAAATACTTGCGAAACGGCAGAGCGTTCTTACTTACTCCACTCTTAAACCAGTTGAGAATTAAAAGACTTTTTAGGAAACAGTTGTACTATCGAAAATCAAAAACTAGGGCTTTTGGCTTCCCTCACGCTTAACCAGATGCTAATTATAGGAAAAATGTATTAATAAGGTGAGCAGTGAGAGCTAATTAAAAGCCGAAAAGGTAGGCTAGTAACTTTTATTCGTTCCCCAATAGCTCTTTGTTAACAAGGTCTTCAGTTTCCACAAAAATAAAACTTATATATTTCCATATTTCAGTTCTGCCCCACAAATTAAATTCGAATTAAATTCCAGACAGCAAAACTCACTTCAAAGGCTACAAACATTTAACTGAGTGGCAAAACACTATATAATTTATGATCGTGGAATATCTAATGCAATCATTTTATGTGCTTTTCTTTCGCTCTGGCGCATTGCGCACATTAATAGACAATGGCCAGAAGCCAGGCGCACATAAAAAATCAATGTAAATTGTAAGAAAAAAACCACAAAAAAAAATCATCAAGAAAAAAATTAAATAAAAACACAATGTACAAAGACAAAAACTTGGCAAGCAACGGCCACTAGTACATGACCATGCCCCACACCCAACGCCCACAAGCCAGACCCGCTTTCAGGGCAGATAAGAGCGGGGCCCATTCAAAAACAATGTGAGACGAGCAGACGTCGCTGCTGGGCGAACTGCCCGAGGTGGGGGCGGCTGTGGTGTCTGTCACAAAGGAATGTTGCAAATTTAATTGAACAACTCCAAAATGAAATAAAAAGCTCTTAGCCTATACAACAACAATAAACAACAAACAGCAGCAGCAGCAGCAGCAGCAACAATTACACTCGAGTAGCGGCGCTGCCAGCACTTGAACGCAGGCAAATAACTGTGTCAAAGGCAAAGCGGCAATGGCCAAAGTACTGAATTGAAAATGGCCGCAGCAGCGCCGCCGGCAGCGTCAACTAAAGCGAGCAAACAGAAAGAGAGAAAGAGAGACAGCGCGAAGAGAGTCCGACAACTGTCAAAGCTCACGAGAGAGAGAGAGAGATAGCGTGAGAGCAGAGGCTACGCGCAGGTTTTGCAATGTTCTCAAAATGTCGCTCATGTGTCAGACTCTTCGAAATTTTGTATGATCTGCAAAAGTTGTCCTTAGTACACGACTTGAGATATTGTAATACTTCAATCGGACAATTTAAATATGCTTACCAAAAACAGCAAAACTTTGAAAGATCAGAGTTAAATGTAGAAAACATCTCATTTTATTGTCTTACGAGCTTGATCCTTTTGTAAGCAAATCATAATGTTAATAGTCTTCATAGATAGATTTAAAATTAAATCTTTACAAATTTCTTTTCCGCATTGTGATTCATATTTATTTATATGGATTGTAATATTAATCTTTAGATTTATTCAAAAGGATTTTAAATACGTCTTTAAAATGTGTTCGAGCTTGAAACATATGATTTCTTACATAAAGTAAAAAGCTTTGGTACTTTATTTGAAATAAAACAAAACTATTTTTATACTCTGTACCGATTAATAATGAACCATTATAAAGTATGTAACAGGCATAAGAAATGCTTTCTTCCCCGACCACATAAAGTATATATTCTTGATCAGTATCATGTCCGTCCGTCTGTATGAAAACGCTGATATCAGAGACCATAATATCTAGAGACTTATTCACTTAGTATCTTATTATCGATAGCTCGGCCTGATCAAAAGTTATCGATCGATTTCGATATCAGACCAGCGTCAGGCACCAAATAGCATCCATATACAAATTATTTGCAATTTGGATTGCTAACACATTTTATTACCAATTGTAATTGCAATTGCTCAATAAATTTCACAAACTTTACTTAATGTGAGGTTCACTAAGGAAGCAGTGCTTAAGGTGATTGCACTGCTTGCAGCTTGTGTGTGTTTGTATGTATGTACACCGAAAAGTTACTGTGAATAAATGTAGGAACTGGGTTCAGTGTACATCTCAGTTGGGCACTTCCGACTGGACTAATGACACAAAAATCTTAACACTTCATCTGAAGCAGATAACAACTAGTATAATAGTGCAAGTTGCTAGTCTTTATCTTCAATAGCGCCAAACAAAATATATGAGAGTATAAAACGATTGCGGAAGAATTATCTTCGGCGTGCCGAAGACTTTGTACTCATTTCGAACCTTTAGGCAATTTTCTTTCTGCCAACTGTATGCTACATTGATGAGCTATAATGATGTTCAAGTGTTCAAAGAAATAGTACATGGCCAAAACCGACTAAGAATGTTGTTTTGTTTATGTTTTAATAAAGTCTATAAAATATGATATTTTTTGCATGTAATTTTGTAGTTCTTTTTATAGATTTCGTGTGAATTTATAAATGAAATATTTTAAATATAAGTAATTTTGTACTTACAGCCAGCTTTTACTGGCCCTAATTAATATAACCTACATTAAAGCGCACTCATTAAATTAAGAGTACAATATTTCAAGAGCATATAAAATTTAAGAGCTTTTTCAAATACCTGCGCGCGCATTGACTGAGGCACTTGTTGATTTCTCACACACGCACACACACTAGCAACGGTAAATCACAGCTGTTTCTGCCCGCTTCCTGCGTCGCTGCGCTGCTGCTACTTTCTTTGGCGCACAAGCACAAGAACACACACACACACACACACACACCGACAGACAGACAGACACACACACCTATCTGCTCCCCGCTGCCCCGGGCATCCCGTGCTCTCGTGACAGACATGTGCGCTAATTTAATTAGTGGCCTTGTTGTACTACTACTTGCACGTCCGACAGGTGGTTGACATTTCGTTTTAGGGGCATCCGTGACGCTTACACCTGAGGTTGCCAGACTGTTTGTGTTCGAAGCAGTATGCGCAAGCGAAAAAATAAAATAAATAAATAAACAAAAGCCTGAGGAAACTTTTATTATGGATATCCAGTGTTGAAAAAAATGTAGAAAAAACCAGCGGGAAAGGATTATATTCGGCGTGCCGAAGATTTTACACTCTTTTCGAACCATTAAACAATTTTCACTCTGCCAACTGCAGCACTTTCATTAGCTGTAAAAATTGATACCATATGAATTTAAATTTTCTAGTGAAATATTAAATTTATTGCCAGTTGTATGGCAGCTATTAGATATAGTGGTCCGATCCGGTCGGCTCCAATTAATGTGATGTATGTTTGAATAATAAGTATATGTGCAGAGTTTTATCTCGATAGCTTTGAAAACATGGGATTTATGACCAAAACCGACTTCCAGTTGTATGGCAGCTATAAGATATAGTGGTCCGATCCGGCCGGTTCCGACCAATGTACTGTCCCTTTGAATAATAGGTCTCTGTGCAAAGTTTTATCACGATAGCTCAAAAATTGAGGGACTAGTTTGCATACATATAGACAGACAGATAGACAGACAGACAGACATGGCTAGATCAATTTGATTTCTCATTCTAAGCATACTGGCAGCTTTTGGGGGTCTCCGACGCTTTCTTCTATGCGTTACAAACTTCAGCACAAACTTAATATACGATTTTCTTCGAAAAGAGTATAATAAAGACCATTCAAAAACGATATAGTAATGCTTTATGCATAAATTATTTTTGTTTCTCTCATTTCATTGACTCTAATCATTTTCGCATGTAGTTTAATCTGAAAATAAATTTAAATGTTTTCCAGTGTTGGCAAATGGGCGACACAGTTTGGCGACGAGCTGTTCCTGCTGGCCCAGAAGATAACCAAATCGCAGGAGATCAAAGAGAAATACAAGGAGTACAATGCGCGCGTTGAGCTCAAAAATGGCACTGAGCTAATCAAGTCGATAACGGCAAATGTGGGCAAAATGCTGGCACGCAAAATGGATGCGGTGCGCTGCATCCAGGAGAAGGCGGAGAGTGTCAACGAGAACTTTGAATTCAATCAGACGTATGCGGAGGCGAACTTCACCTACTACTCCAGCAAGTACTCGGCATTCAACGGGAACAGCTCGGAGCACCTGGGCGAGAATGAGGAGGAGTATGCGTTCATGTATCGCGACATGCTGCTGAATCCGGACACACATTTCTACAACATATCCGTGGACACGGAGCACAGTTCGGTGCATGTGCCATCGAATGTGTGGGATCGTGCGCCGCAGGTGCTCAAGATCATACAGTGGTCGGAGCAGCTGGACGAGGTCTTCCGCCAGAACTATCAGTCCGATCCGGCATTGTCCTGGCAATACTTTGGCTCCGACACGGGCATCCTGCGCCACTATCCCGCCTCCCAGTGGACGGACTCGCGCTCGAATAAGCTGGATGCGGATACTTATGATTGCCGCAAGCGTTCGTGGTATATTGAGACGGCGACGTGCTCCAAGGATATTGTCATACTGCTGGATCACTCCGGTTCGATGACGGGTCATCGGCATCATGTGGCCAAGTTCACCATACGCAGCATACTGGACACCTTTTCGAACAACGATTTCTTCACGATCTTTCGCTATTCGAGCGAGGTGGAGGGCATTATACCCTGCTTCAAGAATGCTCTGGTGCAGGCCACTCCCGAGAACATCGACGTGTTCAACTCGGCCATCGCTGAGCTGGCCGATCCGGAGGGCTATGCCAATCTGACGCTCGCCTACGAGCAGGCCTTCCAAATCCTGCGCACCTACTACGTGAATCGGCGCTGCAACGAGACTTCCACCTGCAATCAGGCCATTATGCTGGTCACCGATGGTGTGGCCGGCAACACCACCGACGTCTTCGATAAGTACAACTGGGGCACTGGCGAGAACGGCACCTCACGCATGAATGTGCGCATCTTTACGTATCTGCTGGGCAAGGAGGTGACCAAGGTGCGCGAGATTCAATGGATGGCCTGTCTGAATCGGGGATACTACTCGCATGTCCAAACCCTGGACGAGGTGCACGAGGAGGTGCTCAAGTATGTGGATGTCATTGCCACGCCCCTCGTGCTGCAGAACGAAGCGCATCCGCCCACCTGGACGCACGCATTCACAGACAAAACGGTACGTTTGAGTTACTCAATATATAAGCTGAAACCTTACCAAGTGTTCCCTCCTCCAGTACGATCCGAAGAACTCGACGGAAAGGCGACCGCGTCTCATGATAGCCGTGGGCGTGCCCGCCTTTGATCGCTCCTATCGACACGAGAACAGCACCAGGCGAAGGGCGCGTCTGCTGGGCGTGGCCGGCACGGATGTGCCTGTGGAGGACATTGACAAGCTGACGCTGCCCTATAAGGTGAGTGGATTCCCTGGGACTGCAATTGAATCACTATATGTGTATTGCTTTCGAAAACTAATACAGCTTAAGACTAGTTGTGGCAGTGGAAATATATAGCATTTAATCTTAGCTCCAGGGATCTAAAATGTTAGCACCAAATTAGCATGTAAACATAAAACTCACAAATCCCAGAAAAACTGAATGTTTCGGGAGATATTGCTGTTTGCCCAATACACCCCGCACTAAAACCAAACTTTTGCGCTGACCACTCTATCAATTTTAGATTGGGGCTGGATCGATAATAATTCAACAAATATAAAATTTGGTTAAAAATCATTTGACAACTTGTGGCATTTCGAAAATAAATACAATTCATCTCTTTTTCTGTCTTCGGTTTCAATCGCAGCAGAAATTTAGGCGCATCTTGCAAAAACATCGAGATCAGCAGGCATAGTAAAGAGACGGAAAGAATTTTCACCGTTATTATACCCTGAACCCATTAAAAATGGGTAAAAAGGGTATTATGGTTTTGTGCAAAAGTATGTAACAGGCATAAGGAAGCATCCATATAAAGTATATTCTTGATCAGTATCAACAGCCGAGTCGATTTAGCCATGTCCGTCTGTCTGTCCGTCTGTCCGTCTGACCGTCTGTCTGTCTGTATGAACACACAGATATCAGAGACTACAAGAGCTAGAGACTTCATATTTGGAACATAAGTTCTCCTAATCCCGGGACAGATCAAGTTTATTTCATTTTATCGATAACTCATACCGTTTAAAAGTTATCGATAAATTTCGATTTCAGACTTGCGTTTTTGAGGCTCCAAACTTGGCATATATAATCTCGAATAGCATACACATGTAACAAATATTCACTTTTTGGATACCACCCCCAAACCCCCCAAAAGTTAAAAAAATGAATTTTTGAAGGTACGACCTTGCAATTTGGTTTGGTCACACATATTGATCGGACAATAAACATAGAAGTTATTTAAGATTTAACTTTCCATTGTGTGGGGCTCAGCGAAAAAGCAAGCTAACTGTTAAACCGCTTGCACTGCTATACTGCTTATACTGCAGCATGTGTGTGCTTAGATTAGTATGAATGATTGTAAGGACTGGGTTCAGGGTATCTCGTAGTCGGGCACTCCCGACTACAGCACTCTTACTTGTTTTTTTTTGGTCGGCTTCGTTGCTCGCAAATACGTATAGCGTTTTGTAGAACTGCAAAGACAAATCGGAATACTGCAAGCTCTTCGAGCATGTATTTGCAATGAACAGTTATTTTTGTTTTACGCACAGCGCAGTCGAGCTCAAAGCCGACCAAAACAAGATAACGGTGAAAATTATTTTTGTCTCTTTGCCTCGCTTTCTGACGGCTATGCTTTTGCATATTTGCTGCAATCAAAACCGAAAAGAAGAATGAGATTTTCTAGAATCGTTGAGTTTTAGACTTACATGCTAATTACGTGCTAACATTTTAATTATTGGTCTATTTTCGTGCTAGCTCAAAGTGGCGTGGTCAGTGCAAAAGTAGCGTTTTAGTGCGGTATTTATGGTGGTGCTTATCGTTAGTTTAAGCTACTTACGCAAGGAGTAGATCTTTGATCCTTTTTGTATCTGAGAGCACGTAATTAGCACTTATTCTAAGCTAAGTGCTAGATCCGTAAGATTACTGGAAGCAATGCTGGGTGTAGTCCCCGCAAGATGGTACACTCCGCACCTTGATTCTTTTAAAAAATGGTTTTCTTTCGATCACAAAATTTTTGACGATAGGCCAAAATTAGCACGTAATAAACATAAACATTTCGAGACATAATTTATAAAGATCGGTTGAGTGCGGAGTGTACCGTGTCGCACATAATATGTAATATGCTGACAGAAAATTAATTTCAAAATTAGAATATAAGCTGGTTCGTGCTTAAAAGCTATGAATATTGTCAAAAGTTGTTCATTTGATGAAAAAAAGACATCTATTCAGAATTTAGAGCCACTCCCAAAACCAAGAGGTTCTTATTTCCAAGCTTAGATTTTGATATTTTAAATTCAAAATATATTTTATATATTTTTAAGTAATTTTCCTGTGTCAACTGTTTTCGGCATTAGATAACTTACCTATTTTTTTGCCCATTAAATTGCTGATTATTATTTACAGTTGGGCGTCAACGGCTACTCCTTTGTGGTGTCCAACAATGGCTATGTGCTGCTGCATCCGGATCTGCGACCCATTGGCGTAAGCAGCCTCGGAATTCGCCAAACATTCTGATAAATACATTATTCTTCTACATCCATAGTCCAATGGCAAAATGAATCCCAATTATAACAGCATCGATTTCACTGAAGTGGAGCATCTGGCTGAGGATACAAATCCACGGCAGCCCGGTGACTCCATACTGAACATACGAGGTGCTATGGTGCACAACGAAGCCAGAGAGTTTAAGGATATTTCGGTCAAGTTTCACTACGACAAAATGCGTCGCGTCTCCGAGGAGAAACAGGATTATTTCTTTGCCCCTCTGCCCAATACGCCATTTACTCTGGGCATCGTTATGCCCAGCGAGTACGGCAAGACATGGATCAAGGTGGGCGATGAGGTGGACAAGAACAAACACATGAAGGTCAACATATCGGAGTTCTTCATTGGCGAGAATTGGAAAGTGCATCCGGATTGGTATGTTAAAGAAATTTATTTCATGGAATCATTTATCTTTTGAAAATCAAAATGATTTTGTTTATTATTCATAATTTGATTTGAAATATTTATTAAATTATTTATTATAATTTGAAAATATTAAAAAAAAAACCTTTTCTAATTTACTATTTGTAAAATTTAATAATTTTCTGAAGTCAAATTTCTTACAGTTTTTCAATACTTAAAAACAGAAATTTAAAATATAAATTGAGTTTATTTTCAATATATTTTCATTTTAGATTTGATGCAATTTTAATACTATATTTAAATAATTAAATGAAAATACTAATTCGCGGTCTAGTGATCGTGAAATATTTGTAAATTCTTAGAATTCGATTTTACAATTTAATGTTTCTTACAAGTTTATATTTTGTATAAAATATGATAAAATATCGATTTTATCTACAATTTTACTATCTGCAATTTTCTGTGAATCTACCTCCATTTTCTAGGGTCTATTGCAAGTACCACTATCTGGAGGGTCACGAATTCAAGACGCCGGAAGCGGAGCTGCGTGAATTTCTGGACAAGATGATGAAAATGGATTGGAAATGGCCAGAGCAATATGCCGAAGACGAATCCGATTGGGATGACAAAGATGATTGTATGCCAAGCAGCTTCGTTATTATGAGAAATATTTCTTAAATATTACCAATATTTTGCAGTGAACTGCGGTCGAAAAACCCTCGGCGATGATGCCTACTACTGCAACAAGGAGCTGGTGCACCTGCTCATCTTCGATGCCAAAGTGACCAACTTTAGCTACGGCGAATGGAAGTTCGAGAACGAACAGGAGCGTCAGCTGATCGAACGCTTTGGTGCAACGCTGCGATTTGTGGCCACGATGAGCGGCTTGACACGCTGGCAGTTCATCTTTGGCGAAGTGGAAGTGGATACGGATCAGGAGTTTGGCGACTATCATACGACAGCCATCGATGAGACGTGGTACAAGAGCGCCATATTGCAGCATCATCAGGAGAACACCGAGAGCTTCGTCTACTCGGTGAAGCACTACAACGATCCGCTGGAGGATAGCGATCTCAAGGTCACCGCCTCACATGCCATCTTTCCACGGGATGGCGGCAAGGAGGCGCCCGCCTGCGTCGTTGGCTTCCAGTTCTCGCATGCGCGAATGTGGGAGCGCTTCTTCAACATTACCGCCGTCGATAATGTAAGTGGAAAAATTCACAAAAATATTATAAACAGAAAATAATCCAAATAAATAACTTTACAATTACAATTGACCTTCACTAACTCGAACCCAATTTTACCACAAACAAAGTTCGAGTTTTAAAGAACTTCGAGTAACATAATTTCGACCGTATTTATTTATATATTTAATGGCGATTTATATCAATATTATTAAATATTTATCAACATTATTAAATTTAACTTTAAAATAATGGAATTTTTATTACATACTTAAAATTAAAGGTAAAATGAAGCTCCTTAATATCCCCCATTACTTTCCAAACACAGTGCAACAACTGTCTGCCCATCTGCACAGATGATGACGTCGATTGCGTGGTCATTGATAACAATGCGTATATTGTTGTGGGTCAGAACATCAATACGACGGGCAAGTTCTTTGGCGAGTTCCATGGCGATGTTATGGCCGCCATGGTGCAGAAGGGCATCTACCAAAGCATCGAGGTCTATGACTATCAGGAGCTGTGCAAACTGGAGTCCACAACGCCCAGCGATGGACACAGTTTACTGCATGTGAGTAGACAGGTTTTTTTATAAATTTTCCATCAGTATGTAACGAATCTATTTTAAGAATATATTCAAATTCATTCAAAATATCATCATACTGTCGAAATATATATATATATAATATCTAAAATTGTTTTTGGCAAATATTAATATTGAAATTAAGTTTGAGGAGCTTCTCAAAAGAGCATATTTCTTTATTTTCTTAACAGCTTGTCTATAATTTTAAAAAAGTCGGTTTATTATTTGAATCATTCCATGTTAAAAATTTAGTCGGCGTATCAAAAAAAGTGTACTTTAACGTTTCAAGAACTTTAAGTCTATGAATTTAATATTCCTAATATTTTGAAATATCTTACAGCCATTGAAAGTGTTGGGGCTCGTCTGGAAGTGGCTGATAGCGCAGATCTTCCTGCATTACCAAAGAGTGCAATGGTGGGTGGATGGAGCGCCCTGTAAGTAAAGCACTGAAATCAAATCCTATATGAAATAATCAAATATTTCTCATATAAGTTATGGAATATTTGGACAACATTGAGGATGAGTATGTGGCTGTGGGCGACAGGAATTCACCATCGGCGGCAAAGCCTAAGGAGGATGGCGATGATGGTGAGGCCATATTTCAGGAGCCCGAACCGGAGCCCATCTATAAAGCGTGCGACATGCACTCGACGCTCTATGCACTGAAACCATCCGCTTTGATGGGCATCAATGACTATGTTGAGGTGCCATCGACGCGTCCGTTTCTGGTGAAGAAGATACCCAACACGAATCTGGTGCTGGTGGTGGTCAATGTGCTGATGCCATCGCGCAGTGTACGCTTAACCACCGAGCCGCAGCCCATCACCGACTACGAAGAGGAGTTTCCCTGCTACAAGCTCAACATGAGCTTCTACGAGCGGCGACGCATCGAGGAGTGCTTCACGGAGCACGAGGATGTGAGTTGCAGGACACTCCTCAATTATCTAGATTTTATAATGACATATCCTTTTTATATAGGAGGAACTGTTCACCTATTGCGGCAATGCCTCACGGCTGGGCCTGACGATTCAGCTGCTGCCGCTGACCATTATTTTGATGTTTTACTTGACGTGCTGCTTTATGCGCGTCTAGTTTATACAATCTATATATACATATATATATATACCATATACCTATGTACTATTACGATCTATTTGTTTTTAGATTGTAAACTATTGTGTAGTACAATTCTAGTCGAATGTTTAACAAAAAAATAACAAAAAGAAAAGAAAAACGAAAACAAGCACAATCTTTAAAAAAAAAAAAAAACCTAAAACATGTTTAGCAACAACAACAATTTCAACTTTTAGACTTACAAAATACGCCAAATGTTAAAAATGGTTTTATTTTATAGATTACTATAGAGATTCGTGGTTAGGCGGTCAAAAGAGATTAAAAACAATGTTTTAATTCATATGATTTCCCTTAATTCTTTTGCTCTTTTGACGATTTAGCGACATCTCTCAACCATGTTAAGTTATATATGTATATGTATGTAGTTAAAGATCCCACGTTTCAGTAACTATTTTGATAGCTTCAAAATGTTAAGACCTATGCCAAATATTAACGGGAAGCGAATGTAAGCAAAAATAATTCAAATGACAATTATTTTTGTAATTTTATAAAATTAGTTGATTTTTTATAAACAAAAAACGGATGAACATAAAATTAAACAAGCACACAAACAATACTATACCTACAAATATTTCGTCCCGTTGCCCAACCGAACAACATAAAAAGTCTTTCAAAATTCATTAGCTTTTTCGTATACAATCAAAATGGTTTTTAATGGTAAAAATCAAAACGATACTTTTAAATATTATATATTTATGTATAATAAATTTATGCAATGTTTATATAGATATTTGTTAATGGCTATTCAAAGTTTATATATGTTTTTGTATATGTATTGTAATATGCATCAAGTATTTGTATCGATTTTATTGTATTTTGTAATAACGGTAAATTTGTTTTACGCTCGCACACACAAAACACTCTCACTAAAATCAAGAAGCTAACTTCGGATTAACCGAAGCTGTAACACCCTTGCCGATATATTGTTCAAATGTTAACAAAAATTTGTGAAAAATTGGAAACAAGTAGGATATTTTTTGGTTTCAAAAATGCACTCCAATTATAAAAATTACTAATTTTTTAACCGACACACAGTTATAACTATAGTTTAAAAAATACCTAATTTGCTTTAAAGTTACGAGACTTTAAGCTTTCGACTCTGTTTGTGATCCTACACCAACATACGTGTAATTGGATGAATCAAAATTGCCATTTTAATGCATTATAATAATTTGTCTGCAGGGGTATTCAATAGGACCACCTGAAAAGTATGCAATACTATTTTCGACAACCTCAGTTAAGTTGCACTAAAGATATAACTTTAACTATACCGATTTTTTAGCTAAGCAAAATTCTGCAACATTTACACGAGCAAAAAGAAAGAAAGAAAAATACCAAAAGAGAAACCAAATACCAAAAAAAAAAAATAATAACAAACCTAATTGCCTTTGTATCGTATTTCGAAACATTTTATGAATTTATGCATAGAGAAGTATGTAAATTGAAGATGAAACGAAGTGGAGAGAAATGTTTTAAAACTCAGTTTCTTATAGAATTTGAAACATAATTGAAATCAAAATGAAGATGGAAATTTTAAATGCAAACTGTTAACTATTAAATGTAATTTACAAAAAAAACAAAAACAAAAATGAAAAAACTAAACTAAAAACTAATTAAGTGTTTATATTACGCTTACTAATACAATATTTATTTTTTGGAGTGTTTAAACGTTGTAAGATGTAATAAATGACTAAACTAAACATAATGTAATGATTTACTTGGATTTGAAACGATAATATCGCAATGCCATGTATACACATTATATATATATATATAATATAATACCGAAAGTCCACTAAACTAAACACCCCTAATAATAATATTTAATAATAATAGTAAAAGTATATATAATTTCATTAGCAAATTCAATGCATTAGTGACAAAATTCGTATGCAAATTTGATGTTTAAAACAGAAACGGTTTAAAACTGATACAATATGAAACTAAAATAATAAAAAACAGAAACACAATTTTACAGCTAATAAGAAAAAAAAGACCAATAAATGTTTAAATAATAAACGATAGACTCTTGATGGATGGCAATGTGGAAGAATGTTATATACTTGTAGTAATATACCCTCTATACTCTAATATTTATTAAATTATTATTTTACAGAAGCCTTAACCGAATGATAGAGTTAACCATCGCTAGTGGTCAGCACCGACTTGAAGTAATCGCTGTCCAGCTTTTGAATATCCTTGGCGAATTGTGCCACCAGTTGTGTGAGATCCTCCACATTAATCTCGGTATTATTTCCAGCTGTTGATAGCTGCTCGATAGCTACTTGTATCTTGTCCAACAGCGCCTTATCCGCATCATTCTGCTTGCCAGCATGCTCGTCCTCGAACTGATTGTACACCTCTTGGGCATTCTGCACCACATGCTCCGGAAAGTTGGCCAGACGTGCCACCTGTATGCCAAAGCTCTTCTCCATGACGCCCGGACGCACCAGATACAGCAGCGTAAAGTTATCCGCATCGGCCACCGCTGCCATGTGACAATTCTTAACTGTTGGCAGCGTTTCGGCCAGTTTGGTTATCTCGTGGAAGTGTGTGGCAAAGAGCGTAAAGCATTTCGTTTGCTTGGCCAGATGCTCGGCAATGGACCAGGCTATGCCACAGCCCTCGTAGGTGGATGTTCCGCGTCCCAGCTCATCGATGATGACCAGTGATTTCTCCGTGGCTGTCTGCGGAATATATTAATTAATATATTTTTTTGTATTATCGATTACTTTATATAAAACTGTTTGTAGTAGTAATGGAAGTTTTCAGTTTTAGGCATTCTTTTTTGAAAATTATATTTCAAACTGTTGTATACAACTTCATTTTAACATACACCGAATTTTGAATATCTTGTGTATCGCTTAAAAACTATTTAGGACGTTTTTATACCCTGAACCCATTAAAAATGGGTAAAAAGAATATTATGGTTTTGTGCAAAAGTATGTAACAGGCATAAGGAAGCATCTCCGACCATATAAAGTATATATATTCTTGATCAGTATCAACAGCCGAGTCGATTTAGCCATGTCCGTCTGTCTGTCTGTCTGTCCGTCTGTCTGTCCGTCTGTCTGTCTGTCTGTCTGTCTGTCCGTCTGTCTGTCTGTATGAACACGCGGATATCAGAGACTACAAGAGCTAGAGACTTAATATTTGGAATATAAGTTCTCGTAGTGCCGGGACAGATCAAGTTTTTTACATTTTATCGATAACTCGACCCGTTCAAAAGTTATCGATCAATTTCGATTTCAGACCTGCGATTTTGGGTCATAACTTAAAAGTTATAAGAGCTAGAGGCCACAAAATTTGACATGTATATTTTTGAATAGCATACACATGTGACAAATATTTCATTTTTTGGATATCCCCCTATCCCCCAAAAGGCATTTTTGAAGGTAAGATCACACATTTTGTTGCCAATTGTATGCCCCAAAAATTTCAATGAGATCGGACATTAAACACTGAAGTTGTTAAAGATTTAACTTTCCATTGTGTGGGGCCCAGTGAAGAAGCAAAGGTAACTGCCTAAACTGCTTGTACTGCAGCATGTGTGTGTTTAGATTACTATGAATGATTGTAAGGACTGGGTTCAGGGTTTCTCGTAGTCGGACACTCCCGACTAGAGTATTCTTACTTGATATATATATGTAAGATGAAACTACTTACCCGAATAATTCCCGAAGTTTCAATCATTTCCACCATAAAAGTGCTCAGACCTTTGATGATATTATCACTAGCACCCACGCGTCCCAATATGGAATCCACCATGCTAATTGTGGCCTTGCTGCAAGGCACAAAGGCACCCACATGGGCCATTAGAACCACTGTGCCTACGGAGCGTATATAGGTGCTTTTTCCGCCCATGTTTGGACCCGTTATAATAAACATGTTGCACTTATCTATGGAAATTTAAACATATAAGTGAAAGCCAAAATAACAGCTACAAATACGCACCTTTCTCAAAAGCCACGCTGTTGGCCATGAAGGTGACATGTTCCTGCAGCTCCAGACACGGATGACGCACATCCTCCAGGACCAACTGTCCAGCGCCCTCGGGCAGCATCTTGGGGCGCACATAGGGCGTGGGAGCAGAACGTGCGGCATTCGCGAAACTGACCAGACAATCCAACTGAGCGAGCTGATTGTTCAGTGAGGTCAGTGGCGCTGCATATCCGACAGCCACCTGGATAATCTCTTCGACAATGGACTGTTGCTGCTCCTCGTAGCGTGTGCGGCAGCTGGCAAATTCATCCGCATAGCTTTCCAGCTTGTCGGAGGTGAAGCGGACGCCACCCTTGATCACATCCACAATGCGATAGTTTTTATTCTTGCGCAGCACAGAGTCGTCTTTGAGTGTGGTGCGAAAATGATAGCCCAATTTGGCCACATTCTCCAGCTTGATCAACTTGCTATCCAGATCAAGCTCGTCGCAGCACTTGCTCTGCAGACGCTCCATTTTGCTGTACAGCTCCGTCATGGTCTGCTGCAGCTCCATGAGGCGACTGTCGAAGGAGCCCTTGACCAGATATTCGCCCTTCTCAATGGCCTCGAAATCGACTACCTGCTCAACCATTTGCTTGAGGCCTGTCAGATCCTCCAGGTAGCTTTTAAAGGGCGCGCATAGCACACTCTGCACTGTGCTGTTCTCCAGACTCAACAGCAGCTGCAGAATCTTTGGCGTGCGCAGGATGACCTGATAAATGCGAAAGAGATCCTGCAGATTGGCCTTGCGACGCATCAGCTTCTTGGTGAGCATTAGAATATCGGGTATGCGCTTCAAATAGTCGAGACTGAGCGTGTCCAGCGTCTCGGGCGATTCCAGCAGGCACTGTACAATATTATGGCGATCGTTGAGTATTTCAGCATTGCGCAGCGGCTGCTTCACCCACTGTGACATCAGACGATGGCCCTGCGGCGTCCGACAATGATCCAGCACTCCCAGAATGCTCTGCCAGCGGTACGAGGGCATCGATGGATGTGTGCCCGGCTTGGGCATTATGTTCAATGCGGCCACAGCGGCAGAGTCCAAGTGCACAAATCTGTCGAGGAAAATATACATTAATATGCGCATTGCAAAAGAAAGGTTGCCATTGTACTTATACATAAAGTCGTCTTATGGAAGTTCGAGTTAGAGAATGTCAACTGTATGTATATTTCATTTTAACCAACCGCTTTAGATCCAACTGCTTCAGCTCGTAGTGGCCCAAGTTGCCGGCATCATTGACCAAATCCAAATACTTTATGGCCACACGCAGTGATTCGGTGGCCAGCTGCATCTGCAGCTCGTTCAGCCCCTTGGCATCCTCCTGTTGACCCTTGGCGAAGCGCAGCAGTCGATTCAGATCCTGTAGCAGATCATTGCGTTCCGAAGCGCTGGTGCGCTTGGACACAGTGATCATGACACCATTGCGCTCCAGCAATGCCTTAACAGCCATGTATTCACCATCAACAGCCGGCAGCAGGCACTCCTTGGGACCCAACAACACCACCGTTGCCTCCAGTTCCGTAAAGAAATCATCGTCGACAAACTCCAGCAGCTGGAATGTGCAATCGTTTTGCTCCACGGCCGCCACGCCCACGCGTCGCTGTGCGCCGCCCTCCAGCTTGACCTGCAGCGATATGATGCTGTTGCCCACCAGTACTTCCTTGTTGGCAAACAATATGTCCTCGAACTGCAGCAGATTGCCCGGCGAGCCGCGATACTCCAGCTCCCAATTGCCGCGCCTCACATACACCTCGACGCGCAGATTTCGCACCAGCAATAGCTCGCGCACAGCCAGCTCAAAGTTGACCTTGGACAGCGCCACGTACTGCAGCGTCTCCTGCTTATCATCGGGCAGCAGTGGATGCACATAAGCCGTCGATTTGTAAACGATTTTGGCCACATGTTCGCAATCATCGCTGCCGTGCACCGTATAGCAATCGGTTTGATCGTAAAAGCGCACGGTCGAACTAGGTTTCTATGGCAAACGCATTCAAGAATGTTAATTATCAGCTTGAATATGCATAAACTGCATTAAATTTACCTCGCCCAACTTGTTGTAGAACTTGATAAAATTGCGACGCGAATTTGTGTCTGCGAAGCAAAGCAATTTTTATAGTGAAAGTGCTCGATATGATTGTTATCTGTTGCTTACCTAAATGCAGCACCGGCTCCTGTCGGCTCACAATCGATTTGCCCTCCATTATATGGATTTTATCTGCAGTTTTCAGTTAGCTTTAAACAACTTGCCAATTTACGCGCCACTTTGCAAGAACGACGCGAAATGAACTAGTGTTGGTTAACAGTGAAAAGCAAAGCAGCTGCAAAGGAAAAGTGTAACAAATAGAATGACACTTGCTATTTTGTGTTTGTGCATTGTAGTTGCATCAAAAAACATACTAATTGTCATTCCTATATCGAACTCTTATCGATATGTGCAAATATATTATTATATTTAAGTATGAGCTGAGATTGTGCTGCAAAACGTACAAATAGTTTATTTCGCTAATAAAATTAGAATTATTTGATGTGAATTTTGAAAGAAATCCAAAATTCTTCATACTTTGTAAGCAAAACAATGAAGTGAATATATGGTGTCACTTATCTGACGATTTCATTTTGGTTAGCTGTGTGCCGAGATTTTCGATAACGTTTCTATGGCGGACTGATGGTTTTTTGATTAAGTATCGAAATGCCGATTGTATATGTATACCAAAAGTTGAAAGCAAACCAAAATCACACGACGGAATATCCTAATAGAAATATACTACTTAATATATTTGATTTGATTTATTTGATAGCTGTGGTCGCTGAAAAATGTTAATAATCATATAAGACAATTAAAATGAATGATTAAAATTATCAAATCATCCATCTACACCAGTTGGAATATTTAATGATTCCATAGCGTTTTCAACTCAAAATAATAATGGCAATGTTAATTTTTAGGCTCAAGCATTGAAAAATACAATTATGTCTATTTTCAAAAAGCTCCATTTGCGAGCATTCACCACAAACTTAAGACAGAAAGGTTATTATTCACACTGAAAACTAGATACATAATTTGATTTAATTGATTCGATACGTTTTACTTCAACCGATTTAACACTAATAGAAATCTACATAAATATATTTGAGACATTTGTGATCCTATTGAGTACATATGATTTAACTAATTTGATTCGATGCATTTGCGTGTTTTATACATATTACTATACAAAAATCCATAGCATTCACCAGTGTCAATATAATTGTTATATATAAAAAAAACATTTGTGCAAAAATACTATTTGGAAACTTAATACACAGCAATAAACAGATTTTCTCCACTTGGAGACTAACTTCAGTCTAATATTGCATTACCCCTCGCTCACAGCTGCTTATCCGGCTTGGGCTGCTTCTCCGGCTTGGGCTGCTCCGGCTCCAGCTTCATCACGACAATATCCCAGGCACCGCCAACGCCGCCCGCCTTGGAGCACAGATCGAGGCTGATGCTGGCGCCCGCCTCAGCCGATGAGGCACGCAAACAGGTGCCCTTGGCCATGTTGTAGACGGGACTGTTGGAGTTCCGGGTGTGTCGCCACTGCTGATCGCCCAGCATCTCGTGACACTTGTTGATGACCACTAGCGTATCCGCTGCCGCTTCTAGGCATAGCAGTTTGTCCAGTATAATCTCCGATTTCTCCGTCTCGTACCACAGTTGATTCCGGGCCCGTGGATGACACGGCTGCAGCGTCAGTGAGCTGCCCTTCTTCCAGAAGCCCTTCACTTTGGGCGACACGACGGCAGCACAGAGCTGTGTGCCGGACAGACGCAGCTGGAAGGAGTCGAGGTAGTTGCGCTTGCGCGAGTGCCACGGCTGGAAGATGGGCGCCGACGCCGGCTTCTTGGACTCATCACCGGGCACACGCAGTTCCGGGTAGACATGGCTCAGATACCAGGCGAAATCCTGACACTTCAGACGCTCCCGCAGTTGCAGCCGGGAGCTAATGTCCCCAAAGTCATAGCCCTTCGGCACCTTCTCGTGCTTGAGATAGTAATCCTTGTATTTGTCCATCCACACATGCGCCAGACGCAGCGAATTCTTCAGCATGGTGTTGGCGCCGTCGGGCGCCGTGTATGGACGCCGCTTGCGAAAGATGTGGCCCACCCGGGAGCAGGGCACAATCTTGATGGCACCGCCACATTGCCATACGCGAAAAGAGATCTCAATGTTCTCACCGCCCCAAATATCCATGGCCATGTCGTACTCCCCAATGTGCTCGAAGTACAAGCGATTCACCGCAAACAGTCCGCCCGCCATGGTGGGCGAGCGAAAGGGTCCTCGGAAGTCCTCCGGCACCTTGAGCGTACCCTCCGGAAGATTCTCCCAGCGAAAGTGCAGTCCCCAGTTAAAGCCGCCGCGCACCAGCGGACTGGGTGTATACTCAAACGTGTCCGCATTGATCAGATCGATGACGGGCACCGCCAGCGTGCCGTTCTCCGCCTTGACCAGCCGCAGCAGGGGCTCCAGCCACTGTCGATTGACTTCAATGTGTGAGTCCAGAAAGACCAGGACATCCCCGCTGGCATCCCGTGCGCCAATCACCCGGGAACGGATCAGACCCTCCCGCTGCTCATTTCGCACATAGCGCAGATTATCATACTTAAGCCGGGCGTGCAAATCCGCCAGCAGATGAAATTCGAGCTCCGGCAAGTCACTGTTGTCATCCACCAGCAGGATCTCCTTGAGCAACTCTGGAGGTGTGCGCTCCAGCACGCTTTTAATCGAACGCATCAGCGTCATCTTGTGCTCATTATAGAAGCACATGATGACCGAAGCCTGCGGCAGCTGTTCCTCCTTTGTCGCCTCCGCCCGCTCGCACACCTTATGCCTGGTGTCGGGAATGTCTCGATACAGACCGATATTGTTGGAGACGAGCGCATTGAACGCATGATGCTTGTAGCCAATGTCGCGTATGTATTTATCCTGTTTGTTGCGCACCACGCCCAGCAACTCGAACTGCTCTGGCGGCGGCGATTCCCCAGCCGACGAGCTGGTTGTATTTAGGGAGCAGCCAACGGTGACCTGCGCCTGGTAGCTGAGCTCCGCGCGGGGCGTCGCATTATCCGCGCTGCTGAAGCGCCAGCCCGCCGCTGGTATTGAGCTGCGCAACATATGCATGTAAACCAGGAGCGCCACTGTCCACACGGCTGCAACGAGCAGTGTGCCCAGGGTGCAGGATTTGCAGAGCAGCCGCTTGATTTGCATCATGTGTTGTGTTGTGTGCTGCTTTGCGATTAGTGGAGATTTCATCACTGCTGGTCCAGCAAAACCGGAATTTGTGCCATGTCGTCAATACAACTGTTGGTTTACTAGCGCTGACTTAATTAAATTCAATTAATTTGCATACTTGAGCGTATATCGATAGTGGCCGTGTATCGATATCATTTGCAGCGCTGCCATATGTATCAGGGCCCGCGCACTCGCTTGTTTTTAATTTAGGAATAATATATGCTTTAATGAGTAATGTGTAATTTAGTGTGCATGCGCTATACAAATGCTTTTATAAGGCTGCGTACTTAAGTTGATATTGATGGCTTGTTAGCGTTGCCACTTCTTTGTGCGCGCGCACTCGCTGGTTTTTGATTTCAGAAGCAGACTGCGATTGGGTGAATGAGTAATATGTGTATTGTCGCTGCTATAACAGATTTCTGGAATCAAAATATTTATTTAATTAGCATACTTGATCTGATGATTGAAGGAAGGTTGGCGTTGCTACTTTCTGGTGCGCATGCACTCGTTTGATTTGAATTTTGCAAATACATTTTTCTTGGGTTTTATAAATATTGTTTCTTTATTACCTATAGCATTATGCGTTAAATACGTCTTTAATATTTCATATAACATTGCTCGCCTTCTAATTTTGCACGTTTACAATACACAACATTCAACAAAATGAGCATAAAGGAGTTACAAATTCATATTATAATATATACAGATTATTTCTAACAAATTGTGTTATAAAGAACAAAGAGAATATATAAAATGTTTAATGTATAAAGTATATAGAAATAAGAGGCATTTTGCAACAGTGTTATTTGCTTCTTTTGTTCTTTTTTCTAAATATCAAAACAGTTTCATCGCGATTGCAACGATCAATGAGAAGTAATGCAACAGTTGAATGCAGATATTCAATTTTCTATCAGTAGCTTACTAGATATTCCACAGATATCTAAATGTCGCTTGTCATATGGGGGGACGTTTTTATATTTTGGTTTTTTTTCACACTTTTTCACGACTTAATCCAATATTCAACTACATACAAGTGTATTTTGTTTTGTTTTGTTTTGTTACATTGCATATTCTTTGCATGTTGCTTTTGGATAGATAAGAAATCAATATGATTACGAGTTGCGCTAAAAATTAAATTTCGATTTTTATACCTATGTGGGTGTATATAAAGTTAATACATTTAACACGAGCACTGATCCTTGACATGCGTTGCCTCGCTGCTAAGAGATGGTCGCGACGGCTGCGATGGTCGATGCTGCACACCGGATTCGGACGCATTCAAATCCAGGCGACCCTCCTGTATGTTCTGATAGATCTTGCGAGCCGTTTCAAGGAAGGCCTCCTCCACGTTCTGACCACTGTATAATAGACATGAAAGGTCTTTAGGCTAACATTTTTCAAAAGGTTTTGCGTAGTTACGTCATGGCGCTGGCTTCCAAGAACATGAGACCATTCTCATCGGCAAACTCCTTAGCCTCTTCGTATGTCACCTCGCGTGTGCTCTCCAAGTCCGACTTATTGCCAATTAGAAAGATCACAGTGCTTGGATTTGTGAGATTGCGTGTATCGGTGAGCCAGCTGCTCAAATGATTATACGTGGAGCTGCATTGTTTTGTAAATATAGTAATTAGTAAAGGGATTTTGGTATATACTAATTTGACTTACCGCCTGGTTATATCGTAAACCATCAACGCTCCAGCAGCACCGCGATAGTACGAACGTGTTACGGCACGAAAGCGCTCCTGACCGGCCGTATCCCAAATCTGTAGCTTGATTTTCTTGTCATCAACCTCAATGATGCGGGTGCCAAACTCTACGCCAATTGTGTGCGGGCAGTTTGCCATAACTGTGGATACAAATGGGTTTAGTATGTGCTTTATACATATATATACACAGTGGTAGCTAAAATAATCTGTAATACTTATATATTATACACATCAGTATTTATTTATGGAAAATATATATTAAAAATGTTTATTTATATTATCCTTTATCGCTTAAAAACAGAAGAATTATAATCACCTCGGAGACCAAAGCGACCTACTTTTTGAGTGGTCAGTGTAATTGTTAGAGTACTTACATTTCTTCTCGGTAAACTGATGCAGCAGACAGGATTTGCCCACGCCCATGTCACCAATGATGATGTACTTAAAAATATAGTTGTAGTTATAGGGTGCAGCAGTCATATTGGGACCTGTAAACGATATTAAAAATAGGTTTATCCATATGAATATAGAAGGATTGTTCTGCTTTTCGGCATCTCGCACATTTTTCTATCAGATAATCGATGCGTTCGTAGAGCTTGTTAACAACGCTGCGTATTTTGTGCGCTTTAACATTCATTTTGCTGCCGATTTTTGCAAGCTAATGAAAGGTGCTAACATATATATTGAAATATATATGCAGAGTGCAACTTCAATGGGCGCTGTGCTTATCAAGCAATTGTAACGCTGCATTAATTCGTTTCGGAGTCGCTTGGTTCTAGATGCCTTTTGTGGCACGATGCCAGCGTAGGCTGGGTCTGTCCCCAATTGTCTTGGGTCTTGTGCCTCATGTTTAAACAGCCGTCCAGTTTGTTTGTTGACTTAGCTAAAACCGAGCGGATATATTTAAAGAGTTGCTCTCTGGCTACATTGGGGCTAAACCCCCCACTTTGAAGTTATTCAGATAGTACCGATCCAGAGCTTGTCGTGTGCATATCAAATTACAGGCTCTAAACTATGCCGAAAGTATCAAAGGCTTGACAAAATTGCTGAGTTAACGCAATTTGAATTCAGTTTGAAGATGCCGAAGACAAGTATGGGAATAAAGTAGAATATGCCATGGGGAAAACAAAACAAATGATGAATATCATATTTGTTGTTTAAACTAGTTTTCACAGCATTTTTCTGATAAATATCGAATATTTTGTAGCTGACGCAAAGCATGTGCGTATAACATATTCAGTGTTTTTAAAAAAAATTAATTTACTGACATTCAATCAGTAAACGTTAAAGAATATTTTGAAAAATAATATACTTCACACCTTACAAACCGCGATAAGGCTTACAAGTCCCTAGAAATGCGTTTTCAATATTTTAAATAACCAGAACTTTCTCAGAACTGATTAGATTTTCTTTCCCGAAGCAGTTTTGACCATGGTTTGCCTTCTAAATTAACTATGCATTTAAATCTGAAGTACTTTCGAATTTCGGAAATTCCTGGAAATTAATTTCAAACAATTAAAACTGCCTTAACTTTGTCAAAACAGATCAGAATTTTGTTCCAGAGACAGTTGCGATCATGGTTTGACAATTATAGAAAATCTAAGAAAAATATGGAGAAATAATAATAATAATGTTGGCAACCGTGTTCATATTATCTGATATTGCTTACATTCAATTTCTGCATATTTCTAGTTGCACAGTTTTGTTTGCCAATTAAACAACAATAAGATAATAATACTTATTGTCATGCCAAGTGCATATACAATATAGATTAAGGCTACGGCTTATCAGTCAATCGCATAACAATGAATGAAAGCGAGTGCGACGCTTAGGAAATCACATCTCCGAGGCTGACTCAGAAAAAGAACGAAATACATTATATGTAGTTCGAAGCTTAAAATGTCTGCTTAGAATACGGCGATAATGAGTTTTAAAATTATCGCAAAAAATAATTAAATGCATGTTCGTGTGTGTTCTCATATGCATATGTGTGAATATTCCCTGTGGCACGCTACAGCACCGTTATTTGATAAAATAAACACAAGGCGCGCCCGAGCAGAAGACCCTACAGCAGCAACAACAACAACAGCAGCAACAACAGCAATTGAGGGGTGTAGACCGAGTAGACAGAGGCTAATATCAATTGCAAAGGCAAGCGAGGAAAAGGGAGAACAATAACAACAACGTCATAGCGAGTACTTTTTGTAGTACAAGGGAAAGTTATCATTGCGCGACTCCTAGACTCCCCCCTCCATTTCTCTTCACTCCTCGCCACCCACACGATACACATATTTTAGGCATTTTGTAACGTAATAAAAAGCTGCAGCACCTAATAATTGACTTAGCAGCAATCACATAAACATATTACTCACCGTTATTTTTTTCTGTATTTTGGCTTCAACTAGGGAGCAGGAATGTAGAGCGGCAGCAACGAGCACGGGGCTGGCGGGGAGTGTGTAATGGTGTGCGTGTGTGTATCACTTCTGTATTTGTTTATATTTTCAATCACGCACAGTCGTTAACGGCACAGAGCTATGCGCCTATTTCAAGTGCAGCACAAGCATTAATATTGTGGCGGTTATGAAACACCAAAATGTTGAACTTTAATTAGCAAAGACAGAAAACTAGTGGCAGCAAGCAGCAAATTTCTTTTGCGTTTTCTTGTTTGCAAAATCGCTAGCGACGAGTTGTGTGTGGTGTTGCCAGATCGTTGCACAGAATGTATGTTAATCAAATTAACAGCTGTGCAGGCAGTGCACACAGTGCTGTAAAGTTATGCAAATATCGAACTGCCCAGCACTGTTGAACCGCACGTGTTTTATTTGTTGTTTATGCCCGAATTTTGACTACTAAAATGCAGTAATGTTTGTCAACGAAGTAAACGATGTGAAAATCTACAACTTGAGCGCCGGCAAATCGGTGCCAGATGTAAGTAAACATATGCCAATGCACAGCAGCCTCGAATAACTGTTGCTTCTATTTCAAGTGGCTCACCGATCGCCGCAAGCGCTCACAGCTGAAGAAGAAGGCGGATTCCCGCCGACAGATTGAGCTGATCCAGGACTTTGATATGCCCGCCGTGTGCACCAGCATACGCATGAGCCCAGATCAACAGTATATCCTGGCCACAGGAACGTACAAGCCGCGCGTTAAGTGCTTTGAGGTAGCAAACTTATCCATTAAATTCGAGCGCTGCTTCGACTCGGAGGTGACCACATTTGAGGTCATCGGCGATGACTACAGCAAAATGGTGTTTCTCCAATGCGATCGCTATGTGGAAATCCATGCGGCACACGGCCGGCACTACAGGCTACGCATTCCGCGCTTTGGACGCGACATGAAGTATCACAAGCCCAGCTGTGATATGTTTATTGTGGGCGTGAGCAGGGTGAGTAGGACACAAAATCCACCATAGAATTAACTTGACCAATTGTCTTCAGGATATTTATCGTCTGAATATGGAGCGTGGTCAGTTTCTGCAGCCCTTAGAAACGGATGCCAGTTGCCTGAATGCTTGTGAGGTGAATCCCGAGCATCATCTGTTAACCGTGGGCACCAGAGAGGGCACTGTTGAGGCCTGGGATCCGCGTAGCAAGCAACGCTGCGCAACCTTAGATGTGGCCATCAAACTGCCAGGCGTCAAAGAGTTTCCCTCGGTGACGGCGCTCAAATTTCGCAATGGACTGCAGATGGGCGTTGGCACCGCCTCGGGCCATGTGCTCCTCTACGATATACGTGCGCGAGAGCCGCTGCTGATTAAGAATCATTTGAATAAGCTGCCCATCAAGCGGCTGGCCTTCAATCCGTCGCAGCATGCCGTCTACAGCTTAGATGCGGCGACTCTGAAGCTTTGGGATGAGCAGACGGGCAAACAGATCGCGTATGTGGAGTCGAGCAGCTCGTTTAATGACTTCTGCACCATACCCGATACAGGTATGTTCTTTTTGGCGCAGGAGGATGTCAAAATGTTGACATATTATGTGCCCGCGATGGGACCAGCACCGCGTTGGTGCTCCTTCCTCGACAATCTCACCGAGGAGATTGAGTCGGAGGTGCTGGAGAATGTTTACGATGATTATCAGTTTATCACGCAAAAGGAGCTCGCCGAACTAGGACTGGAGCATCTGATAGGCTCCAATCTACTCAAGGGCTACATGCATGGGTGAGTCTATAACCTTACCCTGCAACCGAATTTCTCTTAACTGTTTTAATCCTCGACAGCTATTTCATGGATGTGCGATTGTACAACAAGGCGAAGGCTGTTGTCGAACCGTTTGCTTTCGATCGCTTCCGCAAGGAGAAAATCCGACAGGAAATCGACAGCGAGCGCAAGTCGCGTCTGCAAATTGAGTCGAAGCTGCCCAAGGTCAACAAGGAGCTGGCCCTTAAGATTATGGACGAGCAGGCGAATCCCTCTAACAGTGCCAAGCAGCGTCAAATGCCCAGTTTGCTGCAGGATACGCGCTTCAAGGCGATGTTCGAGAACAGTGACTTTGCTGTCAGCAAGCAGGCCGAGGAATATCGCCTGCTGGCGCCGGTGCTCAATCGCCTGGACAAGTCCAAGGCAAAGGAGGTCAAGCAGCGTGTGGAGGTCGCACGCGTCGCCGAGCTGCACGCGGAGGAGGCACAAACGCGCGAGGACAGTGACAACGACGAGGACCTGTTTGGTTTCGAGAAGAGCGATGGCGAGAAGTCGAGCAGCAGCGGTGACGAAGCCTCCTCCGATGATGATGACAGGCGCGAGTATGTCAAGGAAATGAAGCAGGCCTACAAAGAGGTCAAGCAACAACGCGACGATGAAGAGGAAGACGAGGATGAGCAGGACGATGAGGAGCCAGATGGACCAGATGATTATGCGGCGCCAATAGCCAATGGCAACGCTTCCAAGCCAACCACAAATGGGGCACAATTCAAGCTGACGCCGCTGGACAAACACCAGGGCAACAGCGAGCTGCAGCGGCGATTGAAGCAGGTCAGCCTGCAGGATCGCGTGCGAGTCATGTCCAGCCTGGAGGATCAGGTAACGAACGTGGGTCGCTCCCTGGGCAATCGACAGATGACCTTCGAGGTGAACAAGGAGAAGAAGTCCCAGCACATGGCCAAGAAACGCGAGGCGGACCTGAAGAAGCATTGCGAGGAGCGACGCGGCATTGTGCGGCCAATTAAATCACTTCGATTGAAGAAGGTTAATTTTAAGTAGACATTTTTCTTTTCAATCAATTGTACATAAGGTTTTAGTTTATGTAAAGTTCTATAAATCCATTTGACTACCAACATTTATTCCTCATTTAAATCGGCAATACGTATTATAAACTCCTCGTCAAACTCCAGCTCGGGATCCGACATATCCATCTGTTCTATGGGCTGCAAATCGGCAAACTCCAGTGGAATTAACTCAAACTCGCTATCATCATCATTATGTAGATCAAGTATAGTGCAATTTGATCCTAGGCTTATATCACTGTCGGACAATTGATCAGCAGCAATTGCAATTGCATCCTCGTTTACCATATTCATATCTTCATCCCTATCATCCTCCATTTCTAGCTCATCGTTTTCATAGCCTGAATCTTGGTCCCAGCTAACTTGCTCTCTGTTCGCTATAGTTGCATTTGATTAGTTTTGACTTGGACTTCACAAAGCAGTCGCACAACCTACCGAAATGATGCTGCGGCATATTCTGTGTTAAATGCAGCAACGCTGCGGTTACTGGGCCAGTTCGAGGCTCTGCCATTTGATCGAAATACAGCTCAAAATACTTTTCTGCATTTTGCAGCTGCAAACGCTCCTCCGGCTGGCCCGTTTGCGTGCATACCAGCAAAGCCGATTGCTCCGCTCCCATGTCATCAATTGTGGAATACAGTTTTTTTTCTTCTTTCTTGTAATTTCTATCAAAGATGTATGTGCTTACATCAATATTTAGAGACGGAATAAATCAATTGTTGATATGACAACTCTAGGGGCAGGGTAGACACTTGAAGCAATGGGAATATGATTATACTCTATATATGTAGATATATATTGGGTTTCTGCAAAAGTATGTAACAGGCATAAGGAAGCATCTTCGACCATATAAAGTATATATATTCTTGATCAGTATCAACATCAACGATCTAGACATGGCCGTATGTCTGTCTGTCTATACGAGCTAGAGACTTCATATTTGGAATATAAGTTCTCGTAGTCCTAAGACAGATCAAGTTTGTTTAATTTTATCGATCGCTCAACCCGTTCAAAAGTTATCGATTAATTTCGATTTCAGACCAGTGTTTTTTGGCCATAGCTTGAAAGTTTAAGAGCTAGAGGTACCAAATTTAGTATGTATAGTCTCGATTAGCATACACATCTAACATATTTCACTTTTTGGATACCGTACCCCCATTCCCCCAAATGTCAAAACACAAATTTTGCAAGGTTTGACCTTGAAATTAGGTTTGATGAACCATTTTATAGCCAATGTTATGTCCTGAAAATTTTACAAACATCGGAAACTAAACACAGAAGTTAGCCTAAACTGCTTGCAGTATGTGTGTGTTTGTATGGATGTGCATTGATAGGTAAGTATGAATGGATGTGTAAGCACTCTTGTTTTAAATATAACTTGAAGAAATGAATTTAATTAAAGGCTGAAATTCCCACAATTCAGTTTTTAATGATTTTTAAGAATTTTGCTGAATTATTTTTATATATTTACTTTATAGCTGCAGGCTTTAGAGTTTTAGTACTTTAGACAGACTGTACTGTATAAGGTCTCTGACCACGAACTGCAATAGAAAGCAAAATACTAGATTGAAATGAACAAATAAGCCTTGAATAACTTATATTTAGTACATATTACAGCTAGACCTCGAGTTAATCAGTAACTTGTATGAAATTAAATGATAAAAAAACCATTTACTAAATGTTCCATTAAAATAGGTACTTCACACTATCCAAATAAATATATACTTTTAAAGGTACCTAATGCATTTTCACACCTCAAGAGACTCAACAATTTCCTATTAAACTTTCCAATTCGAAGGCGTGACATTTATTAGCGAATTTCTACTGAGTTTTAGTTCTACTGCTATATATTTAAATTGAATTTATAATGTCGCTAATTGCTTGGCATTTGTTTTGATACAAACTAAGGCATTAGTCAGCACTGTTGAACCGCACGTGTTTTATTTGTTGTTTATGCCCGAATTTTGACTACTAAAATGCAGTAATGTTTGTCAACGAAGTAAACGATGTGAAAATCTACAACTTGAGCGCCGGCAAATCGGTGCCAGATGTAAGTAAACATATGCCAATGCACAGCAGCCTCGAATAACTGTTGCTTCTATTTCAAGTGGCTCACCGATCGCCGCAAGCGCTCACAGCTGAAGAAGAAGGCGGATTCCCGCCGACAGATTGAGCTGATCCAGGACTTTGATATGCCCGCCGTGTGCACCAGCATACGCATGAGCCCAGATCAACAGTATATCCTGGCCACAGGAACGTACAAGCCGCGCGTTAAGTGCTTTGAGGTAGCAAACTTATCCATTAAATTCGAGCGCTGCTTCGACTCGGAGGTGACCACATTTGAGGTCATCGGCGATGACTACAGCAAAATGGTGTTTCTCCAATGCGATCGCTATGTGGAAATCCATGCGGCACACGGCCGGCACTACAGGCTACGCATTCCGCGCTTTGGACGCGACATGAAGTATCACAAGCCCAGCTGTGATATGTTTATTGTGGGCGTGAGCAGGGTGAGTAGGACACAAAATCCACCATAGAATTAACTTGACCAATTGTCTTCAGGATATTTATCGTCTGAATATGGAGCGTGGTCAGTTTCTGCAGCCCTTAGAAACAGATGCCAGTTGCCTGAATGCTTGTGAGGTGAATCCCGAGCATCATCTGTTAACCGTGGGCACCAGAGAGGGCACTGTTGAGGCCTGGGATCCGCGTAGCAAGCAACGCTGCGCAACCTTAGATGTGGCCATCAAACTGCCAGGCGTCAAAGAGTTTCCCTCGGTGACGGCGCTCAAATTTCGCAATGGACTGCAGATGGGCGTTGGCACCGCCTCGGGCCATGTGCTCCTCTACGATATACGTGCGCGAGAGCCGCTGCTGATTAAGAATCATTTGAATAAGCTGCCCATCAAGCGGCTGGCCTTCAATCCGTCGCAGCATGCCGTCTACAGCTTAGATGCGGCGACTCTGAAGCTTTGGGATGAGCAGACGGGCAAACAGATCGCGTATGTGGAGTCGAGCAGCTCGTTTAATGACTTCTGCACCATACCCGATACAGGTATGTTCTTTTTGGCGCAGGAGGATGTCAAAATGTTGACATATTATGTGCCCGCGATGGGACCAGCACCGCGTTGGTGCTCCTTCCTCGACAATCTCACCGAGGAGATTGAGTCGGAGGTGCTGGAGAATGTTTACGATGATTATCAGTTTATCACGCAAAAGGAGCTCGCCGAACTAGGACTGGAGCATCTGATAGGCTCCAATCTACTCAAGGGCTACATGCATGGGTGAGTCTATAACCTTACCCTGCAACCGAATTTCTCTTAACTGTTTTAATCCTCGACAGCTATTTCATGGATGTGCGATTGTACAACAAGGCGAAGGCTGTTGTCGAACCGTTTGCTTTCGATCGCTTCCGCAAGGAGAAAATCCGACAGGAAATCGACAGCGAGCGCAAGTCGCGTCTGCAAATTGAGTCGAAGCTGCCCAAGGTCAACAAGGAGCTGGCCCTTAAGATTATGGACGAGCAGGCGAATCCCTCTAACAGTGCCAAGCAGCGTCAAATGCCCAGTTTGCTGCAGGATACGCGCTTCAAGGCGATGTTCGAGAACAGTGACTTTGCTGTCAGCAAGCAGGCCGAGGAATATCGCCTGCTGGCGCCGGTGCTCAATCGCCTGGACAAGTCCAAGGCAAAGGAGGTCAAGCAGCGTGTGGAGGTCGCACGCGTCGCCGAGCTGCACGCGGAGGAGGCACAAACGCGCGAGGACAGTGACAACGACGAGGACCTGTTTGGTTTCGAGAAGAGCGATGGCGAGAAGTCGAGCAGCAGCGGTGACGAAGCCTCCTCCGATGATGATGACAGGCGCGAGTATGTCAAGGAAATGAAGCAGGCCTACAAAGAGGTCAAGCAACAACGCGACGATGAAGAGGAAGACGAGGATGAGCAGGACGATGAGGAGCCAGATGGACCAGATGATTATGCGGCGCCAATAGCCAATGGCAACGCTTCCAAGCCAACCACAAATGGGGCACAATTCAAGCTGACGCCGCTGGACAAACACCAGGGCAACAGCGAGCTGCAGCGGCGATTGAAGCAGGTCAGCCTGCAGGATCGCGTGCGAGTCATGTCCAGCCTGGAGGATCAGGTAACGAACGTGGGTCGCTCCCTGGGCAATCGACAGATGACCTTCGAGGTGAACAAGGAGAAGAAGTCCCAGCACATGGCCAAGAAACGCGAGGCGGACCTGAAGAAGCATCGCGAGGAGCGACGCGGCATTGTGCGGCCAATTAAATCACTTCGATTGAAGAAGGTTAATTTTAAGTAGACATTTTTCTTTTCAATCAATTGTACATAAGGTTTTAGTTTATGTAAAGTTCTATAAATCCATTTGACTACCAACATTTATTCCTCATCTAAATTGGCAATACGTATTATAAACTCCTCGTCAAACTCCAGCTCGGGATCCGACATATCCATCTGTTCTATGGGCTGCAAATCGGCAAACTCCAGTGGAATTAACTCAAACTCGCTATCATCATCATTATGTAGATCAAGTATAGTGCAATTTGATCCTAGGCTTATATCACTGTCGGACAATTGATCAGCAGCAATTGCAATTGCATCCTCGTTTACCATATTCATATCTTCATCCCTATCATCCTCCATTTCTAGCTCATCGTTTTCATAGCCTGAATCTTGGTCCCAGCTAACTTGCTCTCTGTTCGCTATAGTTGCATTTGATTAGTTTTGACTTGGACTTCACAAAGCAGTCGCACAACCTACCGAAATGATGCTGCGGCATATTCTGTGTTAAATGCAGCAACGCTGCGGTTACTGGGCCAGTTCGAGGCTCTGCCATTTGATCGAAATACAGCTCAAAATACTTTTCTGCATTTTGCAGCTGCAAACGCTCCTCCGGCTGGCCCGTTTGCGTGCATACCAGCAAAGCCGATTGCTCCGCTCCCATGTCATCAATTGTGGAATACAGTTTTTTTTCTTCTTTCTTGTAATTTCTATCAAAGATGTATGTGCTTACATCAATATTTAGAGACGGAATAAATCAATTGTTGATATGACAACTCTAGGGGCAGGGTAGACACTTGAAGCAATGGGAATATGATTATACTCTATATATGTAGATATATATTGGGTTTCTGCAAAAGTATGTAACAGGCATAAGGAAGCATCTTCGACCATATAAAGTATATATATTCTTGATCAGTATCAACATCAACGATCTAGACATGGCCGTATGTCTGTCTGTCTATACGAGCTAGAGACTTCATATTTGGAATATAAGTTCTCGTAGTCCTGGGACAGATCAAGTTTGTTTAATTTTATCGATCGCTCAACCCGTTCAAAAGTTATCGATTAATTTCGATTTCAGACCAGTGTTTTTTGGCCATAGCTTGAAAGTTTAAGAGCTAGAGGTACCAAATTTAGTATGTATAGTCTCGATTAGCATACACATCTAACATATTTCACTTTTTGGATACCGTACCCCCATTCCCCCAAATGTCAAAACACAAATTTTGCAAGGTTTGACCTTGAAATTAGGTTTGATGAACCATTTTATAGCCAATGTTATGTCCTGAAAATTTTACAAACATCGGAAACTAAACACAGAAGTTAGCCTAAACTGCTTGCAGTATGTGTGTGTTTGTATGGATGTGCATTGATAGGTAAGTATGAATGGATGTGTAAGCACTCTTGTTTTAAATATAACTTGAAGAAATGAATTTAATTAAAGGCTGAAATTCCCACAATTCAGTTTTTAATGATTTTTAAGAATTTTGCTGAATTATTTTTATATATTTACTTTATAGCTGCAGGCTTTAGAGTTTTAGTACTTTAGACAGACTGTACTGTATAAGGTCCCTGACCACGAACTGCAATAGAAAGCAAAATACTAGATTGAAATGAACAAATAAGCCTTGAATAACTTATATTTAGTACATATTACAGCTAGACCTCGAGTTAATCAGTAACTTGTATGAAATTAAATGATAAAAAAACCATTTACTAAATGTTCCATTAAAATAGGTACTTCACACTATCCAAATAAATATATACTTTTAAAGGTACCTAATGCATTTTCACACCTCAAGAGACTCAACAATTTCCTATTAAACTTTCCAATTCGAAGGCGTGACATTTATTAGCGAATTTCTACTGAGTTTTAGTTCTACTGCTATATATTTAAATTGAATTTATAATGTCGCTAATTGCTTGGCATTTGTTTTGATACAAACTAAGGCATTAGTCAGCGCTTAGCTTTTGAGGTATTGAGTGATATGCCAGCCTATGTACGTCAGTAATCCCGAATCGCATCCATTTCAAAACAATTCTCAGTTAAACACCGTCTCAGAGCTTTGAGCTTGCAATCTTGGCGCTCTTTGCGCTCAGCATTGGTTTTGGTTAAAGCTCAGCTGTGACCGGTCTGTCGGTTTGTTTGTTTGTTGTTGTTTCTGTATAAAGCTATTGTTTATTATAGTTTAAGTGGACCGGCTTGCAGTTGGCTTGATTTATTTTTTGGTATAAATAGGCAGCTGTTGTAGAATTTTCAGCTCATTTCAAGTTTTTCTTTTGTGCCGTGTGGTTCCTGTCTCTAAGTGGTAGGTAACGGATCAACAGACTTTATTTAAGCAGTGTGTAGTGCGATAAAATATTGATATTTAAATAAGCAACTAGGACCACTAGTGCTTAAAGCTCAATATACAAATATGGGAATAACCAAAGGAACTTACTTTTTGAATTTAAGATCTAAATTACTGGTGTTTAAAACCTTTTCAGTTTATGTGGGAATATAACTATAATTAACTCATTATTAAATATTTTCCCAGTTTTTCGCATTTATATGTTGCGTGCCATTAAACAATGGTTACTTTATTACCATATTTAAAACTGATGTTTTCAGAAGCGTGCTTCAAGCTTCAACGAACTGCATAATTTGTTCGAAAAACATTACAAAATCCGATAATTGAGGTTGGCTTTGCGCCAAGACACATTTACGTCAAACCGATGAGTTTTTATTTAAACAAATGAAGCAACCGGTTATACAAAAAGACACACAAATATTGTAAGCACTTGAGCACCAAAAAAAAACAAAAAGAAGTCCAAATTAATGACAAAATAGACAAAACGCCGACGCCGACGCCAACTTGTCCAAAGCTGAACTTTAACATATAACAAGATATACGCACAGATGACTCGTATATTCGAGTCCCCAACTCTGTGGTAAAAAGTACCGTGGCAAACAGGATTGACACTTTAGTTGTTGTCGCTTGCTCTGTCTTTGTATCTCTGTTTTGGGGTCGTTAGGCATTGTGAAGGTCTTTGATGCTCGACTGCGTCGGCGTGTGAATTGGTTGCTTTGTATAAAAGATCATAGATCAATCGGCGGAGGCTGAATTAGTGGAACGTGAAACATGAACCAATAGTTGCCTTGAACTTGAAGCTTGATCAAACTTCAGAGCGGTTCAAATGCTTTCAGGAAACGATGTGTGCGCAATTCAAAAACATTTTCCCCGTCACGCTTCTCGAACTGTCGACGCAATAAATTATATGATTTCTTGTCCCAAACCCAGCTCAACGATCAGTTTAAAGGTAATGGAGTCGCACTTTTAATGGAAATGTACTGAAAACGGGTTTTGGCGTTTTTTATTCGAATTTCGTAGAGCTCCAAAAACCCGTTTATATGATTTTATCTAAAGCTCTTTTAATCAGCATGCAAATGCAACCTGGCCAAGCTGATAATTATATATGCACATATATGGGATCTTTCAAAGTCTGCGCTCTCATACGATTTATGTTCGACGCGTGCCTGAATTCTTTAATTTGTTCCCTCGTCACTCTTTTCTTTTCATCATTTGAACCCAATTTGCCGGCTTTGAGGTAATCTCATATCGTTTGCGCGAACGGGTCCAATTATTCAAGGCTAAACGCCAGCTGTGCAAACTGCATTAACAACTTGGCGTTGACAAACTGACAAACATAGGCGGATTCTGGTTTTCCATTCATACATAAATTTAAAATGCAATATGTAGATAAACAAACTATAAAAAATACTACTGCTACAGCAAAGTCAAGCTGGCCAAGGGCAATGCATGGAGAACAAAATAAAATAACGTTTATAAAATGTCACACTTCAGTGCAAATGTTAATTGATTAATTAGTCAAAACAAGCATTGGCAATTAACTGCAAAATTGAAATTTATTTGCTATTTGAAAGCAATAAACAGCTTGAGTTATTGCTGTTAACATAAACCTAGTAACTGGTTTATGAAGGATATAATTAGGAGACAATCTATACGAGTATGGAAATATTATTTTAAACATGATTTCTTGTTACCCTAAAGTTTTAAAATACAATATGACGAGACAAAATTAAAAATTGTTTAAAAAATAAATTAATTTTTCGAAAAATTTTATGAAATAACATCTTTAATTCAAGATTCTCACTATACATTTATTCACATATATATTCATTTCATTAAATACACATTAAAAGCAAACATTTATTAACAAAATCCTATTTGCTCCTTGAAAATTTTGTATGCCTGATGCAACTGTTTAACAAAATTAAATATAATAATAGTAAATATAAAATAGTATTCTGTCTCTGTTCTTTGCATTTAAATAATTCTTATTTTTTAAATTTAAATTTTAATTGTTATCTTTAGCATACAAATAAATTTTCCAATTCTTCTCGCTCATAAAAAATGTATTTTTTTTTTTCATTATTCCAGAAATTTTAATTTTAATTGTTATCTTTGGCTTACAAATAAGTTTTCAAATTCTTCTCGCTCATAAAAAAGGTATTTATTTTTCATTATTCCAGAAACTATGTTCCGTTTACTTTTAATTGCCGCCTGCTTGGCTGTCAGCGTCAATGCCTATTCCGAGGGCGCTCCAAAGGCTGCCTGTCGCGACCTGACGCCGCAGCATGGAGCCGAGCTGCAGACCAAGAAGCCTCCATATAGCTTCTCGGGTGCATCGCACGTGCGTGCCGATGGCAAGCTGACGTTGACTTTGGGCGGCGATGAGTTCTTGGGCTTCATGATTCAGGCGCGCGATGGTCAGAACCGTGTTGTGGGACAATTTAAGGTTGTGGACGAGCAGCACTCCCAGACAGTTGACTGCTCGGGACCACAGGTGAATATGGCTGACATAATTGTAAAACGTACTCAAAACTAATGGACATTCTCAATAACTACAGGATACGCTGACCCATTTGAAGGCAACCAAGGGCAGTCCGCTGAGCGGTCTGACCTTTGACTGGATTCCACCAGCAGGCTACAAGGGCAATGTGAAGTTCATGGCTACCGTGGTGCAGACTGGCTTCGTCTATTGGGTGGGACGCGTCACCAAGGATATTGATGTGGAGTGAATTGATTTGGCTTGAATATTTGTCAAATTACTTTGAGCACATTTGATTGTCTAATTGTTTTTTGGTTTATTTTGGTCCATTTGAAGGCTAATGGAATTTTTGTGATACATATTTCATGATTTATGTACATGTTTTTAACAGTTTGTTGATCACATACCAGTGTTTGAAAACAGTATTTTTTTTTGCAATAAAGTCAACTACGAAAATAACAAGGAAACGAAGTTTTTGGAATGTCACTTAAAAATATGCATTTCTTATAGGTTTGCCTGTTTTCTGTTAAGTCTTTTGGCAACATTCGAAATAATCAGTTAACAATAATGTCAAATGCAAAAATAAAAAGAGACAAATTGTTTTAAATGCTTAAAAATAAAGTCACGTATACGTATACATATAACTGATATTCAATACTGGTTAAAGGGTTAATACATTAGACTGGACTTAAACTAACTAAGAACGATAGCTTCATAACAGCTGCGATCACAGCAGCTACAGAATTGTCATTTTAAACTCAAATTCGATGGGCTTAAAGAGCTGCAACACTAAATCTCTCGTTTTTAATAATTGTAATTTTTACTCTTCTCTTGCAATAATAAATGGATTAGTGCTATAACACTTAAGTTCAGTGAAAACTCTCTTGGCCGGACAGTGACCTTTGAGCTATTTTTGTCCGCTATAGTGGTGGCCTGACTTAGAATTTTATTTATATATTTAAGATCTATTTTCAATATGCATTCAATATTTAATGTACTTAACATAGGAAAAAGCATTGTTTGGCAATTTTGTTATTCATTGTTAAAATACCTATTGCTAAGAGAAGCATTTTTTACAATTCATAAGATGAACTCTGTCCGCGTCAGTGTAAAGGAAGGTTCGCTCAAGCAAGTTAAAATTGTTCTGAAAAAATGTGTACAAAATAATGGGTAAAGAGAAAATGTCCGCTTAAGAGAGTTTCCATAATAAATGAGTTGTCTAAGAAACCCGATCATATAACTATAACTAACTATACCTCATCTTTATAATAATATAATGGTCCTGTATATTGAATACTTAGCACTTAATGCTTGTAAAAATTACTTCCAAATAGTTATTTGCATATATTATAGTTTCGTCATCGTTGGGACAAGGATTATGGAGCGGCAATATCTCGCGATATGGATTCTCCGTGCAATTGTATACGCTTTGAACAGCGATGTCATGGGTATGGGCCAACACATTAATACAGTTAATATCCGAGAGCGCCAGCATTTTCGTGCGAGAGGTAAAACAAATGGGCACACCATAGGTGTACAGCGTCTCCAAGAGGCAGGCGTGCCAGCTGTAATTATCTTGCTCCTCCGGCTTTACAGCATGCGGATATTTGCGCTCCACGAGTCCTTCGGTCAGATTGTCCAGAGCAGCAAAATCCGGGTCATAAATCATGATCAGTACGGGTTGGATTCTATGAGACTTAGCAAAGCGCTCGAAAGTCATTGAAAATGTGCGCTCAACAAATGTGCGTTGTTTGCCCTGTTGGGATAAATGGGTGATATAATTAAATATGTTATAAAATAAATATGTACAGTGGTCATTTGCAAAACGGAACGCTTTGCTGGTAACTCTATATTTAAACAATTAACTCACGTTTTGGTCAAATATAAGCAAGTCACCACTTCTCTCCTGTAGTTCATGTCCAATATAGGACACATGAAGGTGGCACACATCTGGATATTGCAGAAAAAAGAATTTCAGATGCATTGGGTCAAAATAGCGTCGATGTTGCTCCTGGGCGCCCACAACATAAACGTTGAGAACATCATGCGGTGTGGCCACAAACGAAATGTGAGTTAGCGCCAGACAAATGCTGCCAATGCCGCTAAACGAGGAGCAAGTGGCAAAGCGCTCATAGTCCGCCAAGGAGCGCCAAGGCTCGGCATACACCTCTATGCCTGTTGCATTGTAGAAGGACTCCACCAAATGGCTATGCTCCATGTTGCTGCGCTGCTTAAAGTGATCAATTTGCAGAGTGCTCGGCAGCAGTCGATAGGGCGAATAGTACAGAGCCAAAGTGCAGCACACGTCCGGCGTGTGATGGATGCGATCCATGCGGCGATGCTCTTGGGAACAGTAGGCGACGCCGGAACATCCCTCGCAGGCAATTAGCGGCTCCAGGCGAAAGCAGACCACACAATAGGCGGGATAGCCAATGAGCTCGGACTCACGACGCGTCAGTAGACGCCGCAGCTTGACTCGTGCCGCGAGCTGAAGCTGCGATATAGTCCCCTGCAGTTGGGAGCGTCCTTTGGGCGCACCCGTTAGCAGCAGCGGATGCGATATTTTCTGTGACTTTTGTAGCTCAATTAACACTCGGCAAAAGCCGCGATGGGATTGATCTTGGACCAGATGCTGCAGACTGCAGTAGCGTTGCAGTTTACAGCCTCGGCAAAGCACTTTTGGTAATTCAATTCCAATTGGCGTCTGCTTTGTGGAGTCATCCTCAAGCCACAACTGTTTATGTTGCGGTTGCTGTTGTGGTTGTTGTTGTTGTTCTTGCTGTTGGGGCAACAGCTGTTGCTGTGTTTGGATTTCGCGCGCTTTGTTCACAACACAAATGTAACACTGCAGCGCTGATGCATACTGCACATTATTTATGACTGACGCAGACATATTAATGGCAATATATTGCCAAATTTAAATGCCGCCTACACTTTGCGCGCACGAATATGCCAATTAGAGATGTCACACAATTTATATCGATATTTACAAAAGTAACGTTATTTTTTTCTGTATGTATAGCTTTCTTTCGATAGCACGTGCAGCCCTGCCAGACTGCACATAAACTAATAAGTGCCAGACGCAGTGGCAGCACTAAGCTTATTACTAAGGAATACATATTAATGGCTATATATATTTGCCAAATGTAATGCTGCCCTTGCTTTGCGAGCTGGCATATGCAAATTATAGATGTCGATGTTATTACACATAGTTTAATAGGTGGCAACGCTTTACACTAAACAGCTGTTCGTCATAGCTTTTCAGCGCGTACAACTTGTTTATAAGATTTTAGTCAATTATTTACTATAAATACACAGAATAACAACGTTGCACTATGTTGCGCAGTCTTGCGCGCAGCTTTGAATGTGCGCTCAAGCTGCAGCTGCATACAACAACACCTCTGCTAGCAACAACAACAAAAACTGCATGTCGCTCGCTCTTTACACAATACGAATACGAAGGACACACAAAATCAAAAAGCTTACGACAGCGGCGAAGATTAGCAGCCATGTGACACCCACAGGCAGCGAGACGGACAATGAATATGTACCGTATCGTGCAGAGCTGGAGACTGGCAGCCGCATTGCTGTTCTGATTGCAGCGCTACGCGAATCCTTCCGCCTTACCGACGACGAAGTGCAGCGCATTGTGACCGATGAGCAGGTGCAACGCTGCTATCGCAGTCGCTGCCTCACACACACGCTGGAAACGCTGCAGCTGGAGGGCGTCACTAAGCAGAGCTTTCTGGAGTATCCCTGGCTGCTGGCTCTGGAGCAGAGTAAGTTTGAAATATCAGGGAGCGTAGTTTAGTATAATATACCTATCTATGTATGTATGCATTTCTAGAACGTCTGGAACTCAAGCTGGAGTTAGTCAAGACAATGCATATGCATGATATCAATCACTTTGTGCCCTTTCTGCGTCTGACGGTGCCACGCCTACGCAAGCTAGTGCACGCCTTAAATACAGAGGCGAATGAATTGCCGCAAAAGAATCGCGTTTACTACATCAGCGAGAAGCTGGCAGTCAATCCAGAGATAGTCACCAAATATCTGTCGAAACGTCTGTTCATACTGGAAATGCCGTACGAAATGTTTGAGAAGAACCTGCAGCACATGATCCACTACAATGTGTCGCCCATTAATATTCTAAAGGACCTGTGGGCCTTTCGCTATACGCCAAAATCGGTAGAGCTGCGCTTGGAGCGCGCCCAGCGTGCCAAAAAGGATAAAATTATGCCGTGGATGGTGCGCTGCCCGGAGCCCATATTACAGCGGTGAGTAAAATATATACACTTTCAAATTTACCAACTAAAAGCTGATTGTTTGTAGCTCGCTGAAGCTTTCGCTGGACGAGCTACAGGTCCTGGGCAAGTTCTCGTCTGTTGTGGAGTATGTGGCGCATCGTTTGAGCTTTAGTGTAACCGAAACCAAAGCCATTATGGACAGGCATCCACAAGTGCACACAGTGCGCGTCACAAAGGTTCTAATAATCTATAACTAGCCTCATTTACATTTACATTTTCATATTTCAATTGTTCCTTGTGCCTTGCAGATTAAGGAGGTGTTGGACTATCTGCTTAATGAAGCCCAATTCAATCGCTTTGAAATCGCTCAGGTGCCACGCATTTTGTGTCATAGCTTAAAAACCACACAGCAGCGCATGAAGGAGCTGGCTTCCCTCGGTTGTAGACCCTCCACGCTGGTCATTTTGTGCCGCAGCAGGCGAGAGTATCAAAAGTTTCTACAACAATGGGGCAGTCCGCGTGGAGCGCCACAGCAAGAGCTGAGTAGCTAAAAGTAACGCCAGATCCTCATTTCGTATAGTGACTGATTCTTATATATTTTTGTATAAACTTGCGACAAGTTGTTGACTAGCTTTAAGTCTTAAATTCAGTCCGTTAATAAATGAAGTAATGTTTTGAAAAACAAATAAATTTGTTGTAAATTTCCATTTTTGTGTATTGGGGTTTTCACGCAGTTATTTTGACAGCAACATTTTAAATATTTGATTAACTTGCTTATTATGTAGACATAAATACATGTATATATATAAATAATTAATGAAACATTTGAATGCGTGATTAAATTTAAACAACTTGCTTAGCTAACATTTAAATACGTTTTGTGCTTTCTTCATGAATACCATTCAATAATTGTACTTGAAACAGAGCAGAGCATTCCGCATGATTGATTTGTGACTGTTTGAACAGGACTTAGGAGCTAGAGAAGACATTGAGAAGAAGCAATCGGGTTGAACTTAGTTTCGAAATACATAAATATAAAGCTTTTGTTTAAACATTTGAATACCATTTGATGATCCCTTCCTTTGGGGTGCTCTCAGAACCGCCATATAAGCTCGTTACGTTGCGACCTCAAAAAAACTAAAAGCTAAGAACCTCTTTGTGACAACTTAGAAATATCTTTGGTTGGTGTAGCGGTATAGGTATATATGTAGGTAGGTAAATCAACTAGGTATATAGATTGAACTGGGGAATTTAGTCACGTAGCGCCCGGCGCCGTTCCCAGGCCACCTGCATGGACCAAATGCTCAACGGCCGCATGTAGCCAATGGAGCGATAACGCTTCTCGCCATATAGGGCCTCGGGCGTCTCAAAGTTCATGCCGATGCGCTGCGAAATGGTCTTGTACATGCCGCCTGCGGTCTGGAAGGCCTCCTCGAACATTCCCTCCTGTATCATGGTGGCAGCCAGAGCGTACACAACGCCCGGCCACACCTCCTCGGCCTGGATGTTGCTGCTGTCCACATGTCCCGGCTTTGTGGGCTCGCTGGAATTCGCTATGAACCCGTTCGCGGCACCGATGTTGCCCTCATGAAAGCCCATCACATTGTTGTCGTAGATGCGTTTTAGGGCGGTGCGCACATTCTCCTTGGGATAGATCTCATAGTCAAAGCCGCAGGACTTTAAATACCAGTGGCCACACAGCTGATCGGCCATAATTGTATCGCGATGATTGTGCGACTGATCGAAGCGATAGTAGCTGCCATTCCAGAGCTTCTCCTCCATCGAATGCTTGCCCTTCTCCAAAATGTCCTGATAGCGCAAGCAATCGTTGGGCTGATCCAAAAGCGTGGCCATTACGGACATCGTCTGCAGCGCCGCCAGCCAGAGGCCAGCGCAATATGCACTGGGTCCATCCATGACCCAAGAATCGTAGGTCTGATCCGGCATTTTGGTGTTCTCGATGAGTCCATCATTATCCTTGTCGAACTCAATGGTGCGCTCCATTATGGCCTTGCAGGCTCCATACATGGCCTTCAAATAGGTCATGGCATCCATGAGATAGACCTTACCGTTAGTCTCATTGATGTACATGGATGCAGATTTGCGATTCTCTGAAAGAGTGGAGGAATTTTGTATTAGAGATTTACAGGCTTTAAGATATTTACACATCTTCCAAATTAGTTTGTCAAATATAATCAAATTTAAAACATAAACTCTTTACTTTTAAAATACTCTTTCTAATTGAATCATAATCTTTTGAGTAATTTAAAATCGTATTTGTTTACTATCTTTTTAACTGTTATTTAAATTAGTTCTTTTTAGTTTTTTGCAAAGAAATACACCATTTCGAATTTTAATTTTTAAGTTTTAAATGTAATAATTTAGAATTTGTTTTTTGTTTAGGGATTTACTTTAGCTATTTTTAAACTTTTCTTTATTTTGATACTAATTTTACTTTAGAATTTTACTCAGATTTATTTTAATTCTTACGTTGCTTTTCATCCGCTGAGTTCTTGCGTTTGTTGTCCTGCGAGTACAGCTCATACAAGCTCTCCTTATCGATAAACTCAATGGAGCTGAACTTGCTGGCGTTGTCCGCCTGTGCCTGGGCCAGCTCATTGAGCACATAGTAGTCCCTGTAGACCTGCAGCACAAACTTCGTATTGAGATCCTTCCACTCATTCACATCGTGTATGTTGTAGCAGTTAATTAGCGTAAAGGGCTCTTCAAGAGAATAATATATTATTAGCTGATTATACTCTTTTCGAAGAAAATAGTATATTAAGTTTGTCCTGAAGTTTGTAACGCATAGAAGGAAGCGTCTGAGACCCCCAAAAGTTACTGCCAATATGCTTATAAAAACAAAACAAATTGATCTAGCCATGTCCGTCTGTCTGTCTGTCTGTCTGTCTGTCTGTCTGTCTGTCTGTCTGTCTGTCTGTCTGTTTGTCTGTATGTATGCAAACTAGTCCCTCAGTTTTTGAGCTATCGCGATGCAACTTTGCACAGACACTTATTATTCAAGGGGACAGCACATTGGTCGGAGCCGGCCGGATCGGACCACTATATCTTATAGCTGCCATACACCTCAAAGTCGGTTTTGGCCATAAATCCGATGTTTTCAAAGCAATTGCCTTAAATTTCCTTGTACACTTGAACATCCTTATAACTCATCAATGGGTAAAATCGCAAATCGATTGAGTCATAAACAGCGAAGATATGCGTCATTAAATATTTTGAAAAAACAGGTGCATATGAGCAAACAAAGTCAAGCGTAAGAAAGCTTTTGATAGTCTGCTCTTCAAGGTATTTTGTCATCGATCATCAAAACGGTTTGTGGCGTAAGGCGTTAAGAGCCGCGCTAACGAACGCATGTTTCGCAAGTTCAAGTTCGAGCCTCGGGCGGCGACTGATTGTTAATTTAATACTTTTTATACTCTGATACCGAAGGTACTCATAGTATATTGGTTTTGTCGAATGTCCGTCAGGCCGTCCGTCTGTCCGTCTGTCTGTCTGGATGAACGCGCGTATTTCCGAAACGATATTAGATAGACTCTTGAAATCTTTTGCGTTATGATTATAGCTATCTGCTTCAGATCAAGTTTATTCCAAATTTATGCCACGCCCACTGGGAGGCTGGCAAATCGATAACATGTCGATACACCTCAAATCACAAATCGATTAAACGTGAATAACTCCCACAATTTTGAAGCTAGAGTAATCAAATTTGGTAGGTATATTGCTGGTGACCTCCCGAAAAAATTGGATCCTAGGTTAATCGGCCACGCCCATTATAACGCCCACCAGCCCCCCTCCAAAATTAATTTGAAATGCTTATATCTCCCGCAGTTTTAGAGCTAAAGTCACCATATTTGGAATATATATTACTGGTGACGTCCTCTACCGATTACCAGAAACAAAATTTCGACCACGCCCACTCCCGCCCCCGTAATCGCGAAAATCGATATACATGAATGCACAATTCGATAACACGTGTATATTTCCCGCAATTTTGAAGCTAGAGTCCCAAAATTTGGAATTTAGACTAGGGCTGACCAGCCCAAAAGATTGCGTCCTGGATTTTCCGGCCACGCCCACTAGAACGCCCCCCAGCCACCCCGCCCCCACGAAACACGGAAGCTTATATCTCGCACAGTTTAAGAGCTAGGGCCACCAAAATTGGAGGATAGACTTATTGTCAGCCCCCCAAAGATCGGCAAAAAATTTTGGGGCCCCGCCCCCTCCCGCCCCCAAAAATCGCGAAAATTTATATCTTCCACAGTTTTAGAGCTAGAGTCACCAAAATTGGAGGATAGACTTATTGTCAGCCCCCCTAAAGATCGGCAAAAAATTTTGGGGCCCCGCCCCCTCCCGCCCCCAAAAATCGCGAAAATTTGTATCTTCCACAGTTTTAGAGCTAGAGGTCACCAAAATTGGAGGATAGACTTATTGTCAGCCCCCTAAAGATCGGCAAAAAATTTTGGGGCCCCGCCCCTCCCGCCCCAAAATCGCGAAAATTTATATCTTCCACAGTTTCAGAGCTAGAGTCATTAAACTTGGAAGATAGAATTCTGGTCAGCCCCTCTAAATATCGGTTAAAAAAATTTGGGGCCACGCCCCTCCCGCCCCCAAAAATCGCGAAAATGTATATCTTCCACAGTTTTAGAGCTAGAGTCAAGAAATTTGTAAAATAGACTTCTTGTCACTCCCTCTAAAGATCGGCCAAATTTTTTGGGGCCACGCCCCTTCCCGCCCCCAAAAATCGCGAAAGCTTATATCTTCCACAGTTTTAGAGCTAGAGTCACCAAAATTGGTAGATAGACTTCTGGTCACCCCTCTTAAGATCGACCATGCCCCTCCCGTTCCCAAAAACTTGGAATGCCGATTTCGGGTCACCCAAACACCAGCAAAAATTTTCTGTTCACTTGCTTTCCGCTGTTCAGCTGTTCTTAAAATGGTATCAGAGTATTACGCAGTCGGCTCCGCCCGACTGCAACGTTCTCACTTGTTTCTTTTTCTTCCTTTCAAATATATAACTGTAATCAAATTAATTTGCTTCCAATGGCTTAGAACAAATACAATGCCACGCGAAAAAACAAATGCTGTCAAACGCGAGTTGCAGGTTGCAGGAAAACAAAACAAGGAAATTTGTAACAGTCGGCTCTTCAAGCAATTTTGTCAGCGATCATCAAAACGGCTTGTGGCGTAGTGGGTAAAGTTGCGAACTGGTGAGCGAGAGGTCCCGGGTTCAAGACCAGCGGCGACTGGTCATTTATTTTCATTTTTTCTTATTCTTCTTTTCAAATATATAATAGCTGTAATCAAATTCATTTATTTTAAATTTCGTAAATTGTTTCTAATTTTTTTTTTCATACATAAAGTAGCTTTAATAGAATAATTCAAAAGAAAAATTTAAATTCATTGGCAAAACCAATGCCACGCGAAAAAAATAATAGGATCTCAAATTCTGAATATAAGCTCTCATATGTTCTGATTAAGTTTTATGACAATTCAATTTCCGACAGCGGCCTTGAAAGGTATAAGAGCAACAGGCACAAAATTTGGTATGTATATTGTAGTATACATATGTAATGTAGTTTTGACTTTTTTGGAAAAACTGAAACTTGTTTATTGTTCAATTCGGTAGCACTTATGAATGCTAAGGGACGCGTCCACGAGCTGCGGATAGTGAAACGTCCTTTTTACATGAATACCTTTATATATTTTATTTTATATGTAGGGGTATATGTATGCGACATTAATATCTGCGATTAAATAAGCAGTCACGGAAAAATAGTAACAATTGCTTTAAGGTTTGAAAAGAGTATTTAATCTTCGGCACGCCGAAGATAATCCTTCTCCACTTGTTTTAGATTAGTTTAACAAAAGCAACTTACCTTCATCGGGATCACCCAGATCGTGTGGCACACAGTTCTTGACCTTGCGCGGCATAACCTTGCCAATCGTAGAGCATTTTACGAGTATCATTGAGCTCAGCGGCAATCGCATCCTTGAAATCGTACTGCAAACTCACTTGCAAATTGGGCCACAGATGCGCCAAGGCGGGCGACGCATAGAAATGCACATCGTATGTATTATACATGCGATATTCATGACCCTCCAGATAGCCAAAGCGACCATAGGCCAGGCGCGGATCGTCAAAGGCCAGCGGCTTGCCCAGCGACGAGTTGCACTTGAGCCACAGCGTGCCGCCATCCGAGATAAAATATAGCTGATTAAATATGGCACATTTATACCAATCGGGCAGGCCGCTGCAAATGGGAGAATATGTTAGCGCTGCTTAGACTTTGAAGTTCAGTGTATAGTAAAGTGGTCGCTAGGAAATGAGTAGTCTACAAATATGATAACAATATTATCTAGATTTTCCAATTTGCTAGTGACCACTGTACTGGAAACCTACTCATCATTTAGTATGGGTCGCTGCCAGGCATCGATGAGCCGCTCCCAGCTGGCATAGTGCTTCAGCGCATATTCGCATATCCTGGGACCCGACTCGCCGCTGTCATCAAAGTATTTGGTATAGTAGCGCGTGTGTGTTTGCAGTTTGCGTGGAAATTGAATATTGGGCATGTCCCAGGCGAGCACGAATTCCAGCTCATGCGAGGCCTGCGGCTTGAGCGCCAACTGAGCGCAGACGGCGACACCAATGTCCTTGGCTGTATACAGAATTTGAGATCTTAAGATTGGGCTTAGGAAGACAGATTCCACTCACTCTTAAGCGTCTCCGTGGTTGGCTGCTCGCTGAGCTGACCGTGCTCCTTCAGCTGCATCCACAGCTGCTCGCCGTTGCCAGCCGGATCGAATTGGGGACACCGCGTGATGCTAATCTCGGGCAGGACGCGACAGGCGAGATTGTAGCTGCACGGCATGTCGGCGATCGTCTGCCGAATGGCCACGCCCTTGGCATTGCCCTCGCCAATCAGCTGCGACTCGGCATTGCCCTCCGCATCCTGTTTCTTGTTGCCGGTGCCGTTCTTAAACGTAAACGTTATCGACACCTTTCGCTCCTGATCGCACACATTCTGTGCTGTCCAAACGAACACGGCGCACGGCAAACTGGACTCCTTGTAGTCGTGTGGAATGACGGGCGAGATCTGGCGACAGATCAAGCGCACGCCATAGTGCGACAGATCGTATTCGGTCCAGGCACGTGGATACAGACCCGTATAGCTGCAGCGGGAGTCATCGATGTTGGAGTGCCAGGCACTCAGCGGCTGCCGTGGACGACTGCTGCAATTGGGCAGTTGACATTTAGATATTGGTGCTTCGGCCTCATCGGCCTCCGCATTGTTGTTGTTGGTCTTTGCCTTGAATGATTTCGTGCTACAGATATTGATGGATGGTTTTTTTTTGTATGGAATATGTTGATCAGCGCGCAAAAGCAAAGCAAACCAAATCGCAATCCCAAAAGCAAATAACAAACCCAAATTCATACAGAGAAAAGTTCGTTCATGATTATCATCCATTTTCCCCAGATTCAAAACGTGTTTTGATCGTGATTATAGAGTTTTGGTTGTTGTAGTTGTTGTTGTTGTTGTTGACGTGTGTATTTTATATATTTTTGGTGGGTGCAGCAAAAATGAGAGAAAAAAGTATCATATTGTGAAATTATAAATAAAATTCATTAGAGCTTGGCACACAGGTCTTCTATTAATCGATTACCAGAGCCAATATGAAGTATTATTTTGTGGAAAAGTGTGGAAAAGGGGGTTAAATACTACATTTAAGAAATTACAATAGAGTAGTTGGAAAAGTTATTAAGAATAACATACATTTATTTACATATTTAGCAAAGTAAAAGAGGATTCTTTGAGGTAAAGTTGCCAATGGTATAAATTTGGAATATACACTGCATTTATATACTCGTTCATGGGGATTAGTAGAAGAGTTATCAGTAGGAACTATATTATTATTATGTTATTAATATATTTGTATAAGTCAATACACAAATAGAGCAACGATTAGTCATGATAGACTCTAGAGATTAGTGCTATTGAGATTACAAATAATTAGCTTGATTATTTCATATCTCTGAGTCATGAGGAAATACCTTGAATAGAACTGATGTTACCATTATCACAATATCTATTATTATTATTAAATTTAAGAGCGTCACTATACCATATTTGAGATAAATATAAATGCATATTAATAAATAAGAGACAATGCGAATTGTATTTACAATTTACTGTAAATTAAATTTAAATTGCTTGCATTTAAATAATAATACTGTTAGTAAACATAGCCCCAGTTGCATCAATATTATGAATTGCTTTGAGAATACATAAAAAAAGAAACAATCTATGGAAAGCATATTGCAATAGACAAGCGCGTGTGTGAATCCCAAAGGAATCTCAGCAAATTGCGTATATTAGAAGGACACATAAGTTGCATAGAATAGGAAAAAGCGAGAAAATTAAAAGCTTTAGAGCACAAAGTAAAGGCACAGGTGATAGCTTTGGAAATGGCAATACTAGTAGATTACAAATCCATAATAATCAACTCACCCGCACTTGGAAAGCAAACTCTGAAAGATGGTGCAGCCCTTGTGATCCTTAATGGTGACTATAAACTGATTCGCTTGCACCACATTGTATTCATAAATGCCCGGACGCATTTGAAAGCGACAGAATTCGCCGGCAAAGCCGCGTCCAATGCTGCCACCGCCGATGCCCCCAAGGGGCACGCCATAGATCTGCTTGCCATTCTCCATGTAGTAGTAGTCCATGTAAACCCGACGACCTTCGCGCGACACCTTCCAGTAGTAGGCCGCATATCTGGAAAAGAAAATCAAGCGGGTGTTCATCAGATTGGAGCTACCCTAATGTGCTTTCGCTTCATTATGACGATGATGTCACAAGCGCGTGAATGTTTGCCTAGCCCCAATTTGGGTGGCTCACACACACATACGTATACAATAGGTAAGGGGTTGCTTTGTTGACTTGACTGCTTTTGGGGGTTGCTGTTGTTATTGTTGTTGGGCACACAACGCGTATATCGAATTTAGGGCTGGTCACTTGGCCAGCTTAACAGTTTGCCCAGTGTCTCATTTTGAAGGTCAGTGTCTCAGTGTCTCAGTGGTCTACATTTGCCAAAGTCAAGTGCAAGTGTGGGGCGAAACGGAAACCAGCCAGAATTGTGGTATAGAAACCCACCGAGTATTATGTCAAGAGTATGAGCTAAAAGCTATGTTAAATTAAATGGGAATTCAAGCTGAATTATATAGCTTAGTCATAAGCTAGAGTCTAGACTTTAGTTAAAGGTAATATGTATGCAATACATATCATAATCATAGCCTAATATTATATTTATCATTAACATTACCATAAATTTTTATAAATTATAAGAATTGTTCCAACCTTACACCTTATATACACATTTAGCAGCTCTGAGTTTGTTTTTAAACCAAAGATTACTAGATATTTTAATATTTACAAACAATTGATATTAAATGTCACAAAATGGCTAGTTTTCTTTTTGAACCTTTTTTGTGATTGTTGCCGCAATGCAGATGAAAAAACTTTGCACAATTTATTTGCTTGGCTGTTTACCAGAAGTTTCATTCTCTCTATCTCATACCACAATAGAACAACTGCCTCTTTTCATTTCTCTAATAAGCCACCGAATCGCTTTAGGTTACCAAATTGGCGTGATAATTCAAACACACACCTTTTATGCTGACTAATGTGCCACTGTTGTGAATGCTAATAAGATAAGCGAACAATGCAAATGTTTATTTTATAAATAGTATTCAAACGAAATGTGACTTAATGGTTGTCGTACACATAATAACAATAAAAAGCTTAAATGAACCCATTCAATTTGCTCAATTTAAATAACAAATAACTGCATCCAAAGCCAAGCAGATGGAACTCATTATAGACTCGTCAGACTCAAAAGGGGGGTTGGCAAGGGGGCAACAAGCAAGCACATTCATGCAACGCATGATTGACTCAAAAGGGATTTACATTTCATGTGGCAAACGAGATAAGAGCCGCAGATGCGCTACACAATTTCATTTATCCAATTATTTTCAATTAAAAAATGAAATTTCAGCGTGCAGATTATACTTATAAAAACTTCCACTTTGAGTCTCTTAGCCATTTTTTCTGCTGTAACTTAAAGCGTTTTGCAATTTATATAATTAAGCAATAAATGTGCGATGCTTCTTTGGTCAACCGCAACTGATTCCGAACATTCCATTGGCAGCACGCGAGGCTGTCGACTTTTTAATTAGCCCTTAAAATTGCGCTATTTATGGGCATTGTTGTTCAGGACAGGGCCTAATGACATGACTCTTGGCAGTTGAAGAAACCTTTTCTTGTAGGGGTAGTAAGTGGATGTCTAGTCAGTAGAAAGTAGACATAGATAACAATTAAAACTGTGGGGGAGTAGCGTCTTTAGAAATCTATTCCTACAAACTCAAATCAATTGTACTTCTGTAGCGTAAAATATATTCCCTGAATAAATGCAAGAGTACATATGTAAATATATTTTCGCACATATATTTGTTGTTGGATGGTGGTGTTATATTTACCAAACAATAATATTCGTATGAGTACCATTTAATGTAACATTTCTGCATTTATAAATGCTATCGATAACTTATCGACTCTTGATTTATAAGCTCACAACAGTTAGCTGGCATTTGTTTCTATTTCTGAGCGTAGAGTAGGATTAATTGGCTGTTTTTACATTTTGTTATGAACAGAATTAACATTCCAAGATTTTGCGCTTACTTATCGATTTTTGATTTATGGTTTCCTTTGGTAAATATGAAAGTCTTTATTTTGCATTTTCCATATAATATTCGGGTGTTACTTTGTTTAATTTAAATTCCAGATATCATTCATCACATTTGATCGATCATGTGCCACATTTTCATTTGCTGTTCCATAGAATGACTTCTTAAATCAAATCCAAGACATTTTTTCCAGCTGTCGATACTTATCGATTCTGGTTTTATGATCGCATTTGATAAGTTTCACACGTTCCACATATTGCATGGGTGTAACTCGGCATAAATCAAATCCGATACGATAGTTGTCGATAACATATCGACTGTGTATTAACACTCTAACTTGATCAGTTGTTCGCTTGACGTCTTCTTTTGATATGTTTCGTATACTGCATAGATGTTCATTGGTTCAAATGAAATCCAACACATTTGTTACAGTTATCTTCGATAACTGATTGATTCTGGATTTAAGATCTCACTTGAATCGGTTGTTCGCTTAACGTCTTTATTTGATATGTTTCGTATAATTCATAGGTGTTACTTGGCTTACATCAAATCCAAGGTGCAATTACTAAAGGACAATTGTAATTTTTGTTGGCCGTCCAGCCTCAAAGTACCGAAAGGGATTACGAGTGGAAACTACTAAATTTGTACCTAGATATCAAGAGAATCAATGAAACTTTTCCTGCACATGCCACACAGAGAAAGCCGCAAAGAGCATCAGCATCGAGGAGTCTACATATATACTGCTTAGCATGGTGTCTTCTGCTTCAGATCCAGCTCCGAGTCGCCAGCGCCAGCAAATTCACCAGACGAGCGGCTACGCAACTTGGGCGTCTCAGTGTCCGCCGGCAAAGGTGCAATCCCAGTTAGCTCTTCCTCGCAGAGCACCGAGGCCAAAAGCTGGGCAACGAATTCGGCACGTTGGGCCAGAAAGGAGGCCTGCTCCTCTGGCGGACAGGGCGCCGTAGAGGCGACCGACAGAAATGGGTAGCAGAGGTAACGTTCGCGCTCCTGCTCCAGCTGCTTGGACTCTGTGGCGGACAACTCCTCGTCCTGTTCCTCCTGAATGGTGCGTAGCATGACCGTACCAGACTCCCCATTGTGACCACCCAACAGCTCATTGGCACGCTGGGACAGCTCACTGAACTCGACCAGCCGCTGAGCGGGACTGGCTATGGGTGCTGGACCCGGACCGGGTCCGCCTCGCAAGCGCTGACCATGCACCCGCACACCGCTCGCTGGAAAGCTCTCCAGCTGCATGCGCGGCGTCCGATGTCGTTGGCCGCGTGTCCGGGCGATCTCACCGGGCGGATAGAAGGAGCGTCGCAGGCTCTCCATGTTGCCACTGGCGCCAAGGAAGTTCAGGTTGCGTCCGCTGTTACTGGAGTTAAGCGACTGATTGCCGACGACGCGCAGATTGCCACCGGATCGATTGCCCCCTGGGCGACTGGTGGGCATCGGCTCATTGATGCGCATCATGTCCGCCAGCGAGGAATGATTGAGCTGCGGCGTTCGCTCCGTGCCGAGACGATTACGCGCCCGATCCAACAAGGACTGGCGACGCACCGGATCCGGTATTAGAAAGTTATTCTCCACATTGTGATTGCTGCTCGAGCCCAGCAGGGTGACACTTTCGGACACCCACGGAGCCACCTCAATGGCACCCGGCTTGGCCACACGATACGCGACCGGGGCGGGGAAACGTTCGCGCTGATAGCTGCCATTCGGATTGAGCGGCTCCAGATACAGTTCCAGTGAGCCCTCGTTGCGATTCATTAGCTCATTGCGGGATGTGGCCGCCGATGCGAACACCGCCAGCTGTTCATCCTCCAGGAACAGACGCACCGCCTGCTGCTGCTCGAACAGGGTGACAATGGTGGACACCAGCAGGGTGCTGGCGCCCACATGCTCAGCGGACACGTGCTCCAGGAATGTGGACTCATTGTAGCCCCATTGCTTACAATAGGGACAACGATAGCTCTGCGGCGGATCATTCAGATATTCACCGCCAAAGTATAGCTCAATATCGGCGGGCGTATAGACGCACTTGACGGGATGATCGAACAGATGCTGGGCGGTTGTGAAATCATTGTCATAGCAGTCGGCGCACATATTGAAGTCCTGGCAGCTCAAACAGCGATAGCAGCGACCCGTAAAGTCCAGTTTGCTGCAACCCATGCACACAATGTTTTCATGTCGGTTCATCGCACGATCTTTGCGAGATATTTGGAGTTTAATGCAATCAAGTGAATTGAAAGCAATCTTATCCGACTTACCCAATTGAGGAAATATCAAGAAATTGCGCCTCTAAACTTATGCACACAACGCTTTCAAACTGGTTACTTCAATACATAGGAAATTACAAAATATATATATATTTATATATATATATATAGAAGTAGCTCGTTGTCATAAATTGTTAAGGTCTTTTAGCTGCTTGATTCGGATTGATTTTACAAAAGCATATTGACATGATAATAAAGTCAGTGGACGACTGCCTAAAAACATAAATCATGAGACATACGAAAGGTTCTGAAATAATATGCACATTATTATATACTCATTCCAGCAAGGACGCAAGGTCCATGCCCTTCACAAATGGAAATTATTGAGGCATAGGTCTCACAAAGTTATAAAAAGTTGTATACAATGCTAACACTATTAACTATCTTAAAATTTAGTAAAAAATATGGTTTTTCGGTATACATTTCTCGAATGTACAAATGTTAATGCATTCTAAGACATAAAAGTAATATGAACCACAAAATATCTATCCATATATTTCAATGGGCTAACTAGTTCAGAATGCTCTAAAAGTTGATGTGAAAAAAAATGTTTGCCAAATAAAAGTTTGAGTCCTAATTGGAATTAGCAATTCGCAATAGTTTAAACAAATTAAAAAAATGTATATATATATTTTATGGGCGTTCCAGAAAAGAACCAAAAATATTTAATTAAATCTCAAGACTTCAAATGTACGATTAAAAGAATCCATCAGATATATATCTACGAGTGCGAGTTAGTCAAGTCTAGTCAAGGATTTATGTAATAGATATTTTTAGTTTCAGCTAATTGCAACACGACTGCAATTTATTCCAGGCACTGACGCCCGTTTGCTGCCCTGCAAACAAAGTTATAAATTAGTTTCATTCTATCCATTTAGCCATCCATCAGGTGGCCGGCAAAGTGCAACAATATTGCTAACTTCATTTGTAACTTGCCACAAGCAATTTGCTTTGCTCTTTTCCTCTATCCTTCGCAGCTATCCGCCCCCAAAAGCCCACTTGACCCCTCGCTGACCTGCCGCCCACTTGCCACCACCCACAAAGTTATCCTGTAGAGGGCAAAAATAAAATAGTTTTGAGCACTCGCTGAGCGTTGCAATGTTTTCAGAATTAGGGGGACGCTTGCAAGGCCTTCAGGCCTGCAATTCAATTAAAAGGCTATTTTCATGTCAGCAACAGGACAACACAACAGCTCGGCACAGACTCTGTCGAAATGGACTCGATAATCAAATGCCTAGAAGCGATGAATTCAGGTATGAGAATGGGGTCAAAAATTGAATGCAAATTGTGTGGGGACTGAGACTGTATGGAAACTGCCAAATACAAATTGGCAGACTTTTCAATGGGATATTCTATCGATTTAAAGTGGATTCTTGAATTCACAAGCGTAAAACTAATATACATATAAATAAGTTGAGATAAAATTAAAAAATATATATACAACTTTTTTATTTCTACTCTATAGACAAATATACATTTTTTGAGGACTTGTTATAAGACTAGTTAAGTCTACTTGCTTTAGACTATATTTGATAAGCTAAACATAATATAAGCTGGAAAAGATTCTAAATTTTAGCCATTTCAATAAACTAAATTTCCCATTTTATGTACATCGATTCCATCAACACTAATTTTAAGAGCTTTTAATCTCACAGCTCGTAAATTAAATTTTCCAAAATTTTATATTATAAATAACTCATTCAGCTGCATTGAAAATGCTACATATCTCCATAAATATCAATATTCCCGTCTAATATGCAGCGCATAGATTTAGGAATTTAAAATCACATTTGTCAGCATTTCAGACAGAAGTGGAAGAAAAACGCAAGACAAATCTAACATGCAAAGCCAAAAATAAACAAAATGCGACAAGTTGAAAAACGAAATGAAAAAGCGACAAAAAAACTAAACAGCAGCCAGCCAGAAAACTCCCCAAAGACATAAGAATTGTTCACTTTTATGGAGACGAGCTGAAGATTTGTTGTTCTTACCATTGTTGTTGTTGGACGGCGACAAATGAAATGCCTGGCATGGAAAAACAATAAGGAAAAGTGCTATTGGGAGTGCAGCCAGAATGCCTCGATGAGTTTATGATTTGAGTGTAGCAGAAAAAATGAAACAGAGCGAAACGTCTTTTGTCATCCACTTTGGTAGGGGAGTCAGCTATCCACTAAGATGCTGGCAATTCAAGGATGCAGTTGAGAATACACAGGAGGATACAGCAACAACAACATATTTGCTTGCCAAAGGCATTTCATGTGTGACATCAGATGCGGGGGACATTCAAGTATTCAGTTGTCCTACCGAGAAACGAGTCCACACATTATTTTCATGTCATCTTTGATTGTGTGCAAAGCGGAATGCCAATAAGGAAACGGAAATTACTGCGATGATGACTGAAGCACAATTTGTTACATTGAACTCACTGTGAAATTTTGCAGCTGTATGCAAAACGCTGCCTTCTTTCATGTGGGTCACTGTTTCGAGCTTATCGCTCAACTTAGAACTGGAAATATATGATCACATATATATACCATAGCCATTATTTCCCCATATGGCAAAGCTTTTGGTAATCATTCCAGCCACTTTTGTTTATCAAAACGAAATCTTCAAAATTGAACAGCTGAAATGTTGTCATGATAAGATTGTTGGGAGACAGGCAAGCAGCGTTATCTGGTGGTTTTCAGAAGAATAATTAGTCTGAGCAAAGGCGGCTCTGCAAGACATATGACGTCATTACTTAATATTATATATTACTGTAAACAGCAAATCCAAATCCAACGCCGACTGACTATTTGTTTTTGTGATTGCAAGTATTTGCAATGCGTATAAAGTACTTGGCAACTTTGGCCAAGCAGATTAAACTGAATATTGCATAGAAACAAAACGGTTTTCTCATTTTCTGGGCTATTCTTAGTTTAAATGCTAACGATAATAATATACGCAATGTAATTGAAACATCACCAGAGTTAATAAGGGTTCACTCAATATTATTTTGAAATCATGCCTATTCGCCAAAAACAACATTTAGCGACTCGTTATAGGCCGTAAAAAATTGTGATTAAGAGCCAACAAATTTTGAGCAGGCTTTGCTTTTATTTTAGCTGACAAGGCTAAACAACATTCCCAGATAAGGTATAAAATGATGCAACATTGCGATAAATACAACCTACAACCAAAGCGTTATATGACTTCAAAATATAAATACCAAACTTTTATCTCTAAATATATATACTATATACAAATGGTGCCAGGCAGCGTCACAAAACTAAAAATATGAATGGCAAACATTTGAAGTAGATAGCAAAAGTTGCACAGAGTTGTCATTTGAAAGATATTTATCAACAATAATGTTAATAAGGCGAGGGAGGGTAAATGTTTGTTTAATGAGAGATAAGAATTGCGATGAGAGTAAAAACTTTAAGATACAGATATGCAAAAGAAAATAAAACTTTTATCTGTTCTTCTGTAGTATGTACTTAAAAAGAACAAGACTCCCAAGAAGCTGACCCACATTTGGAAGGAAATGCAGGCTTACAAGTGAGTTCATTGCACTGCATATAAGAGCCAGCAGGTGGGTGGGTGGCAGTTTTGGGTGGTTGCTGGGCATTTCAGATAGGTCAGTTCGCAAGTCGCTGATTGCCTAGTTGGCAGCCCATAAATGGCACAGCTGAGAATTCGTGCCTGACGTGTCGACTGCCGAGTGTTTGTGAAAGCCAGGGCAAACAAACTACGAACATGTTTCAGCTCTGTTTTTTGTTACCGCCTCGAATGTGGCCAGGACACGCTAACGGGCGCCCCAAGTTGGCGCCAATGCGGGCAGACAAAAGGGGCGGCAATTCGGGTTGTGGCGCCGCTGACATCCATGCGGGTAGCGACAAAGGCCAAAAACTGACATTGTACAAGTGTAAGCCCAAAAGTCGCATAGTAATATGGTTGTTATCAAAGGACTCGCTTTCAATTGAAGTCGAACAAAGCAACGAGCATATCAGGCAATCCTTATTGGACATTGTCCTAGGCACTGACAATAGTTAATAAATAAGACAGTCTTTACATTAGGTGCTTTAGGCGCTAGAGTTGGGTGTGTCTTTAAGTTTTAGGGCAAAATATAGTTTTTTTTTTCAATATTGGTATATAAACTTTAGCTATTTTGCGATAGTGACCTTGTGTCCTCCTACAGCATCTGAAATCTCTGTACGATCAAATATTATATTTTTATAGGAACTTTACAAATACGTGGTGATATCTCAATCCACTAGAATATCTACTGCATTCGAGCCATTATAATACTATTGGCATATTTGTAAGATATGAAGAAATAAAACATTCAAACATTCAAGCTAATGAATGATTCCTAATATATATAAATAAGATACTAAGCCTTTGCATAGTAAATACAATAAACATACTGTTGCACTTTTCTGTAACTTGAACCAAATTGAGAGTAATAATTCTACACAATTTTGTGTCAATAGCTCGACGTTTTTGTTTCTAAAACTCGAATTTCTCTATAGATCAAATACAATTTTGGTAAATTTAATCGAATACGATTTTGTACTTTAATAACATAGGCTTTATAATAAAATATATGACACTGTGCCATCTCTAATTGCGATCCTTTGCCACAGGCAAAAAAATGTCGTTTAGCTGACGACAAGCGAAAAAAAAATATTCAGTTATGAATTTTCAATATGTATGTATATGCTTGTGTATGTGTGAGTGTGAGTGGCCAGGACCTGCCGCTATATTTGGCACTCAGGCTATATTAGGCCTGCTATTGATTTCGCATTATGTGCCTCCAATTAATTATTTACACAGCTCGCTGTCCACTCAGTATCAGCAGCGACGTCGACTGCGGGGCGACTGCGACTCACCTGCAAACTAACGGTACCATTGGCAGCGATTGTTTTATCGATGGCCGCAGATTCTGATTGCGTTTCTCTGGCCAAACATGATCGAATTTCAGCTTCAAGCCGTAACGCGGCACAGCTGTCAGCTCATTCGATTCGCCGGCGGCCGCCCGCTCCAGCTGCAGTTGCTCTGCGTAGACAGCGCTCGCAGAATCTGCATTGCCGTTGGGCAATGTTGTTGTTGGAGTTGTTGTTTCAGCTGCTGCCATTGTGCGTGCTTTCGACTAGCTTCGGCTGTTCAATTGTTTCGTTTTGGCTTTTGTTATTGTTGTGCGCGCGGGTGATTAATACGCTGGCGTGCACTTCATATTAATTTTTGGGTTTTTATTGGTGAGTTACACACGCGCGCGAAACAAACGACCAGCGACAAATAAACAACACAACCGTCCGCAGCAAAAAATTAACTGCGAATGACGGAAAATATACAGAGAGCGAGAGAGAGAGTGCAGTCAGAACTATCGGTATGTGCTGCTGCTATCGATGTTTGACTATCGCTATGCTAACAAAAACAGCTGTTGTGTGCGATATTTGTTTTATGCTGGAATTACATTTAATAATACTGGTTGGCTTTGGCAGAAATATAAATAGAAAATATATATATTTTATATTGTTTGTTATAAATATACGGTACGTTGTATTGGCAACGAACTGCAAATGAATAAATTAAATAGAGCTGAAAATAAATACAGCGGAAGTGTAACCATTATTAACTTAACGGCGCGCTATTTAAGCTTTTAAGAATAAGAAACGCATGCTTTCAAATGCAGTTTAATTAGTTAAGAATAACAATAGATTTATTTTTGAATTAACAAAATTAATGTGGCTTCCACAAATTTCAACTCTGAACAATTTTAATTACTGTAAGTACAAAATAGAGTCCTGAAACGTTTTATTACACTTCAAATGCATAGCATAACAATAGTCTTAAGTAAGGGATTTTATATATTTGGGACACAAACACTTTTTGCGATGACTTTTCTGTTCCTTGGTATATGGTGCACCCTTGGACGTTTCTCCCTCATCCGAATCGGGGTCCCTAATGGGGTCTGGATGGGCCTTCTCGTTGCACTTCGCGGCCATAAACTCAAAGAAGTCAATGTTGCGCACATGATAGAAGTATCGATCCCTGAACTGGAAGTAATTGGGATACACCTTGTGCCGTAGCATGGCCACATAGAGACTAAGACGTTGCTGCTCCAGAAACTTGCGTTGCTGGTTCTCAATATGATGATTGTGCCAGCTGCGATCGCTGATCTGCCTATGGACTAGCCCGCGTAGATGCGGATACAAATGAAAGAGAACGGCCCTGGTAAAGGGTGCTCGTCTAGAGTTTAAGTTCTTACGGTTTCTTCGATTAACTTACTCGCTGAAACGGTGCTTTAATTTTCTGAACTTGATCTTCTCGAATGGGTGAATGAACAAATGTATGCGATCTGTATAGGCCAACTGGACGGGTATCTCCACAAATAATCTTTTTAAAATGATATACATATGTTAATTTTTGTGTGTAGAAGGTTTCAGCATCATCATTTACTCACCTGGTGCTCAGTACTGTGGGAAAGTTGATAATTACTGCAGCTGGCTTAACAGTTTTAAAGCGTGGAAACTTTGGCATGTCCTTTCCGTACCAGGTTAAAGTGCTTAGCATTTGTGCATTTACGGATTTCAGATCCTCCGGGTCAATAAAATAGTTACCCGCACAAAAATTGTATTCACCCAGGTTGGGTACGGCTTTAAATAGTTCGAATCCTACAAATATTCCAAAAAAAAAGGAAATAATGATATATGTATGTATATTTACTATCTACTTCTATTAAAAAGAAATTCTAATTAATAAAATTAAATATCAACTTTCCATATACACATTATTTATCTCAACTTGGATGCATAATTTTGTTCAAAATTGTCACAATAAAATGCAAACTTACCCTTCTTACGACAGTCTTCCGTGATAGCTTCCACGAAGTAAGTGGTTCGCCATTTGGGACAGAAACAGTTAATAAACTTATGAAATTCTTCGACCCAATTGTGGAAGACAGTTGACAGATTTTGCTTCAAGTCCATTTTCAGCTCAATATTGTCGCTGTTTAAATTTTAAAAGAATATTTCATAGAGCTATATCTGGAATGCTTATTCCACTTACCGCACTACCAGGACATTCTCAACGCAACCAAACTTGCGCAATTGAGCCTTAAGCTTTACACTATCTACTTGCACGGATACATTCAGATTGATTGCCTTGATATCCACGACGGTCGGAGAAAGTTTGATTCTATTATGTGTTGGGGACTTAACACTCTGACGACGTGTCCACTCATCTGGATCGGCTTCAGACGATAGGGGCTGATGGGGTTCTTGATTGGACACCTTCTCCTGATAATCATTGCTGTTTGGCACTTGTTCTTCAGACATCGATTCTTCGCCGGGCAATGTATAAATGCAAAACTCTAGATTATCGGCGGCCACGATCTTTGTCTCCAATTTCAGTTCGTTGTCTTCAATGTGTGTGAAATTGAATTGGGTGCTGGCGTAGAACTTGTGCTGCATCAGAAAGCTGTCTGGCATGTACGTTTCAAAACTACTGTCGTAGACATACTGATCCTCCGCCTCCAGCTCCGCAAGGTACTCATCCTCAAGAGTTTCCGAGCGCGGTGTCTTCGGAGGGACCTCCTCAGTAACAGATGTGCCTGGTGGTACATTTACGTACATAACACTCTGTGGCAAACAGTAAAAATATTAGATTTAACTTAAGCTTGAAAGAAATCCCAAATTAAATAAAAATATAAATAAATTTGATTTCAAACTGTAATTGGAGCAATTAATAACAATAAATAAAAACAAGTGAGAACGTTGCAGTCGGGCGGAGCCGACTGCGTAATACTCTGATACCATTTTAAGAACAGCTGAAAGCAAGTGAACAGAAAATTTTTCCTGGTGTTTGGGTGACCCGAAATCGGCATTCCAAGTTTTTGGGAACGGGAGGGGCATGGTCGATCTTAAGAGGGGGTGACCAGAAGTCTATCTACCAATTTTGGTGACTCTAGCTCTAAAACTGTGGAAGATATAAGCTTTCGCTATTTTTGGGGGCGGGAAGGGGCGTGGCCCCAAAAATTTGGCCGATCTTTAGAGGGAGTGACAAGAAGTCTATTTTACAAATTTCTTGACTCTAGCTCTAAAACTGTGGAAGATATACATTTTCGCGATTTTTGGGGGCGGGAGGGGGCGTGGCCCCAATTTTTTTTTTACCGATATTTAGAGGGGCTGACCAGAATTCTATCTTCCAAGTTTAATGACTCTAGCTCTGAAACTGTGGAAGATATAAATTTTCGCGATTTTTGGGGGCGGGAGGGGCGGGGCCCCAAAATTTTTTGCCGATATTTAGGGGGCTGACAATAAGTCTATCCTCCAATTTTGGTGACTCTAGCTCTAAAACTGTGGAAGATATAAATTTTCGCGATTTTTGGGGGCGGGAGGGGGCGTGGCCCCAAAATTTTTTGCCGATATTTAGGGGGGCTGACAATAAGTCTATCCTCCAATTTTGGTGGCCCTAGCTCTTAAACTGTGCGAGATATAGGCTTCCGTGTTTCGTGGGGGCGGGGTGGCTGGGGGGCGTTCTAGTGGGCGTGGCCGGAAAATCCAGGACGCAATCTTTTGGGCTGGTCAGCCCTAGTCTAAATTCCAAATTTGGGGACTCTAGCTTCAAAATTGCGGGAAATATACACGTGTTATCGAATTGTGCATTGATGTATATAGATTTTCGCGATTACGGGGGCGGGAGTGGGCGTGGTCGAAATTTTGTTTCTGTAATCTGTAGAGGACGTCACCAGTAATATATATTCCAAATATGGTGACTTTAGCTCTAAAACTGCGGGAGATATAAGCATTTCAAATTAATTTTGGAGGGGGGCTGGTGGGCGTAATAATGGGCGTGGCCGATTAACCTAGGATCCAATTTTTTCGGGAGGTCACCAGCAATATACCTACCAAATTTGATTACTCTAGCTTCAAAATTGTGGGAGTTATTCACGTTTAATCGATTTGTGATTTGAGGTGTATCGACATGTTATCGATTTGCCAGCCTCCCAGTGGGCGTGGCATAAATTTGGAATAAACTTGATCTGAAGCAGATAGCTATAATCATAACGTAAAAGATTTCAAGAGTCTATCTAATATCGTTTCGGAAATACGCGCGTTCATCCAGACTGACAGACGGACAGACTGACAGACGGACAGACGGACAGACGGACGGCCTGACGGACATTCGACAAAACCAATATACTATGAGTACCTTCGGTATCAGAGTATAAAAATACTTTTCTGGAAGGACAATTTCGCAGACTTCAATTCTGCTACTCACTGAATCGAGTGATCCGGACTCCTGTGGCCTTTGTCGCGCCAAATGGGAGCTACTCGAGCTGATCTGCTTATCAATCTCATCCTCAATAGCGCCCTTGTCCCAGCCATCTATGGTAGTGGTGCTGATCATGGTGCCATCGCTATGATAGCACCTGAGACTTTCATTTGTCCAGATCATACGGACACCATCGTCCCGCATCGCATAGCTCTCGTTGACATAGTAGTCGTGCCACTCGGTCACCCGTATCGGTTTGTCACAATGTATCTGCTCCTTTTCCACATGCACCACGCTGCCCAGCGATGTGGTTAGCATCAGGTGCTTATAGCTTATTCCGAACAGCTGCATCATGTGCTCCAGAAACTTGAGCTCCGCATCGATGCTGGCAAAGAGCGCCGCCGTCTGAGCCAATCGATATTGCAAGGCTGTCGCTTTGGCAGCACGTGCCGCGATTACTTGCGAGGATGTACTGGAATGGGATTCGAGCTGTGTTGTCCTGCGATCGGCACCGGCTGAAGGGCGTAGCAATCTGGTCTGGCCCAGTTTCCTTGAATCATGCGAGGGCAACGGCTTGTAGCTGCTGTAGGTGGACTGTGTGGAGCACGCATTGATGAATTCATCCGTTTCATCCTCCATTTCGCCCTCTTCCTCCTCCACCGGATAGAAGTAGTTGTAAAGGCGATACACCTCGCCATTGTAGCGCATTATCAGAATCGTATCGTTGTCATTGTAGAATACGATAACACAACCATAAGGTGTACAGATGCGACGACTCTCGTTCAGTTCGCACTGATGATCCGACCACTGATGCTCCGCATGTGTGTCGTGACAGTAGAGACTGAGTCCATTCGGATAATTGAGTACAGCTTTGGCGCACTCCTCACTCTTCGGCTCCACTCTCAGATTAATCCCATGCGGCGTTTGCAGCCGAATATTGTGCGAGATTTCATTCATTTTGCCAGGCTTATTGGTAAAGTGCAGCAACTGCTTATCGACTTCAATGGTTAGACACTTGTTCATCTGCCTGAAGTTCCACTTCTCCTCGTAGAGTGTCATGAGACCCTCCTCAAAGTGATATTTGGATGTCTTCACCTTGATCGTTTGACGCGTATCGTCCAAATTGTAGCCGATTAGCAGGGGATTATCGGGTCCCAGGCCAATATATGCAGGCTTATCGGTTCCGCTGTCGCTTTTGGGACTATGCGGGGAATGCCCTAATATGCTGGCGATGCGGTTAGGGTTAGTTTGACGCGACGATCGTGTGGCCCGAAAACTGTCCTTGCTGCGCAACCGGGTTAAACGAGGTGATTGCTTCTCCTTTTTCTCCTTCTCACGCTGCTGCTCCAGCAGTTTTTTCATCTTGAGCGATTTAGGTCGGTTAAAAACGCTGGCCATTATGGTATAGTTTTTATTGCCGCGACAACTATACGGATTGCCTCCATCATCATCCGAATCGGGCAGCGTAAAAATGCTTGGATAGTCGGTCAACGGATCCGGTCGGTCCTCAATCGCTGCCTCGAACATCTCCGGTGTAATTAAATCCTTGATGAACTGCTGCATCTCATATAGCGTGAAATCACGGAAGCACAAGCGTGTCGGAAGGACGATCTGTTTCTGATGCTCGAATACCTCGTTGAGACCGCGCTTAAAGGTGTACAGCTTCACATTTGGATGGATCTCCTCGATATGATAGTTCTCAAACTCATTGACCAGCTGCACAATGCGCTGACTTACCGCATCCTCGGTCAAATAGAGCTTAGCGTACTTGGGCAGAAATCGCGGCTCGACGTCTCCCACATATGGCGTATAGTAGAGACTATCGATGATATAACCGGAGCTAAAGTATCGCCGCAATATATTGTACTCCAGGCAGGCATGATAGATATTTCGCATTAGTGTTTGATCCATGTAGGTCACCAGGCTGGTAAGCAGCGTGTTCGCCTCCTCCACAAACAAACGCTCCGTCTTCACCAGCTTGATAATGCTCTTAAAGGCATTCGCATAGACCTTGATCTTGTTCAGGACTTTCGTTTGGAAGACCGAGGATGGATTCGCCAGCAGCAGCACCTCCATCTCCGTCATCAGCTCTCGTGGATTACCGAATGTGGACATCAGTGACTCCAAATACAAATAAATAGTCCCATCATCGTCGTGCACCGCCGGTACCTCAGCTTTTAGATAGTGTCCCTGAATGCTCAGCGACTCGGCCGTCTGAAAATTGGTCTGCATGCTGGTGAGAGGACTCATCTTGACATTGATCTCATGATACGGCTTCACATAGTACTCTTCATACTGTTCGCGCAGCGTCTGCATGTCGTACAGGAACCACGACAGCTGATCGAATATATCCCTGGTGTACTTTACCGCCTGGCACATTGACATCTGGGGCAGCTGCTGCTGCAGAATGCCCACCGGCTTGCTGGCAGACCGTTTGCGCAGCGAGTGTATATCCCGCTGGATCTTTTCGATGGTCTCGCGCAGAAACTTCTCACGGCGTGGACGCGGCACGAGAAGATCGTAGGCGCACTCCTCGGGCAGGAAGTGAACAATACCTCTAACGGGCTGATTATTGCTAGAAGGAGACAAATAAGATTGATTAAGCTTGAATGGCCAACAGGTCTTAAAATGGAAAATGGTTGCAGAAAATAAATAAATAAAGTTATAAATAACAAAAATAAATCAGGGTATAAAAATTAACAGTTTATATTAAACAATTAAGAGTGCTCGAGCCGGGAGTGCCTAGGATTGCAAGGTCATACCTTTTTTGGGGGGATTGGGGGTAGTATCAAAAAGGGAAATATTTGTTACATGTGTATGCCATTCGATATTATATATATAAAATTTGGTGTCTCTAGCTCGTATAACTTCCAAGTTACGGCTTAAAACCGCTGGTCTGAAATGTAAATTTATCGATGACTTTTGAACTTTTGAACGACGAGCTATCGATAAAATGAAATAAACTTGACCTATCCCGGGAATACGAGAGCTTATATTCCAAATATGAAGCCTCAGCTCTTGTAGCCTCTGGTATCCGCGTCTTCATACAGGCAGAGAGACGGACATTGCTAGATCGACTCGGCTGTTGATACTGATCTAGAATATATATATTTTATATGGTCGGAGATGCTCCTTATGCCTGTTACATACTTTTGCACAACTTCAATATACCCTTTTTACCCATTTTTAATGGATTCACGGTATAAAAATTTAATACAAACAGTTTTGACAATGTGATACAACTTTTTAATGAAAGGCATCTCTAGGGAGTAGGGAGTCTTATATTGGCATAGTTTCAAAAGAAATTTAAAAATTCGAAAATGATTCATTGCGATAGCTTTGAAAACATGGGATTAATGGCCAAAACCGACTTACAGTTGTATGGCAGCTATAAGATATAGTGGTCCGATCTGGCCGGTTCCGAACAATGTGCTGTCCCTTTGAATAATAAGTCTCTGTGCAAAGTTTTATCACGATAGCTCAAAACTGAGGGACTAGATTGCATACATACAGACAGACAGACAGACAGACATGGCTAGATCAATTTGTTTTGTCATTCTAAGCATACTGCCAGTAACTTTTGAGGGTCTCCGACGCTTCCTTCTATGCGTTACAAACTTCAGCACAAACTTAATATACTATTTTCTTCGAAAAGAGCATAAATATCCATCTCAGCTCGTATAGCAATTTATCTCTGTTTGCTTAAAATACAAAGTTAATAAAAATGTATTTACCAAACGAGAATATGCGATGTGCTCACACTGTTCTTATACAATTATAGAGTTAACGAGCCTTTAAATATGTCTTAATTCTTAATTGTATGTATATAGCACTCTTAAGATTCGAGATCTACTAAACAATTTGAAAGCTCGATGTATATTTCTAAACATTTGCTAAAGACACAAACAAGTTTAATAATATTTAAGTTTGTACTCAGCTATAGCTATATAAGATATGACACAAACTCCATATGGTGAACTTATTAATAAAATTTCAGATCTTTAGCTCTAATATTCTGAGTAATGTACATACAATTAATCGGATTGCTTAGATTCATAACAAACGTATATGAGCTTTTAGAACCTTATAATACTATATTACTCACTCAAGCAGCTCCTTGTAGAACTCATTGTCCAAGTTACCTATGATGACTATAAGAATGTTTGTATTTGCTGGTTCATCTTTTATATACTGCATGGGGTTAGGAATTAAGATAGTGCATATAACTAGTATATTTATTTCTATAACTTACTAAGCGCTTGGATAAGGACTGACCCTTGCCCACTTTGTGGTGCTCCTTGGCGTTAACGCCAAAGCATGAAATCTTTGCCATTGTTTTAGTATCGGTTGTTTCCTTGGATCTACTTGAAGTCTTGGCGCGTTTGGATTCCATGCCGGCTGTCTTGTCCTTTTTAGCATCAAACCCACGTAGTTTAATCTGGGCAGGCACATGCTTCTGATAATACTTGAGCAGATTAAAGCTGACCTCCGACTGAATCTTACGGGTCACAAACTCATACTCAGCCAGGCAATTCTTTATGCACAACAGCGCCAATTCGACAGGATCAGTGGGCACAGAATCTAAAATCAATTCATGTAATATAAAACAAGTGGGGAAGGATTATCTTCGTCGTGCCGAAGACTTTATACTCTTTTCGAACCTTAGGCAATTTTCACTCTGCCAACTGCACCACCATTTATAGCTCAACCGATTTAAAATTTTAAACATTGATGAGTTACAAGGATGTTCAAGTGTACAAGGAAATTTAAGGCGATAGCTTTGAAAAATCAGATATATGGCCAAAACCGACTTCCAGTTGTATGGCAGCTATAAGATATAGTAGCCCGATCCGGCCAGTTCCGACCAATGTGATAACCCTTTGAATAATGAGTCTCTGTAAAAAGTTTGATCGCGATAGCTCAAAAACTGAGAGCCTAGTTTGCATACAAACAGACAGACAGACTGGCAGACAGACAGACAGACGGACATGGCTAGATCAATTTGTCTTGTCATTCTAAGCATACTGGAGGTAACCTTTGGGGGTCTCCAACGCTTCCTTCTATGCATTACACACTTCAGCACAAAGTTAAACTACTATTTTTTTCGAAAAGAGTATAAATATATATATATCTATCTGCTTACCGGGCCTCTTCACCTTGGATGATATGCGTTGATTGAAGTTGTTGGTGGCGTATGCCTCCTCCAACTCATTTTCCAGATCGATCACGAACATAAATCGCCGTAGGCCAAGCTTGATCTGTTTTATGAACTCATCACGCATTGCACTCAGTCCATTGTCATAGAAGTTGATGCAGTAAATGTCGTAGTGGGATGACACTGGTACCAACGCTGACTTCCGGCTGCTACGACGAGCGCTGTAATCGGTTTTCCTATTGCTCATAGCACTCATGATTGTTGTTTTTAGTGTTTTTGCCGTGTCGTAAATAGAAACTCAAAATATGCAATTACCTCTGACGGGAGACTCTCAGCTATTCTAATTAAGTTTGAATTCGAGGATTGCTGATTAATTGCTCATCTTAACAGACCTCAATTTAAATAGCTATCATTCAAAATTATGGTTCAATTAATTTAAAATGCATTACAATATACATAATATTTAAATTAGGTATTTTATTTAAGTGAATTATTTGAACATCAAATCGTATAGTTAATTTAAGTATCTTTAAAACTAAACACTAAATGGCTGTTATATACAAATGCAGATATTTAAATACAGCTAAATCAAATACTTATTATTTGTATATATGTATGTATATATAGATATGCGTAAGTACTGTACAAATGGGAGATTCATAAAGATTCAAGTATGTTTGTGTTTCATCTTTTCAAATAAAATAAAATCAATTTGCCAACTTAAAGCCTCTTTAAAATAAAACAAAATAAATAATAAATCAAATAAATAAAGATTTATGTAGGATATAAAAATGCAGTCACTGGCAATCAAAACTTCTCTTTCAATACAAAATGAAATTCCAGTTTTATCGTATAGCTAATTAAATATTACTTATATGGCAGTGATATGCTACTTACTGGACGTTGTCTAAGTCTATGGCTATATAAAACTCATAATTGATCACAATACATTTGGAAAAAGTTTTGGTGTGGCGTCAACAGGAACCAGAGAACGCCCCCATGTCCCACGATCCGTTAGTTATCATCGCTGGACACAAGACACTCGCTGAGCAGCACATTGTGCAGATCATCCATATCGATCCAATCGCGTCTCTCATTGCGTATGGAAACATTGCGGATGCAGCCCTTGAAGTTATCGCGGGCCAGCAAACAGCCACTGGGAGCGATATCTAAAATAAAGAAATGGGAAAACATGAGCAGAAGGCATAACGGCAGGACAAAATACACTGAGAAAATAAAATATTTATTAGCATGCAATTATTTGAGCACCTTTTTTATGAGATATGTAATCGACGTAAATAGGGTAAATAGCTGAGGTATGGATATTATGAATATAATATTATATTCTATATGGTGAATAAAATATTTCAATGTTTACTAAGAGTGTACACTTTTATATTCGATCAAAATATATTAAAATTGTATTTAAATTATAAAACATTTTCTTACTAATTCAGTTTGTAGAAAAATTTGGTTGTCTAGTAAACAATTTTTAAATATTTTAATGAAAAGTAATATATGTAAATATATGAAAAAAATTAACAAATGTGTTTTGATTGTAAAAATTTGCATATCAAAAAAGTAAAATATTTGTTACACGAGTTTGCTATTCAGGATTAAACATACCAAAGTTTTGTGCATCTAGTTCTAATTACTTTCAAGTTATGGTTAAAAAACGATTGTCTGAAATCAAAATTCACCGATAACTTTAAGGCGTGTTATCGATTAAATGAAACAAACTTGATAAGACCAGGGACCACTTGAACCTATATTCCATATCTGACGGACAGACAGACTGGCATGGCTAGATCAACTTGGCTGTTGATACTGATCAACAATGTATATGCTTCATATGGTCGGAGATGCTTCCTTATACCACTAAAATACTAGTTGTGCAAACTTAATTATAACTTTTTTACCCATTTTTAATGGCTACAGGGTATAACTATTTATGAACCATCCATACCTACTTTCTATGAACTAGTGTGAGTAGTCAAATGTTGTAAAATAGAATGGTTTTATTTTCTTGAGGCTCCGAATCTTACCTGGCAGTCCGCCTATGTAGAGTGGCGAGCGTGTTTGCACTTTGCCCGCATTACGTTGATTCGACATGCTGATCGTTGCAGGCAGCTGATCGATTCGCAGTGCAATTTGCTCGCCATCATAGAGCGCCGATATATTATGCCATTTATTGTCGCAGAGCGCATATTTGCCGGGCAGCGTGGATTCGACGCGGAAAGGAACGCCATCGCCCATATCACAAGAGAAAACGATCTTTAAAAGAGCAGAAGAGATGTTATGGATACAAATTTAGTTTGAAGAAAGTAAAGCACTCACATTCCCATTGCTGATCTCTAATGACAGAGCGGGAAAGCCGCTGGGTTCGGATACGCTCAGTAATACGCCCGATAGCTCCGAAGTGCGAAATTCCATTTCCAGTTCCAGATATTTTGCAACATGAAAGTTTTTCTCTGCAAGCAGAAAGAAGTATATACATTTTACGAATCTTAGAAAATATAATATGTATATTAAGTATTATTGATATTATTACAGTTTGAAATACATTCGGCAAGTTTTAAAATTCTTTTGTACTATTCTAATATTTCCACCGAATGCAGGGTGTAATTGTTTTAAGATTAGTCCAAAATGTTTCGGTTAGTTCAAATTGATTGAATATCGGATAAAAATACGATAGCCATAGCAATTTTCCACCCTTTTTTCAGTCTTTTGGGTGGAATTTATCATTAATGTATCTCTATGTTAAGCACTACGTTTTGGACCACATGGACCATATTGTTGTCAGCGCCAGTTCTATTTAAGTATATAAAAATAAAGTATATATTCTGATAAACTCACTATATATGGCATAGGCATCGCCAGGGAAGTAGCTACCGCGTTCCACAGTGGGAAAGCATTGTCCCACATTCGCATGCTTGCCAGGACGCGCCAGATCCTGTGTGCTGTTGTTGATGTTGACGCGACGCAGACAGCCCTTGAAGGCTTCCAAGCGCATGTAGAGCTCCGAGGGCACCTTGACGGGCGCCTGAGGCAGACCACCTACAAGCAGCAGCTGTGAGGCGCCTATTTTCTTGGGCACCTTCATTTGCGCAGAGGTCTTCTGATCCGTGCGACCTATTTCCACGCTCAAAGTGACCTTGCGCTCGTGGCAGCCGACTGTGACGCGATGCCACTCGCCGTCGTTCAGCTTGGCCGTCAGCTGCAGCTCCTCGCGCCGACGACCGCGAACGATCAGCACCAGCTGCCCATCCTTGAGCAGGAGGGCAACATAGTGCTTGGGCTTCTCCTTGCTGCCGGGCGAAAGGAAGAGCATGCCGTTCGGATAAAACGAGCGAAAGTCGAAGCTTAGATAGAAGTTGCGCTGCCAGAAGTGACGCTCCGGTAGCTTCAGCTGCGAGTAGCTGTAAAGCTCATCGCCAAACTTAAAGGCGTTCGGCTCGTAGGAGTAGCTGCCGATCTGTAAGAGAGTAGATGGATTAATCTTAGCGCTAGCTTTGGAGGTCAAATGGGAACTTAACTCACCACGACGACTTTGTGTTAGTTCTGAGCTTTTGTGAGCGAGCTTTCTCAGCGTGCGCTTTTTATTTTAGTGAGGTTAAAAAATAAAAACGTTGGCATGATATTTCTTTCTTTTGTTGTTGAAAAAATGTTTGTTTATTGAAAATGTGATAACAAGTCGAAGGAAAAGCAAAAAAGTTATTCGTATGATACATCAATGAAAGCAAAAACGTACACAAAGCGTTGATGAGTGAATAAATGTATGTTGAAAATGTTGATATGTGATATATGCATATAGATGATATTGTTGCTTATGGACTAAATTGAGCTTTTTAGGCTTATAATATACATCAGATATATGAAAATATGAAATATTTACATTATAAGTATGTTTGCTTGTTAAATGTAATTAACATTCAAATGGAGCTTTTGTCAGCCGAGGACCACTTTAACCAGTTGCGCCCCTTGAGCTTTTTTGACACTTAAAATAAATGTAAATCTTAAATATATTTAAGCTGGCTTACGCGAGTTTTAATGTGCTTGTAAGACTGACTTAGCTTTTACTCAAACGGTAAACCAGCTTTGGTGAAGCTCCCATTATTTGGCAGCTTAAAAGCTCACATGACTGGGAGCTTTTGGTTAATTTGATGATTTTGTATGATTAATCCACATGTAGACCACATTGAGTAGCTATGTTTAGTAAGCTTTTTAGGCGAAATTAGTATACAAAAGAGCTTTCTTGCAGCGCAGCGCTTGAAGCTTTTAGCGTAGCAGCTTTTGACATAATTGCTTAGCAACTAAAATCCTATAAAAACAAAGAGAAACATTTAAGTCGATCAGAGAGTTTGAGAGTTAATCAGCCACAATAATGTATTTACATGCATCTCTCCGTTGAACCCACAACCTCCAAAAATATTGTACCCCGACCATGCTTTAAAAAACAACAACTCACCCGCTTGCAGCCCTCAGGCGAGGCGGTAAAACTCTTGCCAATCATCGGCTCCGTCTTCAGCAGCACATCGTAGAGGGCGCCCTTGAGGCTGCCCATTGTTGGGCCATTGCGTCCAATCTGCACATTGGCAAAGGTCAAAGCATCATTAAAATTAATCGTACGATTGTTGAACACCACATCCCGCACAGCGCCCTCCAGCTTCACAAAGGTGGGCGCCAAGGGCGTGTAAATCTCATGCGGTGGTGCGCCCCCAATATAAAGACCGCCCGCATCCTGCGGCAGGCTGATAAGCGAGGGTGTGCCCGTCAGGGTGCGCACTTCCTGCAGCTCATCGTCGACCATCAGCTCGAGTCGTCGTCCCACTTTGATCAGATTTATGACATGCAGCTCGCCATCGTTCAGCTGACTCGCATTAGAGTACATTTTGATGAAGCTGCGTCCCGAATTGACCCACACCTGCAGCTGGCCATCGACCAGGCTCATCGAGTAGTTGCCCTTAATGTCCTTGGCATCGTAGTCGGCGAGCACTTCAGGTGGATAAGCGGCTAGCAGCAGCAAACAATCGGATTGGAGGGTGCGGAATACCAGACCCGTGTTGGCGCGTTTTCGCAGCGACTGCGAAGGCAGTTCCAAATATCCATTGCCCGAAAAGCCAGCTCTGTGAAATAGAAAACCAGTTAGACTTTCACATAACAATACAATATTATGTATACTTACTTTGTGATCATGTCCTTGCAAGAGGACTCCACGCCGAAGTAAGTGGAACTCTCGAGCGGATCGTACGTCTCCCCGTTGACTTGCACATCCATCATGCAGCCGAGGAAAGGATTGTCAGCGCCAGGAGCTTTTGTGGTGCCGGAGGTGAAGCCTGTAGAAAAGGAATAATACAAATAATTTAAGTTTAATATAATAATAATAATCAAATAAATATATAATAAAATTAAAATAAATTTATTATTTTCTATAATATAGTTCAATAATAACATTTACATTAATACTCATCATGAATACATACATATGCATACATCATAGGATCGCCGATGTCTTCGACAATACGATAAACTTTAAAAAACTTAGTAAAACAAATATAAAACCTAAGAGTATTAATAGTTTTTCAGTGACTAAAATAACTATTTCAAATACCAATTCACTCAGTTAGTGCGTAAACAGTTTGAGAATTATAAATGCATATTGCTTTAGTATTGAATATGTGGGATTCTTAGCAGGTTCCCAGCTAATACAGGTCCCAACTGCTTACCTGGTGGCACTCCGCCTAGATAATACACCGCCTTGGACAGATCCGGCAGCATATGGCTCTTCACGGGCAACGTGGGTGCACCGGAGATGGCGCGATCGTTGTTCACACGTAGCATGCCATTTTCAGTGCTGCGTCGCGCAGAGAACTCCCGTGCGGCCTCGATTTTGATCCAGTGGCCTGTGTTGTACTTCTTGGTGGTATTGATCTCCAGCTTGGATTCGTCGCCGTAGTCAATGCGGAACATGATGCGACCGCGACTTAAGGTCACCGACACCGAGCGGTTCTAAAAAGAGCCCATACATTAGATACTGCTCTCCAAATATGCTTAGGACATCCAATACTCACGTGCTTGTCATCAACCGCCAGGAAGAGCAACGCATTCTCGTCCAGCGTGCGGAAGGTCATCTGCAGCGCAAATAGATTCTTGCGATAGGGACGCGGACGCGTCTTCTTCAACTGCGCATAGCCCAAGCCATTGAAGTGACGTGCCACGGATGAGGAGGATGATTCCCGGGCGCCAATCATGGCGCCACCGCAACGTCCCTCGCTGCCCACAAAGTTCCACAAGCCCAACGGCTTGTTGTCCACCTCCACCTGATGCACGACCACATTAAGACCTGGCGTCTGATCCTTTGCCGAGAAGCCACCGAGTAAAATGCGTTCGTCATGCGTCTGATAGAATCGCGTATGCTCCGCATCCGTGGAGCCAGTTACGGGCGATCCTGGCGTCAATGCGCCAAAATTGTTCATGCGACGCACCAGCAAGCTGCCCAGATTCAGTGTGCGATTAGCTTCAACCTGGTACCAGGCATCGTCGTATTTGGGGTCACGTGTCTGCACCTCCAGAGGATGTGTTATGGCCGACGTGCTGCCACCCAGATGCCAAACCAGACGCACCCGTCGCTTGTACAGCTCCAGCGTAATGTGTCGCCCCTCGCTGCCCTGGACATGTAGCAGCGGCGAGTTGCCCATGTGATTGGAGAGAGCAAAGCTTAAACGGAGAGAATTGGAGGTGCTCAGTCCGTAGGATACCGGCAAATAGATGCGACTGCATTTGGGACCCAGAGATTCCAGTGAGACATCAATCTAAAAAAAGAGGTAAATTTGATTATAGATCTCTCATTGGAATCTAAGGTTAAAGTTGACTACGTAATGTTTTAAAATATATTTTGTAATACTCGGATATTAAACAAAGTTGAGTAATTAGAAAAAAGAGCCACACAAATTGAATTAGATGTAATTGAGGTTGATATTAAAGTTTACTTTTATTCTAGGAGCTCCAAATTTCATGCTTTAACAACTTTCATATTGATTTCTTTACTGCGAATGGCTTATAAACGTAATTATTAAATCTAAAGAAGTTACTTATCTACATTCAAATCTGAAATTTCGTTTCACAGTGTCACAATCTTATTAAGAGTCTTGAATACATTATTTTATGTGTACATAGTTTGTCGCACCAAAAATCACCGTTTCCATTTTATAATGTTTGTTCTTATTTAAGGTCATGTATATTGATCAAGGGGATCAGACGTTTGTCAGAAGATTAAAATACTTAAAAGCTGACTAAGATTTTGTATTTAAAAAATAAATAAAGAGAATATGAAAGTTTCCACATTATTCACAGGAATGTCGTATCGAAGATGACAAAAACAAATAACGTTTTAGTAAAGAAGCACAAAATGAAATTAAAGTAAGTATTTATAAAAAAACTTACCGCCTCAGCTGCATGCCGAGCCTTGGCTATTTGATCCCGGAGCTGCTGCAGCTGCTGGGACATGCTATTGTTCCACACCTCAAAGACCTGCTGCTCCTTGGCCGCCTGATGCTCCACGTAACTCAGCGAGACGTTGGCCAGTCGCAGATTCGTCTTGGTCCGCGAGATGTTCTCCTCGGCCATGCCCAGCTTGATTTCCCAGTCGGGTTCCAGCATGGCAAACGATTTGCGCATGTCCTTTATGGATTGCTGCAACTCGCGCGCTCCGCGCAGCTCGTCGTGCATTTGTTCGCTCGTTCGCTGGGCCAGCTCCATGCTGTCCTGGGCATGACGACGCGCCGAACTGTTGGTTAGTGTCTGCAGTTGACTGGTGATGTTATTACTGCGCTGTCCCGTCTCGAAGATGGTGCGTTTGATTCCCTCCACTTGCTGCTCCTGCTGCTGCAGCTTGCCTTTGAGCACTGTGGATTTTTGCATTTGTTGCAGAGCCTCGCGCTGCAGCTGCTTGGAGCGATGCAAGGAGTGCTTGGCGCGCTCAATCATAGAGCTGCCATCGCTGGGATAGAGTGTGCGCTGGGCCTCATAAACGCGCTCCTTGGACAGCAGCGAAGCCTGCCGAGCATCTGCAATCGCTGTCGAAATGTTACTGTGAGCGGAGCTGCAAAAGGGAAAAGGGATCGATTATTATTGGATTGTAATGGTACAAGGAGTAAAATATTCCAATCAAAATACAATTATTTTTAATTATTATTTATATTGGGTGGAGAGAAAAATAGATTTATGGATAGAAAGAGAGAAAGACGGATAGAGATATAAAGTAGGACATATAATGAGAAGAGTGAGAGGAAGAGAGAGAGGGAGAGAGAGAGGGAGAAAGAGAGGGAGTGAGGGAGAAAGAGAGGGAGTGAGAGAGTAAGAGAGGGAGAGAGAGAGTAAGAGAGTAAGAGAGAGAGAGAGAGAGAGAGAGAGAGAGGAAGAGAGAGAGAGAGAGGAAGAGAGAGAGAGAGAGAGGAAGAGAGAGAGAGGAAGAGAGAGAGAGGAAGAGAGAGAGAGGAAGAGAGAGAGAGAGGAAAAGAGAGAGAGAGAGAGGAAGAGAGAGAGAGATATGAAGAGAGAGAGATGAAGAGAGAGAGAGGAATATAGAGAGAGGAATATAGTGAGAGGAAGAGAGGAAGAGGGAGAGATGAAGAGAGAGAGATGAAGAGAGAGAGAGAGAGGAAGAGGGAGAAATGAAGAGAGAGAGAGATAGGAAGAGAGAGAGGAAGGGAGGAAGAGAGAGGGAGAGGAAGGGAAAGAGAGAGATAAGGAGGTAGAGGGAGGGATAGGGAGAGAGAGAGATAGGCAGGGAGGGAGAGAGAGGAAGAAATAAGTAAGAGAGAAAATAAAAGAGTGAGGAAGGAGTAGGAGAGAAATAGTTGTAAGAGAGAACAACAAAAAGAGATTAAGCGAAACAATGAGGTAGTAGTCAAAGAGAGGGAGACAGAGTAAGGAGTGAATTACCTTGTCTTAAGAGAGTGGTAGAGCATGGTTTAAGTTTACTGGACCAGCAAAACACAACACTCAGATACTAAATGCACTAATATAATTTTAAAATCTGCAGACCCTACTTGAATTCTTGAGAATCGCATAGAAGGGCAACCTTTAACAGCGAAGTGTTATGTTAGCGAAAAGGCGATGTAAACGCAATGTAAGTATGATTTGGTGTCTCTAGCTTTACAGTCTCCGAAAAATTATATATACAGATAAACAAATGTGGTAATTTTCGAGTTATAGAGATGCAATTGTACAATTAACCTAAAAAACATTCTGTGTAAATTGACATGTTGATAGCGATAATATTTTGCGAACATATTTTGTTTGCATATAATGTTTTTATGTAAATACGTATATGTGTATCGCTACTCACCTGGCCAGCATGGCAATGCGTGCTCCATTCCTCGTTGGCTGAAATTGCCTGGCATATTCGTTGGATCGGTCGAGGAGGCGTGCCGCATGCTTCTCCGCCTTGGGCAGCCAGTGCTTGCGCACTTCGCGCTGCAACTCCATCTGATCTGTGAGCGTGTCATTCAGCCGTGCAGCTGAGGCAGTCAGCTGCTGGCGCTGCTCTTGCAGCTGCGATTGACGCTGCTCTGCAGTCTGCAACATTTGCTCGCCTCGCTCGGCAAACTCCCGATTGAGCTGCTGCTCGATGTGCTGGCCCAGCTCCCCCAATTCTTGATACTGTTCGGCAACATGACCGCTCAGATTGCGGACATGCTCGAGCACATCGTCGGCCTCGTTCTCCACGTCCTGGGTGCGATCGATGTGCAGGCGCATGTCAGCCACACGATAATTGGTCTGATTGAGATCGCGCCAGAGCATCTCCAGGCGAGCACGCTGATCGTAGGCGGCATCCGAGGCATTGCCCGTGGCATAGAAGTGCTGCCAGGCGCAGTCGTTGGTACTGCGAATGTCCTGCACCAGCTGATGGTGCTGTTGAATGGCCAGCAGATAGAAACGAGCCTGTTTCAGCGCCGTGGGCAAACTCAGATGCTGTGCACCCTGGCCATAAGTGCGCAACTCGTAAAGCGTCTGCCCAAGTTCGCCCCGCAGCGTGCCCACATCCTGTTTCAGCAGCAAGGCCGCATCCCGCATTGAGTTGAGTGCATGCTGGCGTTTGCCAATCGTGGCCAGCGCTTTGCGTGACTGAAATTTACCATTCTCCGCATGTGCATCCAGTTTAAGCAGCCCTGCCGTATCGTAGCCCAGCAGCAGCTGCCGGGCCTGACTGTAGTCCTGCTGACGCACCAGCCACTTCTCGTAGGCACGCTCATATTCGGTTAGTTTGAAATAAGGCGCTGGTATGCCCGTCAAATCCATATTGTGAAGGCCACGGCGCAGCTTATGGCCCACTAGTTCCACATAGTCCAGCAGAAGTAGAGTGCAATTGTCGCAGACTAAAGAAAACCAATTGATTAATAATAAATAGACAAGTTTGTAAAACTAATGTACAATCTAAGATGTTATTTAATACTCTGTACTATCCTTATTAATTGCGAACGGTAATATTTAATTTTTTGAAAGTAATTTTGATTTAACTATGTATGTATGCAGACTAATTTTATATGAGTTGTAAAGGTAATAAGTAATAACAAAGTTATTTCTCAAAAATTAGTATTTAATTTGTTTTTAAACAATTCCCTTATTTCATTTTCATTCAATCACAGATAATGACATTAAATTGTATAATTTCACTTGTACTTCACTGATAACTGAGTATTCTGCTGTCGCTAGATGACGACCGCAAATTGTTTACTTATCAACACTTACGTCGACAGCCATTCTCCACAAGATGATGCCGCTCCGCCTCGCATTTGTTGCATTTGAGACCGGTGACGCCCTCTCGGCACTGGCACTGACCCGTCTCCGCATCACAGCCCTCGGCTCGAATGCCATCCGGATTGCAGTTGCAGGCCTGGCAGCTGCTGTTGGGATACTGCATCGGATTGCCGAAGAAGCCCAAGCGACAGCGCTCGCAGAGACGTCCCGTATAGCCCGGCTTGCAGACGCAGCTCACCTCACCCTCCCACACATTGCAGCCGCGTGCGAAGTTGCGATTGGTTTCCGGACACGGGCAAGCCTGGCAGCCGTGCCGTGAGTTGGGATCGCCGTAGTAGCCATCGGCGCAGTGCTGGCAATGTGCGCCGCCACTGTTTTCGCGGCAATCCTAGAAGCAGTAAGTTTATTTATATTTATTTTAATAATCCAAAAACAGTGTGGCGCAGTTCTTACCATACAAACGCCAGTTTCGCGATCGCAATCATTGCTGCGTCCATTGCAGTGACAGGGCGCTGCTCGCCCAATAAGATCCTCAATGAACACACTTTCCACATCGCTAGTGTTGCGCCAGCGATAAAAGGAGCGTCCCGGGTCCTGGCACGACAGACCATCAAAGCGCTTGGGGCACTTGCAGCGCTCCACGCCCTTGGCAATGAGGTTTGTGGAGCCCTGCACAAATATGGCGTCATCCATGTGCACATTATGTAAGCTGTACAGGAAAATAAATATATTACATATTTGTATTAATAGTCGGGAAACTTTGGAAAGTCGAAGCTCAACATTGCATGATTATGAGTATGACGCGATGGTATTTAATTACATAATGTTAAACTTACACAACTTGCTGAAAGTCGGCAAAGGCGAAGGCGCGCAGGAATATATGCCTTACATTCTGCAGCGCCGCCATCAGCGTGCCCCGATCCACCGCCTGGCTGTTGTGGTGGTACTTCCAATAGGACTCATGCAGCGGCACACGATGCGTCACATTCAGCGAATACTCGAATTCCTCGTACTCGTAAAAGTCCAACACGAGCTTGGCGTGCGCATGCAGCTGGACGAGTGGAAACTGCGCAAGCACCTTCCGCTCCAGCGGCGTGTGGGCGCCCTCGGTGAGCAGCGAGAAGTAGAGGAAGCCACCATAGCTGGTGGTGCGATCGCCATAGAACTGCGGCGGCAGCTGAAAGTACAGCGGCTGATAGAACTGCGTATAGGCGCCAATCGAAACGTTGCCCGTGGAGCGCGGCACCAGACTCAGATCGTTCATGCGCTGTATCTCCGCATCCTCGCTGTGCGACACGCTGCCCGCCATTTGCACGACCACAATGTACGCGTACTCGCCGCTCGACGCGTGCTGCGGCTGCAATTGCTGCACGCTCAAATTGCGCGCCTCCGACATGCGTATGTGGCCCCAAGAGAGCGCGCTCTGCTCGCACTCGCCGGCGCGGCCGAAGCAGAAGCAGCGCGTGCAGCCCTCGGGATTCAGTGTGGCCAGGCCGAATGTGCTCTGCATGCACGTATCGCACTTGAGGCCCACCACGAGTGATTTGCACGGACACTGGCCGTTGGAGTCACAGGCAATCAGTCCATCGGCGCGCTTAAAAGAGCCCGCCGCATCGCAGCCGCAGCGCCGACACTCCGGATAGCCAAAGTAGCCGACGGCACAGCTGTCGCAGCTGCGACCCGCATAGCCCTCGCGGCACTGGCACTGACCGCCGACGGCGGCGCACTGCTGCCCAATGGAGCCAATGTGATCGCACTCACACTCGCGACAACCGAGACGCGCCTGCCAGCCCCACGTGCCGGGCACACATTGTGCGCAGCCCAATCCGCGCGTGTACTTCGGGCAGATGCAGCGTCCATGCAGCGGATCGCACACCTGCCCCTCTGCCGCGCACGCTGCACAGCGCTGGCAGCCGTCCGTGCTGAAGCCGTAGAAGCCCTCGGTGCACTCGTTGCAGTGCCGGCCACCGACGCCGATCTTGCAGTCGCACTGACCCGTCCACGGATTGCACTCGTGACTGCGCGCGCCGTGCGGATCGCACTGGCAGTCGTGACAGCCGACGCCGTGCGTGAGATTCCAGTGGCCCGCTTTGCACTTGTCGCATCGACGACCCGCCACATTCAGCAGGCACGAGCACTGACCCGAACGCTTATCGCAGGCGGTCGATAGCGAGCCCACAGGACTGCACTGGCAATCTGCAATGAGAGGAATCAATGAAACGAAATTTAGTTTGGAATGCTTCTAATGTATGTACATATGTATGTGTTTATTTTGTACATAATATATTCATGTATGCATCTGCAGCAACCAGAAGAATGCACAAGACCTTAAAACTCCAATAACTTTGTCAGAACTCATCGGATTTTCAAATCCGAGAGAGTTTGATTATGATTTGATCTCTATATTAATTCTGCATTTAAATGTGAAGCACTTTCGAATTATGGATTTTATATTATAACCAAGCTAATATAAGACTACCAAGTCCTTTGAAATGCCTTTCAAACACCTAAAATGATCATAGCTTTGTCAGAATTCAAAGAATTTTCAATTCCGAGGCAGCTTGACATCTTTATTAATTCTGAATCACTTTCGACTTATCGGTTTTCTATTAAAAGCAAGCCACAATAAGGCAGTCCCCAGTCCCTATAAGTGATCATCTAAGACATCAAACACAGATAACTTCCCAAAACCAAAATGATTCTTAAGCTCGTAGTCATTTTAAACATAATCGGTTTTAATAACTTTTTTGAATTATAGTATTTTACGACTAAAGCATGTGCTGCACCCCTATCAAGTATATTTATAAACTTCAAAGTCTTGTGTTTTGATACAATAATAGTAAAACGAGAGTGCAAAAGAGTATTAATAGGTCACAGTGTCGTGCACATTAGTCAAGACAAGGCAATTGTCACTTGAATGTCCAATTTCTTTCCCGTTTTTGTAAATTTGTTTACTGGGCCACATGTGCCGGGCACTGTCATCATCATCATCACCATTGACAGGGGGGCAGCAGCGGCAGTTGCTAACTGCAGCCAAGACCACAAACAACATTAACGACTGCTGGCCTGGCTAAAAGATCCGCCAGCTAGTTTTGGCCGTTTTTGTGGGTTGCGCGTAGGCAGCACCACAAACCGCCCACATTTGCATAGAGTTTCCTAGCCGGGGCGACAAACTACAAATGCGACGACGCGACGGCGCAGGACGCAATAGACGCTAACGGTGTGCATGGGCAGGGGGCAGGGGGGAGCAAGGGGGCGATGGACTTGACAGACAAGTCTGCTAGGCATATACGAAAATAAATTCATTCATAAATCCGGTAAAACCAACGCAAAAGTTTTCAAATTGATTGCGCGATCTATAAAAAAAATAAATAACTAAAAATGTTAACATAAAGAAATATGCATAAAGACTGGAGTCATACAAGCTAAGATCGGACGGAAGTTTTAGTACCCTTACTTGGGTTTTTATGGGAAGACATATTTCTATGTCTTAAGATTGGGGCCTTTCATTTTGTAATGCAATATTATTAAAGCTTAAAAGTAAAATAATGGATAGTAGAAATTCAGGTAACTACACAAATGGTAGATAAAATAGATATCTTGTGTTTTTAATATAGATCGTAGATTCCACTGTAAACTTTAATTAAACTAAAATACCAGTTTAAAAATTTAGCGTGATTTCAGTTAAAAGTTATTCAAGCATATTTTGTCCTCAAATATACTAAATAAACAACGAACGATTTTAGTTCTTCGATTTTACAGTTTTGAGTGTACTGTATGATAAGCGATCAGTAAAAGATTATATTTAATTTACAAGAGATTCTGAACTTAGGACATGTAAATTGTGTTAGTTTTTCAGTTTACCATAATTTCTATAAGCTGGAATTATTAATTTGTGTAAGACACTTTATTTGAATAGAGGTGATAAACAAGTTGGGTTTGCATAGCTTTTTATTAACTCTGATCTATAACATCTCTTTGTTATATCTCTGCAAGTTACCAACTTTATGCCTAGCATATAGTACCCTGTCTAGGACAAGCATATGCAAAATAAGTGTATAGAAATATGAACATGCCATAGCACGCGACACGAGGAGATAGTAGTTGTTGAGAAGTTCGTGGAGGAGTCGCTGGAAGAGCAGGCAACTCGCAACTGGCAACTGGTAACAGTCAGCAGCAGCGCCTCAAGGCTCACTTGGCTAAGATGCAAAGATGTGGAGGCTCTGACTGGCTGCAGCTGTCAAGTGCCTGTTTGGGATTTGCATTTTCATGAATGAAACAGCGCGCTGTCGTAAGCTCAGCAAACGGAAAACCTCTCAAGAGAAAGGTTTCTGTTTGCCGTTGTTGTTGTTGTTGTTGCTGTCTTTTGCCACCTCTCAGACAAGCAACCAATAAAAGGTTCAATCAACTGACGCCATTCACATCCCTCTTCGGCAGCTGCTGCTGCTGCTGAGCAAATGATGTCATTAAAGTTTACAATGAGGCATCACGACTCTGCGCTTCAAAAATGCGTTTGTCATGGCACAGTTTGAGAGGCACTGAGAAGCAACACTCGCAACACCCACAGATGTTGTTGCACTGTACTTACCGTCTGCAATCTGGCAAATGTTTGTTCGAATCTATTTTCTGCGTGGGTCTTTCATCAGTTTTGTTGCCGTTCGTTTCTCTCAGTTTTATTGACAATATATTCTTTGTTTGCGTTTTATTAATGAGCGCGTTTTGTTTTTCAGCATTTACTGCCAACTTTGCTCTACGAGCATGGTCAGATCTGGTTAGTTTAGTGTGGGCTAACTGTGGGCAGTTAAAGTGCACTTCCGTTCGTTTAACGGTGCTTTATGCGAATGTGCGTTAAATTTAATAACGTTTTTACTTCCCAGTGTTGGGTGCACAGATCTTGATGGATTGCCAGACAGACTTATGGACTTTTGGCAGAAGTAGAATTGATCAAGTGCCATGTTTAGTTGCTAAATTTTAGGTATTCTTTAGAGAACAATATGTGGGTTGTCATATTTTCATTTAAAATTGCTTTTAGTGTGGAAATATTTATACACATTTGCGAATCGAATTGTTTCATATTTAAAATCGCTTTTAGATCTATGAAAAAGCGTAGCTAAATTTATATATGATATAAAAATCATATTTAATTAATAATTCATCTGGTCGATCTTCCATTTTATATATATACTTTACTACACACCTTGGTATTGGCCTTCAGCCTGCAAACCATTCATCAACAACTCCTAACATGCCCAAAAAATTCTTACCATTCAATTCAGTCACAAGTCACCAGACCGTGCAATAAATTAACAATTAAACAATAATAAAAGACCATAAATGAACATGACGAAGAATTGACAATATAATTGCAGTCGCCATTCGGGCAGAAAAATACGACACGAAAAAAGAATAGTTATATATAATTTGCAGCAATGTGGCTTAAATGTGGAGCACGTGTTTGGCTGCCATGCAGTTTTTCACTTTGGACATGACAAAATATTGATTCAATGATTTATTCTGCGACCAGTTGCTGCCAGACGACAACGCTGCGTATGCGCAATGTGCGGATTGCCAAAGAAACTCGCGCCAACGCGGTCAATCAATTATCATAAATCTCCAATCAGCAACCAAAAAAAAAATTGTATATACACCAAAGATGCCAAGCAATATTTATATATTTACGAATTTTAAATACGCTTTAATGATGTATTTTTTGGTTTGAATAATGAAATATTCAACAGAAATTAATGGAACATAATATTGTGATTTATATATTCTTACAAAAATCAGTTTTGAGGGAGACATTAGAGGCCTGGGGAAAGTATAATGCACTAGAAAAATGGCCAAACCATTGATTATATTATATTTAGTTAATAGCTAATATTTTGGCTACGTATTAAACATGGGTTCAGTTTTAAAATAGTTATGATTGTCTTCTTACTTTTGACAGTTCAGATTATGCTTTTATAAACTTATTTTATTTATTCTGTACTACTCAATTTGTTAAAAAAATCTAATTTTCAGAGCTAAATTTTAAATAATGTTTTTTTCACAATATACAAATTTAAAAGCTTTTATTTTCAAAAATGTTAAGCTTAAAATGGAGAGTTAATATAGATGATAAATCATAACCGAAATGTGGTCGCTCTTAAAAGTCGTTTACATTTTGATCAAATAGCATTTACTGCTGACAATAATACTCTTTTTAAAAACATATTAGCTTCGGTTAGTTTGTACGTGAAATCAAGCAGCAATTAAGCATTTGTAGGCAAGAGTGATTACAATCTTGTGGCAAAGCACTGTCCGTTTAATGAATGAGTGACTGACAGACCTACTGACTGACTGACTGACTGACTGAGTGATCGACTCTGCCTTGACAAGATTTATGTGTAAGTTGACATTTGAAATGTCAAAATGCAAGTTGGCCAACGGCAGCCGCAATTTCAGTTAGTTGCTGCAGGCGTAATGCGTTAACAGCGGTTGTTGTTGTTACTTTTATTGTCTCGTTAGCCGCCCACCGCTGACCTATATTCAAGAAGAGAAAGAGAGGTAGAGAGAGAAAGAGAGAGAGAGATTAAGCTGTAGGTGGCTACAGGCAGGCAGGGTATCGACCACCCGGCAGCGATTTGGCTTTGTTTTTAATAGTCTCACGTAGCGTAGCGCTCGAAATTTTCGTAGTTAATTAACCCGTTTGCATACATTTTGGTTACGGCCAGGCCTAGTGACTGGTCCTGCCAGCCAGCCTCAACCAGTTGCCCCAGTACCCAGGCACCCAGGTATCCAGCCCCCAGTGCCCCACTCCCGTCGCCTGGCATTATTTATGCTTTCTTTGATCGAACTCGGCGCTGGAGCGTCATAATAGTCACAGTTCTCGAGTCTCGATTGTTTTCGTGCGCCCCATAAATTAATCGAATGTTAACTCAGCTTAGGAAATTGTCTTGTGAGTCGTGTGCAGCGTGCTTGAGTCGGAGATACCCTGTAAGCGGCAGTATTGCCCACGACTGACTCTTGAAACATAAAAAGCAAATACAACTTAATATACTTGTAAATTAACATGGGAAAGAATAAGGACTATATTTAAGGACTGTTTACACATTAGATATAATCGGTTTTCTATTAAATCTCAAAAGGATTTAGTCAGAATAAGAATTATATATACTATTTACACTTTAGACATAATCGGTTTTCTGTTTTATCTCAAAAGGATTCAGTCAGCTTAAGGATACCTTGCAAAATAATCAATACAGGGTATCAGTTAATTATAGCATTTTGTTTGTTATAATAAACGGTTGTCGGTGTTGGAATTTTGCGGCGCCCCCAAAGTGGCGGAAACTGTGGAAGTGGCTACATTAAAAGATCACAATTTATGCAATTTATTATAATCTCTTTCGCTGAGTTGACTCAATTGAATTGGCTGGAAGTCACTTAATTATAACTGTACGGATAAGGAGGATCGCTAAATTGAAAAATCAAAGGTGCTGGAATGCTAATAGTGTTAATCACAATTTACAGCTGGCTATTAAAATACTTGCACGAAAAGTTGATTCAAAAAAGTATTACGATTTTTGGTAATATCGTAATACTTTTTTTTGAATCAACTTTTCGTGCAAGTATTTCAATCTCGTCCTATAATTGTAAAAATGGAAAATTTTAACAATCGCTTATTTTTGATGAGTTTTTATAATAAATTATTCCTTGAATACCATTGAAATACAGTAATATTATCTTTTAGTTTTCTCACAAACAAATCAGACTAATATAAATTAGAATTTGCTGCCAATGTATTTGTTGTACTGTCCTTTAGCTACACTTGGATGAAAATGAAGTTAGTTATTGCTGAAAATCCAATTTGCATAAAAATTAATGCTTGCCATAACTAAGCATCTATGTCTAGGATCTTTACAATTCTGTTGGCCCCCCGTTTATCCGATTTCTTTTTCTTCTATTTTATGTATTTACTGCTGTCATGTTGCTGGCCATTTATAATACACACTTAATCCGTATGTCTCCATTATGAAGCAGGCGCAAATCGTGAAAATGATAGAGTTTATGCGACCATATCCATAGAGACAACTGGCAGACACCGTTAAGACGTCTCGACATCTGAATTATGGATAGCATTATTTTTGTTTTTCTCCCCCCTCCACACTCGAGTGTTTCTAGTTTACAATTTCAGTTTGTTTTTCTTCTTATTTTTAGAGTCTGGCATTTTGAAGATTGGAGTCACGAGTTTTTTCGGCGTTGGTCTTAAAGACAAGTGGCATGCTACACCCGTGCCAAAAAAAAAAAACATTATAAAAAATAAAAAACCATATGCAAATTTGTTTATGCCACGTAATGCGAGCGCATTAACCAACATAAACTTTGGTATTATACAACGAGTTTTCTTGGCCAGAATTTCGAAAGCCATTCGTAATATTTACTTATACCACTAACTGGCTAAACAATTTGAAGCGCTTTGACCTTTCGCAGTGCTTGTCAAACTGTGCAAAATGATGGATTGCCGTAGCGTTAATGAATGGCACATTAATTTGCATTTAAATGCACCAAAACATTTTTTCGGTTTTCAGTTTCTATTTTATTTTATTTTTTTGTTTAGTTTGTCATTGAATAATGAGACAAGTCGCTAGTTTTTCGATGAAATAAACACAATTTGCTGTGCTCTCGGTAAATGGTAAATGTTGTGGCCAGGAAACATAAATTATAAGCGACAAAATAGATTGGATTTGAGCTGCAGCAGCTCTCGAAATATGAGAAAAACATTTTGTAAATGTCACATTCACATGCTGAAAACTACGTGCCAAATTTTTTTCAGGCGCGCCCCCAATAAAAAATTACTATTAATATTTACACATATTTTTTTGCAGCGTTGGCGGCATTTTAAAAATTTTCTGTTGACAGTTCGGGTTTTTAGTTTTTATGCGTGCAAATTTATGCACATTTATCATAGACTTTAAATTGAAAGCATTTTTTTCTCTTTCGGCACATCATCTGAGAATTTTGCTGTCAGTTGGCAAATTATTTTGCAAGTGTTTCGGTAGTTTTTTAATTGCTGCTTTTTATAGCGCTACATGGATCGTTTAGATCGTTTAAATTTATGCTGATAGCCGGCGCGTATTTTAAGTTTTGTCTTTCGATTGGTGTGAACTTGGAATATGGCTGGTTAGACTTCTATATGTTGCTGGAAATCTTTTTATCATGGAGTTACAGCTATGCAAATAAATAAAGCTTACGTCATTTAACTTGATGTTGAAATATTTTGATGGATTTTTACAAGATGCTATAGCACTAATTTGTGCTTTAGAGTTTTTAGTTGAAAGATTGATGATTTACAAGATATTCCTTATGGTTTCATAGAATCAATTTGTGCTTTTAAAAGTTAGGTCATTTTAGTTTTGGTATTGCTTAATTTGTTTACACGCTTTTCCCATCTAGATAACACTAAATTGTTTTTTAAGTGTTGATTTTAGTTATTGTCTGAGATATGTATGGTATTTACGAAGGACTAATTTGATTTCAAAGAAGGTATAAACATTATTATTGTCCCTTGAGAATTTTTGAATAAATCAACTTTTATATTCGTATGATATCCAATACATTTTAAAAATTAAATTTTGATCTTTACTAAATTGAATACAAGTATTTATTCTCTTTTCGAAGAAAATAGTATATTAAGTTTGTGCTGAAGTTTGTAACGCATAGAAGGTAGCGTCTCAGACCCCCAAAAGTTACTGCCAGTATGCTTAGAATGACAAAACAAATTGATCTAGCCATGTCCGTCTGTCTGTCTGTCTGTATGTATGCAAACTAGTCCCTCAGTTTTTGAGCTATCGCGATAAAACTTTGCACAGACACTTCTTATTCAAGGGGACAGCACATTGGTCGGAGCTGGCCAGATCGGACCACTATATCTTATAGCTGCCATACAACTGGAAGTCGGTTTTGGCCATAAATCCCATGTTTTCAAAGCTATCGCGATGAAACGTTGCACAGATACTTATTATTCAAACATACATCACATTGATCGGAGCCGGCCGCATCGGACCACTATATCTTATAGCTGCCATACATCTGGAAATAAATTAAATATTCTTAAAACAAAAAAACAAATGCCACGCGATACAAATAATTTTTACAGCATATGAAAGTGCTGCAGTTGGCAGAGTGCAAACTGTTTAAAGGTTCGAAAAGAGTATAAAATCTTCGGCAGGCCGAAGATAATCCTTTCCCACTTGTTTTATTGTTTGTTTGGTTTGATAAGGTTTTTTTTTATTTTCCTCAATCCTTGCTACAAATGTTGGAAGAATTTTTTTCTTATTAAAACCCTCAGAGCTTAATGTGATTTTAACTTTATATTTTTAATTTAAATATTTAGAATACTATTTATACCTTGAAATGTTTTATAATATATATTTAATTTTCTGGGTCGACTGCCAATAGTCGACATTAAGGGGATGCAAAAACTTTTTTTTTCTAATAAAGTAACTATTGCTTAGTTACATATATCGCCCGCTTCTTTTCTAGATAGTTCCTATTTATCTAACAGCTATTCTGTTCATCATTAATATTCTTTTCTTTATTTCCGAGAAAATCCCTCATTTTGCAACCTTATAACTTTTCGATCATGACTTCAACTCGTTTACATTTTCCAATTATCTCAGCACTCAATTTGGGAACCTCTGCGCAATTAAAGCCATTAAATGCGCTTAATTAAGCAATTGCCATTAAGCTCGCAAGATTTTGTTTTGGGCCACACCCACTTGGCAACACCCACCAGGAGCTCCATACATGAGCTCTACACACATATATGCTCCATATGTTGGCTGTGCCTGGGCCGACTTTCGCCCATCAAAAAAAATGAACGCAGTCAAATGTTTGGCGGGCTCAAATTGCATTTCCTGTCACTTGGCCAATCGTTCGACCAGCCCAGCTATGAATCTCTCGCACCCAGCTTCAGCTTCAGCCTCAGCTTTTCGTTAGTTTTCGGGCCATGGGTGTGCGCGCATATGTCTCTCTGGGTCCCTGGGATCTAATGGTAAAGCCTGGCCCGGGTCTGTCTGGGTCTGGGTTGCTGCCTGGCCTCTCAGGCTGTCTGCCTGATTGTCTGCTGGTCCCCGCAAAACAACACACGACATGCAAAGTTACATGTGTGTCAGTTGCCGCGAATGTTGTGGGTGTGTCTTTGGGTGTACATAATGTGTGTCTCTTTTGCACACAGCAACGGCCAAACAACATCAGCATCAACATCAACACCAACACCAACACCAACATGGGGCCAGTTACAATTACATGACATATTAATGTTCATCTATGAAATGAAACTGAGAATGAAGCAAAATATAATTATAAAACTGATATGCTCTTGAAAATATGAAAAATGAAAATGGCCTAATCTGTCGACCTGTTTATTGGGTATTTCTTTAAGATTTATTAAGATTTAATCTAAGTTTTTGTAAAAGAAGTGAAATAATGTAAGCCAATAAATATTACGTCTGTAAAGTGATTTTTTACTTTTTAATTTATATTGTTAATTATTAAGTTTTCAATTTACTATTTATATTTTTTGTTTTATCTTTTTATACGTTTTTCTTTCTTTCAAATATCTGCAAATTGTTTACAAACTCGCATAAAAACCACTTAGATCGAATTACGAAATTGTAAATAAGGCTTTTACTGGCATTGCGAAAAAAACTATAAAATATTGTAAAGCGTGACGTGTTTTTGCCTAATTGCAGTTGATTTTTAATAACAACGACTGAACTTTTAGCAATTTTAATTAACTTTTTTGTTTGACGGGGATTGCGCATAGATCGTAGCTCGTAGCATTTGTGTCCGAGACTTTGCCTGGCAATTTCTTATCTTTATTTGCGACATGTATTTTTAATTTAAGCGCGACTATCAAATATTTAAACTGCATCGCCAGCAACTCCCTCGACAATGCCCCAAAGTGTTTTCTTAAATGCCTTTCGACTCGCTTTTTCAGTCTTTTTGCTGCTCTTGAAGACTTGAATCGCCGCCGGCTGCAGACTTTGTCTCTTTTTTTTCTGATAGCGTGCATAATTTTTGGAGTGTATCTGGTTTTGTTCATTTTTGTTTTGTTTTTCACCGTGCGGCTTTATTTCTTCTTCTTTTTGGGCAAATAGTTTCGTTAATTGAAATAAAATTCAATTTGACGTTTTTATGGCATGTGGAGATAGTTTGGCTAAATACGTGAGAAGTTGCAGTTGCAGTTGCCCGCTTAAAGGGGCGGAGGGGGTCTAGACAGCGAGAGCTCTTGTTGTAAGTGAGTGTGTGAGAGTGTGTGTGTGTGTGTGTGTGTGAGAAGTGTGAAAGTTGTTGGTTGGCTCTAGAAAGATGCAACCCGTTTTTATGGACAATTTGAATAGTCTCGATAGTTTTTGATAATGTTTGCATGCGAATGCAAATGCCGATGCATTTTCTTTCAATGCGACAAACATAATTTATGCAGTTGCTTTTTTGAGCATTCAAACGTGTAATAAAGATTGCAAGTTTTTCAATTTATTTCATATTCGGTGTGTCGATTTTAATGATGATTGGAGAACTATCTACAGTGTTTTTTTTATGGGCTATCAATCAATATTATTATTGTTATTATTATATAGTATTCGATTTAGTTATAAGCTATCAACTTAACTTGGAAAAGCACAAGCAGCTATGGTCTGTGGCGAATACATTAACAGCAACCTGAGATTCTAACCCAATATTTTATAAGATTTAACACTTTATTTATATATTTTCAATTTAAACCATTCTAAGATTTTACAAAATATATGTTGAATAGTTATTATATAACACAAAAAGACAATCTCTAATCAAACACCCACACTCAACATCTTTTTAATTTTCAACTTATCTCACCAAACTTTTAGCGCATTAAATCAATTTAATACCCCATAAAAGCTCAAATCATTATCTATGACAATCTTTAGTTACTTTTGCAATAGTATTACTATGGTTTTTTTTCTCAAGATAATCAGCTTCTGTGTATAGAAACATTAACCCAATGTTGCCGACTCACAGTTGGCAGCTGTAATTTTGAACAATTTTGCGCCCGATAATATTTATTATTCAATTTTCATTAAATCTGATTATTGGGGAAAAACCCGTTTGCAGCGCTCGCAAATAAAAATGCAGGCAAATTATTTTTCTGACGCTTAAATTAAGCATTAATTTTTCGCAATGCTCAAGAGGCGGCGTCATAAATATCTGGCTTGCACCGTCGAAAATTGTGAGATCATGTCGAGAAATAAGCGAAACATTTTTTAAGGTGTTGCTGCGCTTGTTGTGACAAGCGAATGGCGATATCGAAAAATCGTATGCCAGATAAGAGAAATAATGTTGGGCGCTTAACAGTTTACATATACTACACACACAATTTCCCGCCGAGTGCAGCGTATAAAGTTACAAATAAATGTCAAATTAGTGGCTAAGAGCGGCAGAGGGAAAGATATATACGTGAAGAGATATGAAAGATATGCCAGACATGCATTATAAATCAATTTCCAATTAAAACAGAAAATACGAAGAAAGAGGAGCTGACTTTTGTGGGCTGTCGACGTTGAAATACGCTTGCAAGGAAAATGCGATGTGGGATTGAAGCCTTAATTTTACAATGAAATTCTTAATACATAATTATTGTCGAGTTTTTTACTGAGTTGGAGATGCAATTTAAAATTTGATAAGAATATTAGTGTTAGAAAACTGAAATTGACAATATATTTATATATCTATAGCAGAAGGGTTATCATCATCATTAAAAGTACAGTTTATGTGCCAAGTCTTAACAAGCTAATGAGTTGTGTGAGATACTTCTTCAATGCGTTACAAACTTGATATCAAAACTATAATACCCCATGCAAGAGTATTAAACCAAACGCAGCCAGCACACCGGAAATACGAAACCCTGTGTGTAAGACCACGTGTGGAGCTGCCGTTGAAGAGTTTCATTCATTGTGGTTAGATTGGGAATGAATTGAGGTTAATCAGCGCTAGAGAAATTTAAATAACACAAAGAAGAATTTCACTTTTTTACAGCTTTACTCTGCCGTTGCTTATCCGCTGCAGGGCGCACAGAATATGGCAACAATGTCAACATTTAGTATGAAATCCATATATATATATATAGTTAATGTAGCTTAAATATGTCTGCAAATGCTTGTACTATTTTTGGCCAGTCACGTTTTCATATTTATTTGGTAATTTTGACTTGAATTCAACGGGATCCACTGTGAGCCCCCACAACGTGTGCCGGGTTGTCTGAGGTCAGAGACAAGAGACAAGAGGCAAGAGGCAAGAGATGACGCTGACGCTGACGCCTGCCCCGTGGGCCAAAATCAACAGCAACGCAAAACAGACATAAGTCTGAAATATGCCTGCAACAACAAATAATCACAATGGCAACAACAACTATAACAACAAACTCAACTGGCGCCTCGGTCACTTTGATCTATGCACTTCAAATGATTTTTTGTTGGCGTTGCCTTTTTATTTTGCGCCGTCTTTGGTCTTCGTGTCTCTTGGTTGATGTTGCTGTTGTTGTTGCTTGTTGCTTGTGCCGATGCGTAAACAACGAAGCGGCAGTTTAAATGAAACGGCAACTTTTTGGCCTGCCAGTTGAAGCGGCAAAGAAGTTGGCATAACATATGTTTCAAGAGCTCTCTGAGTGGAGGCGGGCAGCGGGAAAACTTGCAACCGTAAAAGTGTTCGGATAAGTGGGACCTGTGGCAATGTTGATCTTTTGAAATGGAGGGCATTGCGGATGGGCATGGGCATGGGCAGGCTTTCAAGATCTTTCTCTATAGGAATATTTCATTTGCGAGATACAGGTATGAGTCCCTGGCTAGATCACAGATGTTGGGATATCTTTATTAGCTTATAAGCTAAACGTAATTAAAAAGTAATTACAATTTCTTAAAACTCCATTTTTCAATACAAAAATAATTAGGTATAAATTAATACCAAATGTACGATATTTCAAATTTATGTCTACATAACATTTTATTTGGTTTTCCAATGATTACAAAAAGAAGAATATATATTAGTAATTTATAATTATATATATTTATATAAAACAAGCGATAATCATTTATCTTTATTTTATATAAATAATCAATGATCTAAAATTTCATGTTTTTTAGGGTAACTTTTTAAAATATTAGAAAACTGAATTCTATACTTCTCTGTTTACTAACACAGTGAAACAGTCAAACTATATACACTGACAAGTTGTATTGACTTCCCATTAAAAGTTTGTGCACTTATAAAGCGAAAAACAAATTTCCCAATAATTGTAAATCCATAAAATTTGAGTCATTTCATACAGTTTGTGAGCCACTGGAGCTTAATGTCAACTCAACAACTGTCGTGTCTACAAGTTTGACACTTGCATTTGTCATTCGCCTCATTTGTTTGCTTTTGTTTTGTTTTGTTTTGCTTTGTTTTGTTGTGTCTTGTCTTGTTTTGTTTGCCCGTCCATTTGCTCCGCTTACATTTTCAAGTTTGTTACTGTTACAGAATCGCCCCCCTCCTCGTCACTCCCTTCTGATCTCCTCCTCATCTTTTACGGCGTCTTGGCTTGTTTGTTTTTGTAAGACATATATACATATTTTTTTTGTCTTTTTTTTGTCTTTGGTTGAAGCTTTATGCGCAATTAGCGAGCACATTGTTTGTTTTTGTGGCACGTTTCATTGTAATTAAAAAAAATCAACGCTGCCCGAAACATGTTGCTCAATTCTGTCCATGGAACTCTAGATTAGTGCCTCATGTAGGTGTTGCCCGGCTCTGTCTGAGAGTTTCTTGGTCTCTAGCTTTGGCCCCGGCGTCTGGCGTTGAAACTGTCAATATTTGTGGCTGTTTAGCTAGCCGGTTTGTTTTCACCCATGTGGCAGGCTTTAATCTAAATGACTGAGATTTGCTGCGACTCGCAGAGGCTGGAGAGCGCGCTTTTACTCAAAAAGTCTGGCCTCCCACATCTGCGTCCAACAATAGGAAAGTCAAGTCATCTAACCATATTGCGCATACACACATCTCTAACTGAGAATGCCATCTACGCCCCACGTTGGGCGCCAAGCCAAATAGCTGAAATGCGCCCACGGCCATTGAGCAACTGGCTCTCTAATGTCAGCATCGTGCTAGTTTGCGGCCATGTATGCTGTCCGTTGTCCACTGTCCGTTGTCGGTTGTCGCTTGTCTGTGCTCCCCAAAATGCTAATTGACCAGGCAGGCGCAACAGGCGCAACAGGCGCCAAACGTCCAACGCCGAGACAATCTATCAATAGACCCCCACAACAACTCTCTTGGTAGCCCAATCAAATTTGCAACACAATTTTATTTTTGCATTTTAATGTGTGTGTAATTTGATTTGCTGGCAAATTCGTTGAGTGATTCGATTACATAATTTGCAAAAAGTCGAGGGGAAAATCAATAAATAACGAATGCCTCAATATATTGATAATAAATTTGGAATTCAGTTTTCAAGCTACAATTATGCAGATAATTAATCACTTTTGTTGTTTGACAATATTTTTGTAAATGAATGTCCCGAGTTATGGAAAATAAGTTAAAGTAGTTGTCAACTGAATTTTAATTCGAATTTTTACACATTTTTCGCAGGAAATGAAGTGTTTTTTGTAGAATTTGGAAATTATAAGTTCTTTAACAGTTCTTAGTTGAATATTAATTAGTATGCCTATTTGTTTCTTATGATTGAGGACATTCCATTTTTTTTTAAACAAAACTATATTAAAATTTACATTCGAATTTTTGTATTAAGTAGAAAACAAATGTTTCTATAAATTAGAAAAACTTTTAGTAATTATTTTTAATGTGATTTTAAGACTGTCAGAAACAGGAAAGTCTTCTAGTTCTCTTTCTCATTTACTTAACTACGCTGTGGTAATATTATATAATATTTTAAGATTTTCTTCATTATACAAGAATATTTTATTAAACATTTCCTGAACATTTCGCACACGACTCGAATGTTACTTTTAATATGCTAAAATGGCGTAACTGTATCTCTTATTTTAGGCATATATCTCATAATTCTATTAAGAGTAACGCTTTTAAAAAATAATAGACCAAACTTCAACTTTCGATTGGCGGCTTTTGCTGCAGGCAGACTTAGACTTGGCCAATTTGGCGCCTGTTTAGGCCGCTGGCCGCTGGCCGCCAAAATGCCAATTGCATTTGGCCAATTAGGCAGGCTTTCTAACTCGCGGGGTAATTATGCTGACAGAGATAGGCAATCGAGGCGCCAGATAGCATGACGAGGCTCGCCTGCTGCCATTTAAGTGGGCAAACACATTAACTGCCATAAACGAAGCGAATGCAATTTTTATTAGCGTAATTAACACCTATTTTTGCCTCTCTCTTACTGTCTCTCACTGTCTCTCTCTGTTGCATTCATCGCGACAATTAAATGAATCGTGAGTGCGTGAATTTGCTTACCGCGTTGCCGGGAGCGTTGTGTTGTTGTTGGGCGCAGCGGTATAAAATGCTGCGGCATCAGACGCACACCAGCCGTTGGCAAAATGCCCGGGGGACAGGGCGGTATCGAGTCGAGATTGCTGTACAGCACAATGTTGTTGTTGCCGGGGTGTATTAGTATATGTTGCTGTTGCTGCTGCTGGCTCAGATTGCCAAAGTGCTGTTGCTGCTGCTGCTGCTGATAGTAGGTGGCAGGCAGCAGGGCAAAGCCATGTTGCTGTTGCTTTTGCGGTCTAGGCGTTATGGCCACAAAGTGCTGTTGCTGCTGCTGCTGCACGCCGGCAACATGCTGCTGCTGCTGCTGCTGAAAGTTAGACTGCAAGCGCGTGCGATAGTTAAAATGTTGTTGCTGCTGCTGTTGTATCTTTGGTATCAGTGTTGTTGCTGTTGTTGTGGCGCTCGCGCTGGCAGCAATCGTTGCCATTGCTGTTGTTGTGCGCGTTGCATGCGTCACATTGCGCTGATAATGATGCGGCCGCAACAGTTTGCGTCGTTTGCCGATGTTGCTGCTGTTCGCGTTGCGATTGGCGGCGAAGGGAAACTTGCGGCGCCATTTGCGACGCATTGGTGTTGTTGTTACAGTTGTTGTTGCTGCGGTGCGTCGTGTTGCTGTTGCTGTTGCCGTGGCCGAAGCTGCGGCAGTGACAATTTCATTGAAATTGCTGCTTATATTGATATTTACACTGCTATTTACACTAGTTTGATGTGGTTGCTGCTGCTGCTGCTGCAACATGTTGCCCTCAGGCGCTGCATGTTGCTGCTGTCGTGGCTGTTGCTGATGTGCTGCATGTTGCAGCGTGTGTGTTATGCAGACTAGATAGATGCATAAATGCAGCAATTTTCTTGCTGCTGTTGTTGCTGCTGCAACATTTCGTTGTCGTTTTTGTTTTTGTTGTTGTTGTTGTTGTTTTATTGACGCGCCTGTCATTTTGACAGTTCGTTTGTCAGACGCTGACATATTTTTCGTATTTGAAATATTTTTCCAATTAGTATTCGTCGCCTTTCAATGAATTTTCACACATTTGACGGCGCGTTTTGGTTGTGGTTTTTT